>JAOXNZ010000074.1:11400270-11419133 GCA_028566095.1 Kryptolebias brasiliensis
GAAATGGAAAAATGGGACTCAGAATTTTAATCTAATTGCAAACAAATAAAATTTTTAATGTGAAAGAACAAATGAATGGATTTTGAAAAACCCTTTTTGAGTATTATAGCAGTAGAAATGCTTGTAAAACGTTTTACTCCAAACACCTGGTGACCTTTTAATATGCAATTTTTGTTTTGTAGTGGTTGTTAGGTTTGACTGTTCTAGTTTTTTTTCCTTTTTTTTAATAATGTAAGATTTTAGCCAGCATTCCAAATATACACTACACAGATACAACCTAAGTGCCTCCCAGTTCCTATCTCCCAGACTTTGTATTGTAGCGTCTTGCCCTTGTTTGTGCCAACTACCCCACACTGTGCCAACTAACAACCTCCCTCTGTACACAGACTCATATGAAGCAGACAACCACTTCCTCCCCAAACCAACTGAGATGAAAAGCCAGTGGATCACACAACTGTTAAACTTTGATCAATCTGGCAACAAGTGTATTTAGGTTTGTTAATAAGGATTTAGCAGGGGGATGCTGTCTGCAGTTAGACATATACAAACATGCACACGTTTTTTTTTTTCAGCTCATAACATTTTAAAACTGGTTTCTGTTGTGCACATACTCATAGACACTGATGTTTGTTTCATTTGCAAGGATGAGTTGCAGCATGCAGACAGGGTACCAATGGAACCTTTAATTGGGGTGTAATCTGAAATGTATAATTTGCCTGAAGCAGATAGAAAAATATGACAGAGTAAAAGCAGGGTAAAAAAAAAAGATTACTGTGAGAAATAAGTAGCCTGAAATGACAAATTGTGTGGCTGAGCATAAGAAATACGAGTGAATGATGCCAGGGCAAAGAAAGAAGTGACAAGTTTATAACAAAATTTGCATGCAGTCACAGAAATCATAAAAAAATAAAAGTTAAAGCAGGAAAGGGAGGCAAAAATGGTTCATATCAGTTAGCTTTATATACATTTTCTTAGTACAAAGCCATGTATTTCCATTTTCTGCTTTATTATGTCAAACTGTATGCTGCCCTTGGTCAGATTACAACACTCTGCAATGTTAAATCTGATTCTAAATGAGTCTCAGTCCAATTCAAATCCACAAATTAGTGTGTCTTTCCCTCCCTAAACTCCTTAGATTTCTATTGCCAAAACCTGATTACATCGCTTTTATAACCCACAAAACCCACTGGTGCTGTAGCTTTCCAGTTGCAAGCCTCTTATCTATCAAACAGACTAATGAGTTTGAAGCTGACCACCAATAAAGCCAGGATGAAGAGAGAAATCTGTTCATATTGCAGTGCCCGGTTGATACCTTCTCTGAAATAACATGTGATCAGAAGATAAAATAGTAGACCAAATGTGATTTCCGCTCTGGAGTCAGGGTTGTCATTTAAAAAAATCTGGTTTGCCAGTTACACTGCCCTTTCCCACTATTGCTATTATATGTATGTGTATGTATATATGTGTGTGTGTGTGTGTGTGTGTATATATGTTAGCACTTTATTTTTTTTATATATGTGTAATTCAGTTTTAAAGCTGTTTGGTTAATTGTTTCAGAAAATCCCTTTATTTATTGTGATAACATTGACTTATTCATGGGTTTGAATTCTTAATTTATCAAAGTACTGAGCATGACTGCAAATAAACAAAAAGAAAGCCAAAGACCAATGGCTCTGTTTCTTTGCAATAACATTATCTCTGTTCATTGGTTTTGGTTTTCCCTCTGTGTTAAGCTCAATTTTAAAGAGCATGTGTTTATCTAGCCAAGGTCATGCAGTATCAGTCTATTGTTGAGCTCTTCAAAACATATGACCTCAACCCTCACCTTAACCTTCCAAACCTGACCCATGACCTGTGACCTTGTGGTTGTCTACTACATCTTTGTTTGTCCGACAATCATGACAGGAAGAGAAGTGCAGCTGTTGCAGAATGTTTTAATTGGATATTTGTGCTATTTTATTATTTTTCCCTTCTGTTTTTCATCTTTTCTAAAAACTATGAAAAAAAAAATAGATCCATGCAGTTGGCATTTTGCTGTTTGGATTTCTGGCTTCTCTCATACTTTCAATTATTTATCTGAACTCCACAATCCCTACTGCAGTGGAAGCTCAAGCACACACACACACACACATTCATACTCAGATTCCTGCATGCAGCTCTGTAAATACATGTGCCATGTGCTGGCAGGGATATTTTGGGGTTTTTGTTTTTAGAGGGAAAGCTGGCAGGTTCAGTATAGACAGTGTGATACACAAGTGAAAGACTATTATTGGAGATGAAGGAAAAAGGCTTCTTCTCTCTCCTCCTCTTGGTTTTATAACAGTTGTGACATAATTTTCTAGACTTGCTTTGACATCATTGCAATTCCCAGTTGTTTTTTCTTTGTATTAGAGTGCCTGTGGATATATTTATTTCCCTTACTTTTAACATCTGCCATAGTTCCTGTCAAAGTGATTGCCTCCTTTGTGTCTGAACTTTTTATGTTCCTTCATTTCTCACTCATTTATTATTCTTTCTCAGTCCATTTCATCTCTCCCCAATCCTCATCTTTCATTCATTTGTTTTCCAGACCACAGCCATTCATTGACAAACTCTGTGCAGCTCGCTCTGTGTGCAGCTTGATGTCCCTCTCTTTCCAGTCCACCTACATAAGTTATTTTGTCTCACTGCTGGGGTGGTGTGTCTGCTTTGATTGGGTAACAGTATGCACTTTGCCCTGAACTCCTATGTCACCTGAAATTACAAATTACCATGCAAAGGAGAAACTGAGGGATTGGCTCAACAGCCTCTTTTATGGAGTTGAAACTAAATATATACAAATTTAAAAATAAATCTGTCATCTTGTTCTGATTTTATATATCAACAATAGTTGCATCTGAATTTGTTTCCTAATTTCGGTACAAGAATCTATTTAAAAGATAGTGGCAAACAGAACACTGGCATATGTGCTGTTTTAAGCATGCAAGGCACAAAATATTCAGTCATAGCTGTTTTGTCACCATGGAGGTGGAAAATAATGGGAAGAAAAGTATGCGTAAAGAGCGAAGATGAGTCAGGGGAACAGAGGAAGGGCAGCAGTGGAAAGTGGAGAGGAAATTAGACCCAATTGGGAATCAAGGTAAAGTATAGAAGGCCTAATAAATAAAAACTACCGCAAAAGGTTGAAGAGAGGAAATGATAAGAAAGGAGTGAATAAAGGGTGTTTGATTGAATGAGCGAGAAGGGAATCTACAGAAGACTCCTGATGTGAGTCATCCAGCCAGTGAATGATGGGTCACCATGGACACGGTCACTGACCCTGCACTGATGCCCAGTCTATTGATCTCATTAAAACAAAACCTCTGTTTCTTTTACTCTTTTTCAGTGGCTGCTTTCCTGTTTAATAGTATTAATCATGATTGGATCTACTGCTCTGAATCTCTTTGCCCCTCTCTTTTGTATTTGCCAATTGGCTGTAAGCATCAATTTTGGACTAGCTGCCTGGCTCTCTGCCCTGCGATTTTAGCTTTTGTTTTGTCCTTTTAAAGGCTGGCTGTTTGTGGTTTATAGTTTAAGTGCCACAAATGGCAAGCATGCAAATCATGGTTAAATGTTTTGTGAGGTATTATTACCATGAGATCATTTAATACAATTTAAACTGGGGATAAAACCCAATCCTGCCATTCAAAAACATTCCAATGTGGGTCTTTCATCGTGTTTTTCATGTTTTTTGGTTTGTGTGATTCTAACCACATAGTCTTTCTTTTTTGACTTTTCTGCCCTATATTTTCTCAATCAAGTTATTTAAATTTGTTTGGGCTCACTACAGACATGTCTAGATTATATAAAAGTTATCAACAAATAATATGGATCTAACTGTAAATATTTGTTTGCATTGACGAAGAGCTCTCTGGTTATTAACCAGTGGAATAATTTTTAATTAGCCCCTTTTGTGCTAATACAAAGGGTTATCAGCCTTGCAAATGCACTCACACACTCTCTACCATTCACACACATGCAAGCCTTCTCATTTAAAGCTATTTAAGTTATTTTTGTGGAAAATATCCTCAGTTGCAAAGCTTTACTCCTCTGTGCTGAGACTTGATTAAGGGTTGATTTAATGTTCTCCAAACAATGAGCTGCTGTTTATTTCCAATTAGTGTGATGGATGCAGACCATTAAAAACACACAACCCTCCTCTTGTTTGTTCCACTCTTCCTACTCATTTTTTTAAAAAACAGTTTTGTTGGATGGCACTTGCATGGTAACGGCACACTTTGATGCGACTGTTGCCATGGTAGAGCATTTTAACTGTGATTGTAGCTCACCAATATGACTTATTAATTGGATGTTTATCTTTTTGAGGGTTGAACTTGGCTCCTATTTTTGTAACCTCAGTGATTTATTCAGAGTTTATGGTTTCTGATGCCAGTGGCAGAAATTAAAAAATATGAAATAGCATTTTCTCATTTTGATTTTGTTTAAAAGTCTCCTAATGTTACCTCTGTCTTATGTAAATCTTTATTTTATGAATTTGTGGTTGTGGTGCTAATTCAGTAAATTGTATTTATTTAAGTTTTATAGTTTATAAGAATGGAAGAGAAATATGAGCTTATGCATTTCCACAACATGCAACTTGGATGCATCAGGTTCCTTTAGATGTAAGGAAATACACTAGATGGAGTCAGTTGTTTGCTTCCAAAGATTTATCAGGTTGAATTATCTCAACTCTGATCTGGATCAAATATAAAGTTGGTATTGAATCTGTGAGGCCCAGTATATCAGTTCAGCAAACATTTACTTTGACACATCTCATTTTAAAATCAGAAGCTCTCAGAACTTCATGTACGAGCATTTTTAATGCATTTTTGATCTGCAACTTAAACAAGCTCCTATCCTCTTCATGCTGGCTTTCAATAAATTCAGATGATTTCCCATGTCATTAAATACAAAATCTGACTTGCAAATGCCCTCCTCTATGAAGATGAGATGAATGCACAGTTGGCACACACACATTCATATATCCAGACATACAGAGGCAGGCAAACAGACAGCACTTAGCTCATGTTTAATTAAGCGATTTGTGTATGTGAGACAGTGATAGGTTGAGCACAGTGTAATCAACACATGCATTTTTTCAGAGAACTTCTTTCACTGTTCAATTTCCTGTGGCCCTATAGGGGGCAGTACATATTGGTGGCCTCTTTTGTCCTATGCCAGCATGACCAAGGTAAACATTCTTTTGGATTATTTCTTTCACTCTTTATCTTACTTTCTTCCCCCTTTCACCCCATTTTCTTCACCCTCTTACTCCCCTTTTTAATCTTCATTCACACTCACTCCATCTCGATTTTGTCTCTTTCTTCCATCTCAGAGATGAAAGCCTTCCCATGGTTTCTTTCACTTCTCCTGAAGCAGCCCAAATGAGGTGGCTTATCTGATGTTTCCCCCTCCTTCTTCAGACAGATAGACATGATGCCCATAAACAACAGACACAGGCAGATCATCACAGCTGTTTACCCATTCCTTTGTCCACATGTACATATGTATCATATAAACAAATGCAGAGATAGATAATAAGGGAAACAGCCTTTCAGACATGCATACGATGTGCCTGAAGGCATAGCAGGCCTGTTGGGAAATCCAGGGGTCTGGCATTGTGGTATAAGATGCTTGACGTCAGGTCCCCAAGGGTAGCGGCTTGACTGTGATGTTTGGTTATTGGACTCTGCACAGAAATGTCTTTTGGTCTGCTCTGTAGGGGGGCATGCATACGACGGCTTTTATTAAACAGTAATCCCCACCTGCTGTTGTTCCCTCTTCCCCTAATTCTTTTATGTTTCTTATTTTCTTTTAATCAGCCATCTTGTCTTTTTCCCCCCAGTTATAGTGCACTGCTCTTCAACCATAGCCATTAGAGACACCTTTTAACTGCTCCCGTTAACATTGCATTCAGATTAGCATTATCAAATCTGTTTACTAGGAAATGTAATGCTACCTGGAACATAATTTTATTAAGCAATGAAATGAGCAAATAAATCACTTTTGAACATAAACACAGAAAACAAAATGTAAATTTAGACTAAATCTCCAAAATTGTTACTATATTTCAGTATTTGTCTGCTAGCTATTTTGATTTGTCAAACATCATTGCAAATCCGATGTTAGTCAAAAATGTCTCTAGTGCAGCTCTTTACTGTGTTGTGAATGATTAAAAAAATGTTTAAGAAATGAAGCACCAAGAAGATGAGAATTTAAGTTCTTCCACTAGTGTTTTGACTTAATAATAGGCTTCACTATCATCTTTTAACCACTGTTGAATTAAGCAGATTTGGTCGTCTTCTAAGTTCAAAACGTTAAACATGGTGGCTACAATATTATAGATGGTCTGGCTGGGTCTCTAACTTGGGCCATTGCTCTTGTCTCAAATAGCTGCTTCAGGGTTCTCTTAAAAAACATGTTTACTACAAACTTACTTTTTTTTAATGTGACTGTTACATTTTATACCTTGATTTCCTTACCGCAATATTTCCACTTTAGCTGTTAGTCAGATAATGAGCAGTGCATGTACGTTTTACTCATAGTGTCTTTCGCCTAGCTTCTCCACAAAAAAAAGACCTGACTTAAAGAGAGAGGCTAAGTTTTTTTTGGTCTGTTTTAGGTAAGTTTTTCTACATCTTCAAAATACTTCTGTAGCTGTCATGGGTTGCTTGTTGCTTCTTCTGCTGTTGCAAAGTTTGTTTGGTTCTCAATTATTCCAATGGAAACACCATAGATTTTAAAGTAGTTTTTTCACCTTTATCTATGTTCACCTGATCTTTATGAAGACTTACAAAAAGTTCTTTGGACTTGGAGCTTTTGTTTGTCTAGATCTGATAAACAGTTTATCACAAGTAGACTCAAGTCGTGTTTTAAACCCCTCTAAAGGGCAGTTTGGAGCATCACACTAAATCTACAAAGTAAGCAAAAGCTGAAGGAGCTTGAATACTTTCCAAAGTGACTTAGTGTGTCATTGTGTGTTATGTTGGGATACCCTTGGGGCAGCCAGTATCCAATAGAGATGTGTGTCTGTGCTGTCTGTGTTCGACCAAACCCTTTAATGTACCATCAGAATTAATGAATCAGAGTGCAAAGGATAAAAGTGCAGCTGTACACGGGCACCTGCACTCTCCTCACTCACAATGCAAGCACACACCAGCCCTCTACCTGCAGCTGGCAACTGATTGAGCTGTTCCCTACCCAGGAGACCCACTCAATGAGGGACACGTGCGTCTCCCTCACTAATTACCCCCACCCTGCCAAACACCAGCTTGGCAAGTGTTCACCTCTTGCTCCTTTTCTACTATTTAACAAGAAGGTATATACTATAGTTTCATCTGTCTCCATAAATCAACCTATCCTTCTGTATTCCCTCTGTTAACCTCCCTCCTTTCCTTTTCCTTGTCTGTCACCCAGGATGTGCTGTCCCACTCCAGCTCTCTCCCTGAGGCCTCTGCCCTCTCCCATGGGTACTATGTGGAGGAAGGGCCTGGGCTTTGTCTTCCTGTCTAGACCCTGACATCAACCACAGGGGTAGAGAACTTAATGATGGGTTCAGCAAATGTGCTTACTGGCTCTAACTCGAGTGTGTGTGTGTGCATGTGTGTGTCCATGCTAAGACACACACAGGCACACACACACATTCTTTATTGTTTCTGCTTTTCTTTCATCTTTGGCTCCTTTTCTTTCAGTGACAAGAATGACAAGAGTGCAGTCTGTTCACCATATCATTATCATGTCCCCCACTATACTCATACTGTGAAGCAGATAATTAGAGATTATTTTAAGCTAATTGTCATACATTTAGGTCTCATACTAAAACCAATAAACTATATTAACCACCCTTTAGCTGTGTAAATAATACAGCTAAGTAGTCTTTGACATTATAACTGTTGGGAGAAAAGTAAAACTAAATTTTATCGACTTCTTAGCTATTTGCACAAGTTGAGTCTTCATTTTTTATTTTCCAAAGATTAAAATGTTCATGCATTCTGTGGCTTTAGGTGATAATTAAAAATATATGGTCTCATTAACCTCTACACTGTGCTTTATATTTTAACACTATTGTCAGATTTTAGTTTCTTAACTATGGAAGTTAAATACAGCAACTTTATAAAACACTAAGGAAGCTTTAGAGCACATTGGAAAGTTCAGTACAACACACCGTTCTAATCTTCCTGCATTTGTTTGTGGTGTTTAAAACATTTGATATTAGAAAAAAAAATCAGTTTAGTAATTAAGACTAGATTGACTCAATTTTTTACATGATTTACAAGTGAGTAATACAATTATGGTTAATGCTTGATTCAAACCTCAAACTTTGCAATGTGGTTGGTTTCCCGTCAGTATGATCTGCAGCAGTTAGATCACTCAGCTTCTACACAATTTTCCATTGAAGTTACAGCACTGTAAATTACTGTAAATCTGTCCAACCTCATACTTTTTCCCCTAAGCATTTTTTTTTTACAGCAAAACAACAATAAGTGGGCCACACTTGGTGCTTTTCAACCCATTCTACAAAGGGCTTTGCAGTGTGATTCTCCTTCACCCAGGCTCAAGCTCTCTCTCACTCTCCACTCACTCATTTACTAACATACGCAAACACACCCCCACACACACACTGCTGTTCTTTTATTCAGTCTCTCACACAAGGACACTTCCACATAAGGGATTGGGATTGGACCACTGATCCTCCAGATGACCATTTGTCCATCTGATCCATGGTTGCCCATTATGGAAGAGACGATGCTGCAGAACAGGAAATACTAGAAGTCTCTGTTTGAATTTATCCCTAAAGTCCTATCTCACCTAAGAGTTGTAAATTTAGACTTTTCATAAAAATGCATATGCTTTTAATTTAGAAATGACTTTCTGAAGATGACTTTCTATTGTTAACACCAGTGAGATATTTGGGCATCCCTGCTGGATTAGTTACAATGGTCCAGAGAAAATAGTTATTGCCCTTTTCTTTAGTCTGTTTGCTTGCTTGTGTGTTTAGTTAGCCAAAGGACAGGGTAAGTGGTGGTGAAAGAAACTGAATGACTGACTTTGTGTGTACATGTACTTTAAATGTCTGGGAAGAAACGTAGTTCAGGAAAAGTTTATGGATTTAGCCTTTTTAAAATATTTTCACATTTTTGCCCTTAGTGGGGGGGTTTTAACTCTGCCCCCTGAATTTTGTTCTTTCTTCTGGTCATCTAATGAGCATTTAGACTTCCATAGATAACAGCAGTCCTTCTGTTATTGCTTGTGTGCATACACAGTTTGATTGGGCCCTGCCATTATCTCTCTCTTCAAACTAATGAGCAATGCTGGACATCTAGTGTAACCATCATTTCTGTTTCTGTTTGCACTTGAAGTTGTCAGCCAACGTTGATTCTAAAGTAAACTATCTGCAGCCTGGTGAGCAATGTTTTATTGAAATCCATCTTACTGGCAGAAGAACTCGGAACAGAAATCTAAATATTTTAAAGCTTTGTGCTTCTTGTGATTTGTTTTTTTAATATGGTTCTTGAATCCAAAAGAAACAACGTTCGGGTATTTAATGCAGAAGAAGTGGGTTAACATCTTAAAAACAGCTGGAGCTTTGTGCATCTGAATAATAGTGCCATTTGTCTGAATTTGAAAGACAGTTCTCAAGAAATTGGAAACTTTTATTTTAGAAAGGATGTGTGTTTATTGGTTGTTTAAGTGTTTTTGGACTGAATTCCTCTCTGTATTGTGAATCTATATGAGAAATGTTTTCCTAAATGGACTGCAAATATTTTGTCCTTTTTACTGATATATGCTTGTTGTGTGTGTCTATAACAACTGTCACTAAAGGCTGAAGTAACTCTTCAACATAGTTACTGTGAACTTCTTAAGAAAAAAGGCATTAGGTTTGATTTTGATTGGTTATTATTTAGATAAAATTTTCTAGTTTAATGTCCCCTTGTTCACAAAATGCACAAAATCACAAGATGAAGAATTTTAAAATGTTTATTTTTTAATAATTTTAAAGCAATAAATTTGTCTGCTTTATCAAATCATGTTTATTATTAAGATGTAATGCAGACCAAATCTAATGAAAAGATAGTTGGAATTATGTGCGTCTTTCTGTGAATTAAATCAATTTTAAAAGACTGGTATTTGTCTTGCTGCAGATGCAATGTCTAGATTTTGCAACAGCACATTTTTATTGGACAAACAATTCTTTAATTATATATGCTGCTAATAATCACTTAATCCAACTATGGAACATTTTTTTCCAGTAGATTGTCATGGTTTTTACTACAGTTAAATTTACCTTTATTTTGTTCAGTAAGTCATTAAAGTAGTTTTTATATACAGCAATGTTTCATAATACTACTTTTGAGCATGTTCATCCCAGTAAGCGCGTAATGTTTTGATAATTCTATGTATCCTAAAGCAAGTCCTAATGATCATTAGAGCTATTCAAATGGATATTAAAATTGCACATTGGTTTGTTTCTCTATTATTTTTTTCCTGCTGGGGCTTTGACTGTTTCTTTATTCTGAAGCTGCTACATATCTTTCAGAATAGACTTTTACTATCTCAGTTTTTGCAGTTTTAATGGGTATGTGTATTCTATCATGCACAACATAAACAATTAAACGCTTACACTTTTTTTTTTTTTGGATTCTTGTCCATCTGCGAATTTATAAGTGTGTGTATTCTGGATGTTTTCATGCATGTTCTTTTTTTGATACAGTATAGTAACCATCATGACAGTTTGAATCCTTTGGCGCACAAACACATGTGCACTTCCTTCCATGCTTCAGGGAGCATGTCACTTAGGTTGACCTGTGGAGTTTTGGCACCAGATGTCTCCAGCTGGTGCTAGCGGAGACATATGCTTCATCTCCGTCCTTGTGTGTTTGTGTGTAGGTGTGTGTATACCATGGCACTTTCAATAAGCACCGGTATTTGTTTTTACCTTTATTGCTTTTGCCTTTTCCTTTCCAGTCTCGGTTGTTTTTGCTCACTCTTTTTAATTTTAATGTTGTCTTTTTGATTTTGTCATAACTCCCTGCTCTGTATTTGTAGATATTTTTGTAAATAAGCAATGTGTCTCTGCATTTATTTATCAAGACCAGTGCTATTGTTGTGTTAAGAAAATGATTTGGTCCAACTCCCAGCTGCTTTTGTGCTATTGCTTTTACCTAGGGGAAGAAGAAAACAAAATATTTTTCTTTTATATGACTGTGCACCTTTTTTAAAGCGAGTTATACAATGTCTACAGAAATACTGAAAAATAGGAATGAAGACGCCATCACTTTAGAAAATTAATAGGAATTGCTTACTTTATAGTAGAACTTTTTAGTTTTTCTTCCTGTCCATCATTTATGAGGCTCTTTATTCTTCAGCATGCACAAAGACATTCCCTTATTTTGTTCCTTTAAATTATTCAGTGGCTTGTTGTGATAGATGTCCACAATGATAAGGGATAGTAACACGTGTGTGTGTGTGAGCTTCAACATGTACACACACAAACATGCAAGAGAGATTCCCCTTTGTGATCTGTGGGGATTCTTCTTCCATTGTTTATCTCTGTACATGTCTCCCTTGGTAGAAGATGATGAATCATAGACTTGCCTGATCATGTACTGTTTCGGAACAGCATCTTTTTTTTTTTTTTTTTTCCCAATAAGGACAACATTAAAAATTCCATGATAAAAACTAAAGTATGTGTATACAATTTTGTATGTATTTGTGTAGTAGTTGCGTTTTGATTTGGAAAAGGATGTGCTGAGTGTTCCAGGCTGTGAACACTGTGGTTCTTGCTGTAAAAGCAAAAACAGAGTAGAACTAGAACTTTAACTACAAGAACTAATTCAACTTTTAATTGCACAAATCTATTCCGTTTACTTCAACTATTACAACTAATTTAAAGGAAGATGCATCTATACTGACTGAAACTCCTATAGATTTTACAGCTAATTCAATAACTATTACAACTAGTGCTGATATTACTTCTATTGTAACACAGAAATGCAACGATTCCTAAGAGTTTTGCAGCTTTTATAAGTACTATTTATAAGATTTTACTACTAAAATCTGTAGCTCATATTACTACGACTACAACTTTTACTGCAACATCTACCACAATTTTAATGAACACTACAAAAAAGTTAGCTGTTTCTACCACTAATACATGACCTAACTACTTGTAAAATCTAAAGGTGTAGCATTTCCTTAAAAGAATACATATTATTTGACAACTTTTATGCCAGAGTTTTAAAAGATTTTCTTAAAATGAAAAATTAAGTTAAGCCATTTTGGTGTTACCTTGAAAATAATATTGTGCACAATTTTATGCAATATTACAAAATGTCATGCTTAGAATATTGTTGTGAATGACACTCAGCTATTACCACATCAAATTTTAGCTCAATGCTATATTTATAATGTTATATTGGCTGAGTTATAGGCATTTGTTTGGCTAATGTTGAATAGCTGTGGTGGCCATCTTGAATTTGATTGACTGCAAAGGTTAATCAATTGTGGATCACTTTCTGAAAATTTCATTGAAATCTGTTCAGTGGTTCATGAGATATTTGGTAACTGTACCTCCCCTCCCCCTCACACACACAGACAGGGGCAAAAGATTATCATTATCATTTTTACCACTACTACTAGAACCACAACTACGACTAATTACTACAGGAAACCTATTACCATTACAGCTAATTCTAGACAAACAGAAAAATCCAAACTGCATGAACATCACATGTAAAAATGTATTTTCCACATGTAGAATTTGTGAAATTCATGTTTTGCACGTTTCCTGTGTAAGTTTGGAATAAAAACATGTAAAAAAACACATGTGAAACATGTTCTGTACATTTTTCCCATGTGATTTTGGAACCATTTTACCATGTTCATGTGGCCATATGTGTTCCCATGTTTTATCACATGGAATCACATGTGAAAAACATGTAGTTTTGCCATAAGAGCAATACAATTACTTAGACATTTTATCTTCAGCTACTACAATGAGTTGAGCTGCATCTATCAGTGTCCACTGGTAATTTACGTCATAGCGGCTATCCTATTGTGTGCGCTGCCCAGTTAGGAGTGTCGTGTCTCATCATACGTGTGCACTCACTTCCAAATCCATTTTTATTCTCAAATGTTTTTTTGTTTTTATTTATAATCACATCAAAACCAAATGGGTGATTAAAAACCCACATTTGTGCTCTGAATGCAGGTTTGACCAAACCCTCCTACTTCTCTCAGACCCATCTCTGTCTGATGGAAAGTTCCACCCTCTCTTGCGGCCTCTTTCCGTTGTGGTGAAACAAACAGTAATTTGTTCCACTGTGTTTGTTTACAGTTTGTGACATGATGGCACCTTCCCCCCCTTCCCCTGCCATTAGAACAGATTTGTCTGTTTTTGCTTTGGTGCCATAAATGAAGCCTCAAAGTAGGAAGAGAGTGTGTGCTTGTCCATGTTTATATGTTCATATGTGTATCTTGTTACAAGCCAAAACACAAAACAAAATGAAATGTAATGCTTGTCACTGTTCTTAGTTTAACAGCCCAGTAATAGTGGCTTGCTGATATGTGATCTTGCAAACAATCACATGCCATTAGCATTCTCACATAGATCTACACATACGTGAAATGATGCAATCACAAAGGAACAGTTAAGAATCTAAGACCTCAAAATTACCACACACATAATTGTCTGATCAGGTTAAAATTTGCTTAGGCCTGTACACCCTTACTACTTTATATAGTTTAATATTACAAAATCTAATAGATGGTTGACTGTAGCATCATTAATAATGTAACACACATATGTAGACTCACATGGACCAACATGATAACTTCCCAGTTTTTGTGAGCACAGACACATTTAAATTTTAAATTATTAGAATCCTAAACCAGAACTGTCTAATTGATAACCATTTGCTAAATTATTATGGAAAGATTAACTTGTCCATGGATGTTGTTTGAACTGGAACAAATATTGGATTCTGAAAAATTGTCAACAATCACACAACTCCTAAGTCCACAGTTATCACAAAAAACTGCATGCTCTTTGACAACAATGATTAGGCTCCAAAAATGTGATAATGACTTCATTAAGAGAGCAGACTAACTTTGAGCCAAACTTGAAAATTTTCAGACATAGTCCACTCTTGCAGCTCATTACTCATGGGGTCTATTCTGCTCTCTGTTAAAGGTTGTGGTACAGTCTTCTCTATTACTGAATAGTTTAAACAGCTAGGCTCCCTGGAGATCAATTAGTAGTTTATAGAAGAGAGGAGAGAACAGGGAAATTGCCTGTCTTAGTGGTTCATGCTCTGATGTGTCTCTGCCAACATTTCCTTAATTAAGCCAAAAATATCTTTAAAAGATTCCAGTACCAAAAACATTTGTTATTTTGTGGGTTCAAAAGTTACTTTTTAATATTCATGTAACATTTTATGAGTGTAACTGACTCAATCTGAACTTGTGCTGCACTAAATCAGTTCAGTAAAGAGGCAAAGCTTTCTTTCACAAGAAAACAAAACCATTTGGATAAAATGTGTTGCACATTAAACTGGGGCTTTTAACAGCTTTTAGTTTGACTGATTTAAGAAAACAATGCACTGAGGAGTGTTGCTACTCTGAGTTGTAACCAACACAGTGCAGTGGCCTATTTAACCATATTTTTGCTTATGAACAGTCATTTACTGTACCACAATTCCTCTCAAGGACAAAATGTTTAAATGAAAAAATGCAGAAAATGTCTCAATATTCTGCATAATTACTTTGCATTGCGTTTTGGTTTTTTTTAAATAAGAATACAAAAAAATACATATATAATTTCTATTGTATATTGCATAAATTATACGTAGGTTTATTTTCTATAAAAGTTTTTACTTAAAGCAAAACCAGCTGTTGATTTTCCCTCAGCTAGTTCAGTACCATGGACAGAGGTCAGAGAACCCCTTCACATTGGCACCAGCAATAAAACAGCCAGTGGTTGTGACTCTTGTTGTAAGGGATGTGATCACATTGTTAGCATACTGGACAATTTACCTTCCCGGAAACATTTATAGCAGCTGCATAATTTTTTTTCCTGTGCTAGTGTAATGGTACAGCTGCAAGACTAATTTAGTATTTGTCAAAATAAATGAAATGCTTGCATCCCCTCACTCGCATCCCCTCAGCTCCAGAAACCTAATTGAATTTGCCACAGTTATTTGCCCAAAAGGTTTAATTTAGTTACAGCAGTGACTGTTTACTCTTGTTATATTCCTCATGGGTTACCATGAGCTCTTTAATGCCATGAATTTATTGCAGAAAGGGCTCCACTAGTACAATTCTGTTAAGGGTCAGTGAATGTTACAGGGTTGCAGAGGCAGGGGCTGCTGTACACTGTAGACCACAAAGCACAGACATAAACATTCAACCCATGATAGTTTGGCTTCAACTGGTCTCCAGATGGAAGAGACAGAGGGAGAGCTGGAACTTGATAAAAGCAACTTATGTTGTCTAGAAAAGGAGTGAAAAGAACAACACTGATTCTAAGTTGCTCAATAAAGGACTGAAGTTTAGTTCAGTCGCAAAAATGGGAATTTTGCTTATTTCATCTTCTAACTGGTAAAATAAATTATTCAACACACTCTTTCTATATATATAATTTGATATAATTATGTTTTCTTCTACAAAGGGGTGATACTACAGATGTAAACATACAGATTACTGTTCACAGGTTTAGACAGGAGGTTTTTAGAAACAATGACTAATGTAAGGGAAAAATATTGGCATAATGTGATGCCTAAACAGCTAAATTTCTTAATGGCTATCTAATCCTCTTAAACATGCTCAAATTGTACATGTAAAGTCTCACATTTACAAGTGTTTCTTAACAAAAACACATTGGAATGACAGCATGTTAACAAGCTCATGCATCTAGTGATGACAGATGTGAGGATAGGTGACAAGGAGTTGAGGACTCATTATCATATAATTCCACTTGTACCCACTTGATGAAAAACAAAAGTTTTCTATGCAAAGTGTGTGGCTAAATGTGGAGCAATGCAAACATAAATATTCATTATTTGTTATAGTAATGTGTGAGCATGAGTATCACAGATGCACAATTAATTGCATCTGTCTAATAAAACTAAACACAGAACATCTCCAGAGAGGCAGAATACACCTGGTTTTCCTTTTATTAACTCCATGCTTAACACCATTTTTCATTAACAGGGTTTTGACTTAAGCAGGTCACATGTGTCCAGCGATGGACCAGGATGCAAACTCAAATCCCAGCAGGCTTCCTTGACCCTGCTTCCACAGACATGTGTAGAATGCCATTTCTTACTGCCACTGCTTCACCTCTGACACTAATACATTGGAAAGGATGGCAAGCACTTGAACCACTGGTAGCTTGGGATTCATATTTTCTTGTACACATGAAAACTTTGTTCGTTCTATTTGTTACCCTTTGTGTTTTGACATGCCCTATAAAACACCCTGCTTCTTTTTTACTTTTTCTTTCTATCTCTGTTTCTTCCAAGGAGGAAACACTATGGACATTTCAGAACTTATATTTTCATATGATAGTCTAAAGAGAGCTTTTATGAACTGAAGTTTTAGTTAATCAAAAGACATGCTGTTGATTTTCTTCTCTTAACCTTGTTTTAAGCTCTTTGTATTCACTGGACAAGTATACTGTCTGAAAAGATCTGATATTTATTTTCATCATGCTTCGAAAGAATGTAATATTCCTTTCATAAGGGAGTGGTATTATTAATACATGAATAGATTGAGTAACCTTGAGTCTCTGACTCCAACACTTCATGCTCTCTCCACCGTTGCCATGGCAATGCTGCAGCAGCTCCTTGCAGCGTCAAAGTGTTTTCTCAAAAGCCCAGCACAGTTTTCATTCCAGTGGGTTTTGTTTTCTCTGAAACTTTCCATCTGCATTAATATGACCCACCCACTTGAGCCACCACTGCAGAAATAAAACTGTGATCATATGTGTTTACATGATACTGTAAAGCTGGCAACACAAAGTGTCTTTGTTCTTGTGACTGTACTCTTGTGACAATTTGACTTGAATTCAAGCAGCCCATCTCATTTGACGTTTTACATTCAGAATAGCCAGACAAATATCTGCTGAGTATGAAGACACATGAAAATTATTGTCATCCTTCACTGAAGGTTTTAGTATATGCATTGCTTATGGCATATACAAGTCATACACCTTTTGTGTCCTTGAAGAATATAAATGATTTATTCAAAAACAGTTGTCATTCATTCACTTCTTTGACTAATGAATCTTACTATGATTTTCTAAAAGATAGTTTGATACTCCATGGTTCTCTTTGTGACATTGTTTAAGTTCAGCAGAAATCTGAGACTATTCAATATTCAGCGGTGATGACAAACCCCGTAAGCAACCACTGGGCAGGAGGAGCCATTTTAACAAAGAACAACCTGCTGTGCTATTCATGCAAACAGCCACAGCAGTTCCCAGCTTAAAAGAATGTCAGTCATGATATTTTTTATAACAATGTCATCAAACTAAGGACTTTGGACACAATTTTATTAATGATGCAATGAAGTAAGGACAAAATTACTACAGTATTAAAGGCCTAGCATTCCTTGAAGAAATTCATACCACCTCCCATTTTTAAAGCCAGAATTTTAAACAAAGATCATGTGATGATGGGAAAGAATGAAGTTGTAGCCATTTTGATCAAACCTTGTAAACAATGTTATTTGCGGTCTCATGTGATATTGTGAGATCTTGCAAGATGTGTTAGTGCATATGTTAGAAATTGCTATCTGCTACTACCACGCCAAATGTAGTTCAGTATAGGTACATTTAACTAGGTTAAAAGTGATTTTTTTTTGTTGACCAAGATCAGTTATGTAGCTGTGGTGGCCATCTTGAATTGGAGTAACTGAAAGTTTATCAGTTGTAGATGTACATCCAATTTTCTAAGCATCTTTTCTAATCATTTTGTTAAAATCCACCCAATGAGATATTTTGCTAACAGACAGGTTTGACTCCAATAGTTAAAGGCAAAGTTTTACGCTTTGTGTTGTGGTAACAGCTGAGCATCCTCCCCAAATGTTATCTCATTATCTGTAAAATTGACTGCATTACAGCTATTCTTGTGTTTGCTAAGGCTGCTTAGCTGTGACAGCCATTTTAAATCAGGTTAAATAAAAGTTAATTAGTTATAGATGTACATTCAATGATTACTTTCTGAGAGTTTTATTAAAATCTGTTGAGTGGTTCATGGGATTCTTTGCTAATGGTACAAACAAACTCACTCACTCTCTCTCTCTCACACACACAAACACAAACATAGTAGTAAAAGAACCCAGAAATAAACTAAGGTTTTTCTTCTAATGATCTGATGGTCTGTTACAGAAAATAAAATGGGTTGTCTTTGGACAATCCAGAGATATTATTGATCATCTTTTTATGATTGAAAAACAGTATGGATAATGAAGAGAAACTAAATTTATTATTCATCGATAGTATAAGCTCCATTTATCATTTTCCTCTTTTTCCTCAACATTTCTGTGTTGACAAACCTCAGGGGTTTGTAAGGTCTTGAGCTCAGCATCTTTAGGCCTGTGTCTAACCACTCTCTACAAGAAGCTGGCAGCTCACACTAGCTGTCTCTGCTGCAGTTATAGCTAAGCCTCAACCCAGGGGAGTTTCTCTTGAGCTACCTGAAAAACAACAGTGAAAGAAACATTTGGACACCACATAAACAGCAGTCTCTGTGGGTTTATATTTCTCCCGCTGTCCTCTTTGCTGCTAATTTCTTGTTCTGCTGTTTTTTTATTTTTTTTTTAGTGTTTTTTTTTTTTTTTTTTTT
>JAOXNZ010000074.1:11441032-11451301 GCA_028566095.1 Kryptolebias brasiliensis
AAACTTCAAACATGGCTGCCCACTTGAATAACTAGGTGAATATCCTCAATATCCTCAATTTATTTGCTGTCATGAAGAGTTCTTTTACAAAATTGGATAAAATGCAAAATGTGAGTTTTGAAAATGATTGATCATTGTTGTAAAATATACACTTCTCAAAGTCTTTTTTACACCATTTTCTCATTGTCAGGTTATTGTTTTGTTGTGAAAAGAGGATAAAAGAAAAATTATGTATCATATTATTTCTGACTAGCTCCTATGGGAATGATTTATTGGTTGAGAATCCAATCTGTAATCCCTGTCTCGGCAATAGACTACCACTGTGAAAAAATGTGCCGTTAAAGTTATACCAGATCAAAAATACGCATTAAAACTATTTAACTATAACTGTTTACAAAATGATATCTGTCAGTAGTGTGTTTACTCAGTTTGCTGTTGTTTCTGTTATTGGGGTGTGTTGTACTTGGTGTGGACTGATGTTAATCATGTGCTTATTGTTACTTTATACTGATAGTATAGTCTTTTGTCTGTATTCAGTCCCAATTATCATCTTATCCTAACTCTCTGTGCAGCAGGATTATCTCATTTTGATTTGTCAGCAATGATCTAATAGTTGATCACTCATCAATCAATAAACTTAAAAGCTGCAGCAGTGGTGCTGGGCACATAGAAAATGTTGTTACTCATGATCTCAGCTGGTTTGTTGCCATGCCAACAACCATTTAAATGAACTAAAAGCACACATTTGAGAGTTTGTTAGTAGTGCCCAATCCTGGTCCTGGAGGGTCACTATCCTGCATGTTTTAGTTGTTTCTCTGCTTTGATGCACCTCATTTGAATGAATGAGTGATTAACAAGCTTCTGCAGAACTTGAAGACATGCTGAAGAGCAGGGAAACATCTAAAACAGACAGGATACTAGCCCTCAAGGACCTGTATTAGGCACCACTGGTTTAAGTCATTGTTGAGCTAAAAAGCTTTAATGATTTGTAAGTTTTACTAATCTAACACAGATTTACAAAATCCATGCATACTGTAGTCTACTGTATTTTATATTTTACCTCTTCTTTGTCCCTCTTTGGTCATCTCCCTTTACGATGCACTTTGATTGAGGCCATTGGGATGTAGTTCACAATAGTCCTGAGATATGTCCACTTCTCTCATGCTCTCATTCTCACACTAAAAAACCGACATGGCGGCCAATTACATTGCTGGACAATGCTCACCATAAATCATCTATTGCACTGTCAGACACATGGGGACTCATAGTAACTTCTTTTTCTCTCACTCCCTGCCCATTTTGTTTCTTCTTTTTTTCTATTTATGACCTGGTTCAGAGAATTATATAGCATTTTAGACATCCATATCAAACCTTAATCTGAATGCCTACCTCAGATTATCTTTTGTTAATTTGCCTTTCAATCTACAAAATTTGGAACACATTTTAATCAGATTTTTTTTTACCTTTGCTGCTCGCTTCAACTTTTCATCAAGGCTGTCATTTGTCTTTATCTTTTTTTCTTTGCATTTTTGACAAGACTTTAATGAAAGTCAGGTTTTTGATTAAATTATATTAAACACAGAAATGCTTAAGTTGTGTAGGTTAATCTTGCCATAATGTTGTTTATACATGAGTTATAGCCTTTACTTTTGAGAGCCTGTGTTCTGTCCTTTTCCTATTTCCCTTTTCTGTCTGAAGTCTTTAATGAGCTCCCTTTCTGGCATTGTCTTTTTGTTTTCATTTTTCTTGCTCTTGTTATGTTCAGATCCTTCTGCTTGCATGTCGGAGAACACAGCAGTCAATGGTCGTTAGGGAGAATAGGTTTTGATGGGGGAAAGTGGGAGAAAGAGGAAAGTGGCAGCACTCGGTCACAGGCAAGCTTTAATGTGAGTTAAAGGAGATTAATTGAGGAGGGATTTGGTTCAGTGCCAGATAACTTTGTAAAGCATCAGTTTTAAATGCTATAAATCTATATTTGAAGATCTTTATGAGGTGCATTGTGCCTGTGCTACTTACTGTTTTTGTGTGTGACAACTGGGCATTGGAGACATAAATAAAAACTAGTGCCAGAAGGGATAGTGGAAGTTCTTGTATATGTTCTTGTTTATTTGCTCAAAAATGAATATTTTGCTGTTTATGCTTGAAGATTACATTTGTCAGTCTTGTCCTATTTCTGTTTTTACTTCTGTAAGATGCAAAAACTGTGTTTAGTTATACACTTGTTTGTTTTAATAGGAGTAAACCAGGTCAAGGTCTAGTTGGACCACAGGTGGTTTTGTGACTTTACAATTATTGCACAGTGTGAGTTCAATGGACCATATCAGGATCACAGTGCACAAATGTGTCATAGTTTTACCATGTGCAAATTACTTTTTATTATGTGCACACACAGATTTTGTCATCACTGCAAACTTTAAAGACATTTCACACATAATTGTAAGCACCACATCTACAGACAAAGTGAACAGTTTTTTTTGTTGTTGTTTTTATAAATGCAATCAATTTAAGAACTGGTCAGAGAATGTAGTTTGTGTTTTAAATGATCAAAACAATTATCAAAAAAATGTTTTATTGTACATAATGTGGCCACGTCACATTAACATAATACCCATGATAAGTATTTGTTGTTCTTTCGGCTGCTCCCTTCTGCAAGGGTCACCACAGTGAGAACTTGCATGAAAGATTTGGGATGCCCTTCCTGACACAACCTGGGTTCAAACCTGCAACCTAAGGATTACATGCACAAGCATGGCACTGACCACTGAGCTACAGCAGCCCCTCAAGTAGAAAGAAATATACTTTTTTTTCTGCATGAGTTAATTCGTGTTAAATTTGTTTTTTAAAGATTTTCTCATCAGCTTGCTTCCATTTGAAGTGCTGAAGTCTTTGGATCTTCTTGCAGTTTAATTTATTGCTGGTGCATGTCAGTGGCAACAAGTAGCCTACTACTAGCCTTCAGCACTGTTGTATGAACATTGATAGCAAATTTAAATGTATCGTAGTTGTGTCAGTGCAGCCTCCCTTTGGCAGTGTGTTAATTAAAGTAGCACATGCCAACCTTGGGAGAGACTTGATAACACTCAGAAATGTTTGATTTATGACTTCTGAAAGCCTCTGGAACCTACATTGCAGCGGATGCATATTAATCTACACATAAACACTTGACAAACATGCAAACCCACATGTGTTGTATCAACTCTGTACATCGTAATTAGTCTGCCCCGTTTGTTTTATTTCCTCTGTTCATTTATGCACTAATGGATTCTGTTAATGAATGGTTCTTGCTCCACAACACCCCTCCATCACTCCGCTTCCATCTTTCTATCCAAGCTCTTTATTATGTTTACACGGAGGCAGCATCAGTCATAAAAAGCTTCTCCAGTGTATTTATTCTAATCAGCTAGCTCATTACAGCATTTTATTACACTTTAGAAAGTCAACATTGAAGAAGGCATTTGTAGGATTTCTATGGTTTTGAATGTTTATCATCCAGTCTGGTATTCTATATTTGTATTTGAATCCTATTTTCGCTCTAGTTTTTTGTGTTTATGTACCAAAGCTTAGATTAACATTAACAGTTATTCTCAGGTTGAAACAAATTTCAAGATTTTGGGATTGTTTAAATCTGCAGGAATCTGCAATATGTCAAAATAGAGATAATCAAACCTAAACTCTATTGACAGTCCACAACTGTAATTATCTCGACTGCGTTCTTATGAATGGGTGCATTTTTTAAAATCAAGGCTTTTTGAATTCCCTTAAGGGTGAGCACAGTGCAGTGAGAAAACAGAGTTTAACTTTAAAAGTAACACTGGAGAATAAAATTCACAGAGTACAAAAGAAATTCATAAAAATCGAGGCTTAAAGGAAATAATGGGAGAAATGGATTTATTTGATTTATAATGTATCTAAATTCTCTGATGGCACAAACTGTCATTTTTTAAAAGACTTTAAATTTAGTCAGGAATACAGAAATTAACACCGTATAGCAAGTACATGATTTTTATAAAATGTTTGACTTACTTTTGAAGCTGAAACAAAAGATAATATATCCCCAACAGTGCTTTTCAAATACTTTATACTATGCAGTGTGGAATAAAGATTGTTCATATAAAATGGGGTTTATCCACAATGTTTTCCTTTGACAATTTGTGATGAAAAACCTTTCCTAAGGTTTTTTGACACAGTAGCTTTGCCAACAAGTGTTTGATGTCTGTGATAAGTCAGTTTTACATTTGGGATAAATCAAGATATACAATGTATGTCTGAACATAAAACTTGGTATTATAATGTTAAATCAGCTTAATTATCTGACAGTAAATATTAAAACAGGCTAAGGCAGTGATAGTCTGTCTATTGACTCAATTTATGTAGGTGGAATAAGGCTGATTCCCAGATACAACTCAACCTAAAAAATAAACTGATGGATGAGAGATTTTATTGAACACAGTATTAGACAGTCAACCTATCTTTTAAGCCATAAGGATAAAGAGCCAAGATATGTTCTGGGACAGGATATAAATGTGTGACCTTCAGTAGGATGCGTCCCAGAGTAATAATACCTATCTGAAACATCATGATATTGCCTATGTCAAAAACAGGATGCTGGTAATTGGGTTATGTTGTCTTTCAAAGGGAATGTGAGCTGCAGCATTGATGGGATAAACAGGTTGCCTGTGTTATGTGTCAAAATGTGATCAGGTGTGTGTCGACACAAGGCATTAGAGGATGTCCCTGAATCTGATCACATCTGCTCTCTGTGAGATTTCTTCTTGTCATCCAATACCTTAAATCTGAGCCAGAATCAGCAAGTAAGATCGCTCAGTTCACAGTCATCGGGTAGCAAAAACGAGCATAGTGTTGCGTCTCTATCAGTGCACACAGTTGTGAATGTGCATGGATGGTGCATCTATATGTGCCAGATAGGAATCTTTACACTCTGACAGCCAATATAAATGCTTTTATGAGCATTATCAGTTTTGTGGGAGTGTCGGCCCCCTGGCCCCACATAGGTCAGATTGTTTCATCAGTATGACAGCTCTACTTTTACTTGTAACTCCAACAGTCAGAGATGTGGACTATATTACTACCTCCTGCCTCTTAAGTTGCATAAGTTTTCCATAACATTAAGGTGGGAAATACAACACCAAGATTACATGTTGTCACTAAGAAAGCCCAAAATAATTTTCAGGAAGTGTAGTTAAAAAATATTGTATTGTTTTATTAATCTTTTATTCATATCACTCATTAATGAGGAACTGGTTGCCTTGCATTTCTGGTTTATAGGGACAGTGTGTTTGATGTCACTTGTGGTGAGTCACGCATGATTGTATTAGCACAAGCAAAAAATCTAGTTAAACCCATTTATTGTCAGGAGAAAGATAAAAATAGCGGTTCTCTAGCAGTTCCTAAAACACTTCAGAGTGAGCATAGACATTGTCACTTTACTCATTTTATTAGAAAGTCAGATAGTCTACTGTCATTCTGCTCTTTAAGTGGGATGGCATCCATTTTCAGTCCTCAAAATATTGCTAATGCCTTGTACCTAATGAAATGTGGTAGTAAACAGTGGTTTTTAAGAGAAAAATAAATGTCTGTGGGGAAGCCAAGAAAAGGTTTAGTACTCAGTGTTACAGCAAGACATTGTGTCGAGCTGTAGTTAATTTATATAGAAAAGTAACCAGTTTTAACACCTTGCAAACACACTTGTGTGTATCTGTAAATTTTTTATTTTAGTTTGATGTGACCCTGCAAATAAAACTAACTTTTTTTTCCATGTCTCCAACAAAATAAAATGTTGCAGACTAAAGCAGCTCCTTATTTTTATGGAACAACTGAAATTTGTTAATTACAAATCTCTTACCATGACATTTCTAATTAATTGGTGGGGACCAGGAACATGAGGGTACGATGAATGCAAAGTGGAGCAAAACTTACCAAAGGCAAAGGAAATTAAGGTTTGTAGGGATAAAGACTGAAAAGAAGGGAGTTTTTTTAAGAGAGAAACAAAGTAAAGGAGGGGAGGTTAACACAGCTTGGAGAATGGAAATAAAAGAATAGGACAGGAAAGACTAGTCTGTTTATGCTGAAGGACAAATATGTCAGAGTAAAAAAGGAAGTAGGGCTTAACCCTTATCCCTTAGTCTCACCTACTAAAGTCCCTCAGGGCTAGTATTGAACTGCAGGTGGACTCTTCCCTCCCACTCTTCCTCTCTCTTCTCCTCCATAGTCCTCACCATGTCACACCAGTCCTTGTTGCCATAGTAACACCGGGCGGAACTGAGAGGGAGAAAGAGGGAGATGTACAGATACAGGAAGAGAAGGGAGTCCAGAGGGATCCACTCTTCCATTTCTGTAATCTACAGGGAGGAAGGTGTTGCCCCTAGGTCCACCTCTGTATAAAAATAGATTCAGCAGATTGTTTTCTCTCAGAGAGCACATGATTTGGATTCCCATGCTGTCATCTATCTGATCAGTTTGGTTTTTGCTTTTTGTTCTCTTAATTTGCATGATTGTTTTGGCTTCACAGTGTGAAACATCAAAGGAATTAGAAATGCACAAACATGCAAGATGTTAGGACTAGCATTAAGATAGTTTTGTCTGTAATTGCCATTGTCATATAAAGGTTCCATCATGGTAGTACATTCACTCTGTGTGACACATATCTTCTACCAGGTACAGCTGTTTGCTTTCATTTGGTATGCAAGACATTTTATAGTCAGAGTAATTATACTGCCAGAGTGTTGTTGCTAATATGTTGTTTCTGCTAATTTAGTCAGTATGACCCAACAATATGTTTTTTTTTGACACAAGAGATATCTTTATTACATTTGTGTCAGTGTTATAAAAATGTTTATGCTAAAAAAAAACATATGCTTTAAAGGTTTCTGTCATTTGACCAGTCAAAGTTCAAGCAACTCTCTCAAACACCTTCAAAAAACATGAGGATGTAATTATTTAAGACCCCCTTAAAAAAATTGTATAAAGGCCTGGCTCCTTAAAAGCATAACTTAAATGAGGTGTCACTCAAAGTAATGTAGAACACCTAAATGTTATAAAACACTCCATAAAAACAAGTAGGTCATTTTTTTTTTTTTTTACATCATTTCCAGCCTTTTCTGTTAATGTTGTAAAAGATTATTTTATCCCTTTTGTTTTGATTTTTTCCCCAATAGGTATGCAGAAGTAAACTAACTGTTATTCTTTTCACAGCTATTTTATAAATATTTGAGTTTTAACAAAGCAAACAAAGATAATAATGCATTTTAGAATTTATTATTTGAGCTCTTGAACCTTGGACCTCATTAGTGAGCCCTTTGACCAGAAGCAAAATTTCACCCGACAAATATGTCATTACCTTTCATCCCAGGCCTATTCTTCTCTGTGATCAGACCTGTGGTCAATAACGCAGTAATTATAGCACAAAAGTGTGTGTCCATGTTCATGTAAAAAGAAGACAAATGTATATCAGTACACATACACAGAGAATAAGAATTAACCCTGTGAAGTGAGGGGGATAATTCCATGGTAATTAGTGTTCTGTGTAATCGGTTTTTATTTTCCGTGCTGCTGTTAGGCACAACAGACAAAACAAAAGGAGGCTTGCATGCATTTCTCTCTCACTCGCCCTCTAATTACAAACATATCCAATTAATTACACACAAGTTCTACTTTCATCTGTGAGCACAGAGTGAGAGGACAAGATGAGAATGGGGAGCAGTCAGTCAGGCAGGAGCAATGGCACACACTAATACACAAGGAAAAAAATAATAATTTAGTCACACATGGGTGTACAGGTTATAAATGCACAGACACACCTGAGTCATTGAGCACACGTTGGCCATTTGTGATTCGATTAATGACTTTAGCAGTTGTGCAGGGATTTGTGCATGTTTGTGTGTCTCTCTGTGTACACTGGAAGAAAATGAGAAAAGAGGTGAATGTTTGTTTGCCTTTAAGAGAAGGTGTGTGCTAAGGGAGTCCCATAGCTTGTGTCCTATTTGTAGCTGGGGATTAATGCACACCTGCTTCTTAAAATCAAACAATTTTGCTGGCATGTTTTTAGAATAGTGATGTTCACATTCACCCCTATACACACCATTTTATGTAGTCTTTTTGTTTGACAAACTATTCATAGAAGAAGGAAGAAGGAACAGGACAATTTTAAAATTTGTATATCACACTGTTGGTCTTGTGGTTTCGAATAACCTAATTCTGTATGTCCTAAAACAGATATAAATAAGATCACTATCTCATAATTATGCATTTAGTCTTCAAAGTTTTGGTTCTGTTCAAATGGATATTTGTAACGATATGAAGAATTTTGACAAGAGCAAATTGTGACCTCTAAAACCATTTTCTGCTTGCACAATTGTTTATGTGCAAAACGGTTTTTCACTGTCATTAAATACAATATCTTTTGATGCCTTACCTATTTTTGAATGTTGCGATTTTTTTCCTCAACAGCATATATTACATTTCATTAGTGAGTTTTACTATGGAATGTTCTGAATCAAGTGAAAACAACATCCTCAAAGTGGGGTCATACCGCAGAAGAAAATAATGAAATTCCTTGTACTTTATGAATCTACTTTGTCCTTTTTGGATCTTTTTATGGCTATGTTTTATTTCTGTCTTCCCACAATTTATGTTCACACCTACTGTCATCTACTTTCTTAAAAGTAAACTCCATTGAGTGATACCGTTTACATTTCTCAGGTAAATGCTAGCCTCAGCTTTTTATTGTCCGATTTAATCACTTATACCATTCCTCTGCTTTGTGCAGTCTCTGTCCTCCTTCACATCCTTCCTCTGTAAGGGGCATTTGCCTTCTTTCTTAATTGGAGAAAGTGAATGCCTCTGGGCCTTGTATTTTTCAATTACACACAATGTGGAGTGTGAGGAGACCAGGGAGGCAGTATAAAGACAAATAGAAAGAGTGCTAGGTGCCTTCTGGACTTTGTGTGTTCCCTTGAGAAGACTGTTCAGGTAATGCAGTACCGTTTGTTCTTACTTAGTGCCTGTGGTTGAGTGTGATGTAGCCTGGCCTGTACCAGTAAGGTCTGGGCACAGATGAATCAGCCATGTTGGAAAATAAAATAATTGAAAGGAAACTATTAAAAGTGATCAGAATAAAAGTAAATGTCTTGGAGTATATGTGACAAAACTGGACAGTGCAAAGTAAATAACTTTGTTACAAGTGGGGAGTGGAGAGGAATGGAGGGTTATTAAGATGCTGCCAGGAAACATTAAGAGTGTGTATTAAAAAGAGGAAAAACTTGGATTGTATGGTTTCATTAACTTCCAGTATGATCATAGAAGGGCTTGTTTGACTGGCATGGAGTCTTGTTGTCAGCTAAGGTCAATTAATGTATGCGTGAGAAAGCATGAGACAAACAGACAAAGCCCAAGTCAAGCTGTAGTGAGAGTAATGGTGGTTTCATCCTAAAACCTCCAGGTCATAGGACTGAGCCAAGCTCTACTCCAAAGGCGTTTCTGCCCTGAGGACAAGTGTCTTTAGCTGTGAAATGGTTCTCAGTTTCACCCTCTTAATGCCAAAACCACCGTGAAGTGGACTTCAGCCTGTATCAATGAATCCTCTTCATGGGCTTCTTTTGGTTAATAACCCATTCAGTACCATGGCTGCATGCTTTCACATCAGTAGCATTCTTCTGCTGGTCTGGTTCCTCCTTTTTATGAAACTCTTCATCACTGACACACAGATCATCAGTTCAAGGTTATTTGTGTTTTTCCCCTTTGGTTGATTAGCCATGCATTCCTTCAGAGTGTGTATGTGTGTGTGTGAATACCAATGTGAAAACCCAAAGAGCCATTGTAATCCGGCTTGAGTTTTGACCACCCTCCTGACCCCCTGTGATGACTGTCAGGTCCTTTGTCCAATTGAGGGGACTCATGCAAATGCTCTGCTTAAGCAGTTGTTCTGTTTTTTTTTTGTTTTGTTTTTTTCTGGTGGGGGTTTATGGATTATTACTTTTCTGTCAGTTTAAATCAAATGTGCACATTTTAGACACAGACACTAACACAACTTTGATCTCGAAACTCGACTTGTGTTCTTGTACATTTCGCCTTTCCCACTGTCTATTCCTGTCAAATACTGTGTCAGTGCTTTAGGTTTTGTCCCTATTTTAGTACAATGACAGTAGCGTTGTATTTAAAGCTTTTTGTAATCATCTGCCTTGGTTGCTTTGTAAAGCATTTTAAAGCTAGCTTGTGTTGTATATGTAAACATGCTCAAATAAAAGCTATCCA
>JAOXNZ010000074.1:11470935-11484371 GCA_028566095.1 Kryptolebias brasiliensis
AGTTTTTTGAGTATATATATATCAGTTTATTTAAATGGCTTTATAGGAATTTATTACATGGGGTAATCTAGTGTGGGTTGAACATAAAGTACTGCATAAATTGTTCCTAAATACATTGTATTAGCCCGTGGTTTTGCAAATAAATCCACTGGACTTGGATTAAAATTCAGTCATACTCCCTTGTGTATTTACCTCCTGTCCCAGTGTGACTTAACTAGCCAGCATTGCGTGCTTGTGGACATACTGTGCTCTCCCTGGTGGCTCATTTGTTTTGTTGGTGGTCAGATCCAGGGATGATATACAGGAGCTTCCCCTTGAAGCCCCTTCTCCCTGGTGACTGTGGATCTGTCCCAACATGATAAAACTCTATACTCAGCCACAGATATAGACTGTCAGTCCTTAAACTCTATTCAACAGTTAACTCTACACTTTGTCACATACAGTGGAGGTAAAATGATAGATCTTTTCATGAATCCACATAAATTGACAGACAGTGTTCTGTGAGCATATGCACCTAAAATGAACTCACCTGATAGGCCAGATTAGATAACCCCACCTGCTGAATCTGGCCTTGGCTTGCGCAAAACTTTCTTTCTTCTTGCCTTCTCTTATTTCTCTCTCCTATCTGCCTTCTGTTCTTTTCTTTGCAGCTGACCGCAGTGCATACAATAACTCCCAGTGGAAGTGTGTCAGGCTTTGATAAAGGAGAACTCAAGGTTCTTTGAGATCAAGGTCACTACCTCTTCCAAGCAGGAGGCAGAGCTAGAGTGGAAGAATAGCTAAGACACAAACAACAATGAAGACTAGGGTGAAATTGGGGTGAAAGACAGTGCCTGTTTAAAGAAATGTCATGTTGTGAAAGTGGATATCTGAGGGAACAGCAGGGATAGACAATATCTAAACTTCACCCTGTTTACTTTTGTTTCTATGTTTGCTGTACAGAGTAGTTTTATTGTTCAAGCAAAGACAAAGTTCAGTTAGACACTAAAATGGCAGCAGATTTTTTGAGTGAAGTTGGAATCAGCCACTTCTGTAAAATCTTGCATACTTTGAGAAATGGAACATAGGAATTTATGATGTATAGTGCACACAAAAGAGTTAAACAATTTTGTTTGGAACATTTTTGTATATTCTTATGAAACTCACAACTTTAAACATCAGTCAACGTATGGTCTCTTGACCTGTGATTTACCAGTAGGGTTTTCTTTTTGTGTAATGCTGACAGAGGGAACAAAGAAAGTGTGTTGTCATAAGCTTATTATAATTAAGCAAGAAGTGACTCATCTGTCTGCTCTACCATCTGCTTCTGTCCAATTATCTCTTCTTTGTGCAGTTACCTGCAAACACTTAAGTGCTGAAGAGCACAAAGAACCACCAAGAGTCATCACAACTTTAATAAGACTAGCTTTACACCCATCCACAAGCCCACAAAGACCTGTGTGTGAACCTGTATTCTATTGGGTGCTGAAAGTTGCGAGATTTGGTATGTGTGAGAACCATGTGTTTCTGGGAAATTAGAGCCAGAGGGACAGATTTAGTAGAGAGCACACTCAGTGTATATGTGTGTGTAAGACCATGCAAGCAGATGTTCTGGCACAACTCAGACCCCTTCCATCACATCACCGAGTATGCTTAGTGGCAATTTTATGTACTTTCTGCTGAGTAAATTTACCAAGGGATCCATAGGCTGCACCTTTTACCCAGATGCCTTATTACCATAATTACTTTTAAATGGCTCAAACTATGATAGAGAAAGATCCAGCACTAAAAATCATGATGTACAGGATGATCTTTAAGCAGTGCGTTGTTGGACAAGTGATGCCAAAAAAAACAACCATAAGTACATTTTACAAATAATTCCCTAGCTCTTATTTTCCTTCCAGACTTGTCTTAGATGACACCATTTTCATTTTCTAAAAAAAGTCTTTCTTTTGTTAGTCTCTCACATTTTAACTATTTACATCAGCTATTTATTATCCTATATCCTATGAAGCAATGCTGGCAAACAAGTGATTGAAAAGGATTTTGACGCGCTTCTGTCTTTTCAGATCCGGGTTGATGGCTCTTCTCGTGCTCTTCAATATGAGACTGTACAAGCTGTGGAGAATGGACCCATCCTGAGAGACATGGCCTTCTCCTCTGACCACCACTACCTCTACGTCATGTCTGAGACTCAGGTCAGAAACACGAACACACATCTTGATTCTTCTTCTACCAACCATATTACTGCCATAAAACATTTTCTTATATCATATGGAAAAATAACATTTGATAGACAGTTTTCTTGCTGTTTGGCTAAAGGACTAAGAGATTAGACAAACCACTGGTTGCTGTGTGTTTTTTATAGAAAACGGACTGTGAAGGTACAGTCAGAGTGAATAGATGCATCGAATTATAGGGAGATAAAAGTGGTCCTTTTCTGTGTGTGTGTGTGTGTGTGGGGGGTGCACTGGTGTATGTATGTTTATATGCACAAACAGATTCACACTGTCTCCAGCACCTCTGATGACATGGAATGCAGAGCAAAATAGCAGCACTCTGTGTAATGGACAGAGTCTGCGAACACCTCCATCAGAGACAAAACAGCTTCTCTAAAAGTCTCACAGATGCACACTCCTGTAAATGACTGAAATGTATTCACTTTCTCCTTTATATTCGGCAGAATGACACACAAACATAGGAGCACATTGTAGTATAAACATGTTCAGAAGCTGGTTATTCATGTGGGCCAGTGATAAAATATTTATCATTTATCTTTTAGATTTTGACAGATGAACTGAATGTTTTACATTGTTATCCCTGGACATTGTTTATTAGAGGTTGTTTAAGCAATGACATTTTATTTTTTTCTTAAAAAATAAATTTGCACATGTGAGATCTAGTCTTGAAAGCTGTCATAATCAAAGATGCAATTAATGGCTTGAGTTCAAATATTATTGAACAATTATTAAATAAATCTCTGACACTGAACTAAAATTGTCAGTTCCACTATGTAAAACTATTTTTTACAATTCAAGGTTCAGTAAAAGAAGTATTAATTATTTAATTACCTGTAAAAGTTCTGGCTTCTGTCTGATGCCATCTTGGTTCAATCAGGTTTTAACTGTTAGACAAAAGAATATACAGTCAGGATATACTGTTATTTGCCTGTAAAGAAGAATTTTAAATGGCTGTTATTACTCCAGTAATTTATTTAAAGATCATATTTGGGGCTTTGTGACATTTTAATTATTTCTTTGTTACTTGTGGGCATATACTGTGTAATAAACAGTTTTATTTAAGTAGTTGTTTTGGCAAAAATTAAAAAACTATTTTTAATGATGCCAACTAGAGACAAATCTATTATATTGTCACAAGCTATATAATAATAATAATAATTATTATTTAAAAGACTATCATTCATTGATGGAATTCATATCAGCAGCTGCCTTTCACACCAAATTAAGAATAAAAACTAAGAACTAAGGATATCTTGTGTTGTGAAATATTGCTGCTTTTGCAAAACCTTTGAAATTAAGTTTCACATGATCACATGCACTTCGGGTATGTGTTGTGAATGACTTTCAACTTCTACCACATTAAATTTTAGCACAAAACCTCTAAAACCACTGAGCTACAACTATTTTGGTATTTTCTAAAGTCAATTAGCTGTTGCAGGTTGATTCTAAAAGTTAATCAGTTGTAGATGTGGTGATTACTTTCTGAGCGTTTCAATAAAATCCACCCAGTGATTAATGAAATATTTTGCTAACATGACAAACACACAGAGGGTATATATGTGCGTGCACACACACACACCTACAGACAGACAAAAACATTATCAGTTGCTTTTTGCATTAAATCCTAACTACCTTAATTGTATTCTTTAAAGAACGCAACAAAATGATGTAAATAAATAACCTAACAACTTTCCAAATGAAAAATAATGTCACACTAAACAGGTACTCATTAGAAAAGTTTGAGATGTTTTTGCTTGTGTGTGTGTCTGTGTTCATTTGTCATAGTGGGAAATATGCATTCCTTCAAAATGCCAAGCTTTTAATTTAGTACAGCCTCAAATACATTACGCTATTTATGATTCAGCTGAATCTGTGTAAAATTAATTTGTATTAATTAACTTGGAAAGCTGTGGTTTATTTATTATAACTTATTTTTGTACTGCAACCTTTTTTAAAATTTAGTACTTTATTATTAAACTGAATTATAGTAAATTGCAACACATAAACTTTGTTTCCAAAAAGGCATCATTAAAGTTTAGGTAATTATATCATGCAGGCAAAATTATGCTACTAATTAACATTAACATTCACTTTTCAATTTATTTGTGACAGTTACAAAATCCAAAAGAACTCTGGAGCACAGTAAATATACATATCATTTATTTTCTTTTTCTCTGTTTCCTGTCACTGGTAATTACAGAGGGTCCCTGCTGTTTTGTTGTCAGCTTTAGTTTGTTACCTCTGTACATTATCTGCAGCTTTTAAATGATTATGAACCTTTCTGTCACTATAAAAATGCCTCTGTAGTGTTCTATTTATGTGACTAGATTTGACCACTTTTAAATGCCTAAATTATCTGATTATATGATTTAAAGTATCAAAGTGACTGAAGGCACCTGTGCAGCTCTGCTTTCATCTACTGGTAGAGTGGTAAAAGGATGAAGGGAGGCACAAGAATACAAACATTTAGGATGCTGTTTGTACACTCATCCAATCACTACTCTTTAATGCAAAATTTTAACCAGTAATATAAGACTTTGTATCCCCCTTATCTCTTTAGAATTGCACTGCATATTACTCAGCTTATGAAAGATGTTACAGAATAACAAATGGAATATTAAGACTTAATCTCCATTTCTTCCTATTCAATTAGATTCTTTTATGTGTCCCTGTTATTGCCTAACATCGAGTTACAAATTGAGTGTTTTTAATTTGCATGGCAATTATGTTGCATATATTGAAATAAAAACCAAGTGTGTTTTTTTTGTGTGTGCATGTATGAAACCTCCGTAGTAATTAGTCTATTAGCCTAGTTACAAGGCTGACCTCCACTAACTGTTAGGGGGAAACATTTGGGAATTCCTATACACACAAATATAGAAAGCGGTTAATGAACACCCAAAACATACAAAAATACACTCCGTCTGTGTGCACACAGTCTTAATCAGTGCCAAGGAGTTTACAGAACAAGATGAGGGTGAGTGAATTCAACTAAAAGCAGCATTTTTTTTCTCTGATTTTGATGTTTGAGAAAAACATTACTCCAAGCTTTGTATCTTAGTAGACAGTTTGCAATATTTGGCAAGTAATTCTTAGCTGTTTTGACTGAATTTTAATGCAGTACATTAATATCTCTTTGAATAAATGAGGTTAGTCAGTTATTTATAATTCATCTTTCTAATTCAGACAGCTTTATTATGCTACAGTATTATATCTCATTATTTGTTCTCACTTTTCTATTAAACTGAACTCTTTTTCTTAGTGTCTTTAATCACTGACAAGGATGATTGCAAATAAATTCACTAGAACTGTAGACATGCTGCTACAGTATTCTTTTTGAAGGGTTTCTTGAAAAGAGTTGGCTTTTTTTCAGACTTGAAGCTAGATTTGTCCCCGTCCTGCTGTTGCCTCAAGGCAAAATAGATTTTATTCACAGCCACAAACTGTTCTTCAAATGCAAAAGAAAGACAAATATATATTCACAGTTAGAAAGTTTGTAAATATTTTTGCAACTTTGAAAGAATGGCTGAAAGAATTTTAAAGAAGGACCCAACAATTTCCCTTTGAGTTATTTGTTTTCTATCTTTATAGAAGCTGTTGCTATACTGTATTGATTTTAATTAATACCAGATCAGTGTTCAGGAATAAATGCCATCTTAAATTGCCTTTGTTTGCTGTTTGTTAACCTCACAGTGATTGCCAATTTCAAGGGGCATGTGGGTTGGCTATCTTAGCAAGCACTAATATTGAGTGGAGAACTGCCTGCCCGATCATTGCACTTGTTTAGAATAACATCCAGTACACACATGCACATCCCCAATTCCCAACTGTGGTCAGTGCTATTAAAGCAGCCTGAGTTGGTCGATCGCTAAAGGCCATCTGCTGTTTCTGAAGCCTGGGGTCCAGACCCTCACAGAGAGAGTGTGATACTTGAAATGAGGGAGAAATACAGACAGAGGTCAGAAAGAGAGTAGCAAAGGTGCCCAGAGCACAAGGCTGGGAACACAGTTGATCAATACAGCTTCTCACATGCTGTTTTAGCCTTGAAATGGTTCCCTTCAGCTTGGTGGTGATGGATTTTGGCTGGTGTGTGTCCACAACTATCTGCAATAAAAGGCAGGTGCTGATTTTGGAGCCAAGAAAAGAATGAATATTTTTGCTACATTTTTAACGTTTTGCTATTCATATTGTGTACAAAAGCTCACTGTTTAAGATTGGTAAAACTGAATTGAGTGAAATTGAATTTAACCTATGTAGCCTGGATAGAAACCAGTTCAACTTTACCCGTTACCTGCAGATATTAGTGAATACAAACCTCAACAAAGTTCAGAGATTTTGCTATAAATTTGTTATGACCAATAATGCTAAAGTAATCCAATTGTTCTCCTCACTACACTCTGTAGTGAGGAGTGAAATTAAATATATTGTTGAGCTCAGCATTTTTCAGCAATTTTCTGTAGTAAACTCACTTTTGACTCAGTATTAAATAAAATAAAACTTTATACTCAGACTGTAAAATATGTCACAAAAAGTTAAACAGCTAAAAAGCAGTTAACTATGAATTTAAATTTCTTATTTTTAATTATAACATTATAGTTATAATATAAGGAGATAGGCACTGGCTGCCCGCGACCCGGAATGTAGAAGCGGTTAAAGAAAATGGATGAATGGATAGTTATAATATAATTTTTTTCATTCTGTATCAAACTGACTGTCACATTTACTGCTTGTGGGTTTCAGATTAGACACTCAATAGAAAAAGAAGCAACACAAACACAATCTCACACAGTATTGATTGTAAAAAATAAATCCCCATCAAATTCACTGTATTTTGTTCATCTTTTATTGTCACCTTTCCCTATGTTTTCTTTCTTTCCTTCATCCTTTAACTGTTGTCTTTGTCAGATTTATTTTTCTCCCCATGCTATTGTATTTTGCTCTTATAACCCCTTTTCTATTCTAAGAGGATTTCTGAAGCAAATGAAGATTCAGCCTTTTGTGTTTTAAGGCTTCTCTTTCTTCATCTTTCTATTCTAACCCTCTCTAACCATTGTCAGTTTTACCATATGCCATCCCCCATCTCTGCTCTTCTTTTTAATTCTTTTCCTCAACAGAGTGATCTGTCATTCCTGATTGGTTGTTCTCTGAGATCTTTTTTTTTTCTTGTCTCTTCATTCCACTCTGTCATGCAAACATGCAGAAGTCATTCTATAAGTGGGTTAAATGGATGTTTGAGCATGAAAATGTATTATAGAACTGGTTGTGATTATAGATGTTAAGGTTGCCATTTGAGTGACGGGGACAGGCCAGTCTCACTGTAAATAGGAGCTGGTACTGTTGCTTTGCATTAAGTTACAATTTTGTAAATACTAATTCATATCTTAGCCACGTCTCGGCAGAAACAATTAGATGGGTGTCATTTCACCTTCAAGAAAAATAGATCACTTACAAACTTATTTGTTTTTGTAATAAATGTTTAACTGAAGAGATAAATTTACTGAGATAAATAACTTATGGCACCATTCTTGTGTGGTTTATTGTTCATGATTATTTTCTAAAGTTGAAAACAAGAATATAAAATACCCTAGTATCAAATAGAAAAATGTATTCAAGCATTATAAACTGCTTTCAAACAACAAACCATATTTTTTAAGCAAAATTAAAAATAAAAAAATACCTGGGATCAACTTGATTTTGACAAATTATGATGTATTACGTATACAAAATGTCTCATGTTCACAAATGCACACCTCTAAATTCCATTTATCATAGAAATCATTAATGCCAACTGTATGAGTTGCTTTTATTCATTTGGCACAAAATCAACTTTTGTTTGGACTCCCTTTGCAAAAGTAATTTGAATGAATTCAATTTTGATAGCTGAGCACATTACTGAGCAGCTGGTTGTGCTGAGACTTGACATGAGTTTTGAGGGCATTTGGGATCTATTCAAGCTGTTGTTTGCTGTGTCTTAGTCATTCAATCCATCCTTTAGTGTTCACAAAGCCATGCCGTAGCCCTGCAGCAACCAGCAAGCCCTTGAACTTTTCCTGCCAGCCCGTATTCAGTGAGTCAGTGGTTAAATTTTGTCCATGTTCCAGTATGACCTTAAAGCAATTTCTTTGATAATACCAAGACTTTACATTCAGCAAAATTAAAAAATATGTTGCTTGATCAGGCTTCAACTGACATTCATTGTGATAAAATATTTATAATCAGCTTAGCAAATGTAAATTTGTAAGTGTGAATTATTGAAAATGTGTACTACAGCAGGGTGAGATTGCTCAAATGCATTTTTTTTAACTTCCCCAGGGGACATCCAACAAGCCTTTTTGGGAAAGTATCACATCCTCACATCTCATCCAAGATGTTTAACAACAGCCTTCTTTAATACTATCAGTGGAAATCTTTTTACCACATCCTTCAGAGTGTGGCTTCCTCACCCCTCCAGTGTGTGGCTGTGACTTATGAAAGTGTTCAGATGTGCATATTATGTTGTGTAGCAGATTAGCTGCAGGCTTCTGGTCTTACAAGGCAGGTGCACAGAGCTGATATGCTGTAGCCATTCTTGCTTCACACACACATGGAAAAAGTCAAAGTGATGCAAGGCAGGCGTCCTTTGAAATCTTGGCACCTACAAAGTTTTATTTGAAGTGCTAATCTTTTTATTTTCTCAGTCATGTGTGTCTGACTTTTCTGCCAGCCCATTATAACAAACATTTTATCAAATTTGTAATTTGTAAGTCTACACTCAACATTTTTTGACCGCATCTTACAGTTCAAGCTGTGCAAAATTAAACACTGTGTGTCCGATGTTTTTATGTTTCACCAGAAGATTTTCACAATGATCTGCTCAGCATAGCTTTTCCACTTAAGACAGACATTGTAATGGGCAAAATGAACACAATTCTAGGACATGTTTCTCTATATATGTGCTGAGCATGTCATGCTAATCATGCATATATCAACCACATGGTAAAAATCTATGTGTAAAATTCTAATCTGTAAACTGCCTAAAACTTATTTAACTGCATTTTTTTCCTTTGTTTTTGGGAAGTTTACCCATTTGAATAAAAAGATAAATGAAAATTATTATTGCTGCGTCATTTATCTTAAGCTGACAATCCTGACAGCACAATGGATAGCGCTGTCATTTAACCTCTAGAAGATCAAATGAAAACAATATTGCACTTGCAGCCATTTGGTCCGCTCGGCTCTGTTAACCGAATTTATGATATAACAATGTCGGTTGGAGGTTGACTGACTGAGCAGCGTGTCAGTTGTGACGAGGCGTTGAGTCGTTGATGTGTCCTTTGCTTCATTTGATTCCTACATCAATCTTGGCTCTATCCAGGTGAAGAAAAAAGGGAGACGGGACAAGAAAGGAGGAGAGGCATTAACTAAATGACGACATTGTGTTAATGTAAAATGCAAGAGGCTTGAATTTTAAAGCTAATGCTGAAAAGGATGACATTTTACTACCTCTATAAGATAAAAAGCAAGAGTTTAGGCATTGTATTACTTCAGGCATTGGTCTGTGTCTGTTTCAAAGACATGTCTTTCTGGTAACAGCAAGCCAGAAATGATCAATCATATTCATGGTTTTGTGCTAGGTTAATAAATAATTGTGGCCAGATTTCTTGGAGTTATAGCTTGATTTTTATTATAAAGACATCTACAGCATGAATGACTGCTTGTTTTTTTTGTTTTTTTTAAAGCAACCAGTTTTACAATATTTCACACATTTAACCAACTTTTGTGTCACTAATTTCTCCTTCCTGGCCAACAGTGAGGCTAGATTGCCAACAATGTGCTAAACTAATGAACAAACTCTCACCAGAAAAGGAGAAAAAGATTAAGTTAGCCTTAGGGTAGAGGAGAGAAGATAAGAGGAGTTCAGTGTGCCCCACAGGCTGTAAATCAGGATTGGACTATCACTGTAATTTCTTTCTCTGTGTGCATTTGGAGGGGTGTAGATTGGCTGCAGGTGGAATCAGTTTAATTACAAGTGGAAAAAGGCATGGAAAAAAGTAGGGTAAAGAAAGGAAAAGAGACGAGGCAGAGGAATTAGTCGATAATAAAAGTCTCTGCAGATTTAATAAATGATCAGCTTCTTAAATGCCCCAGGCATTATGTAAGGAGCAGGAAAGACTGTAAGAAAAGAAGGGATATAAAAACACTTAATCTGTATTTTATACTCAGATGAATTTCTTAGTGTGTCTGAAATATACACTAACTTTTTTCCTTGATATTCATCATATGTCAAGTCACACACATTCATTCATACTGTATGCCATTGTCCCCCAAAGTAAATGATCAAATGCACCCCCACCACACACACACACACACATTAAAGCATCAAATACCTCTCTGATATCTGCTTCTTTTAAAAGCATGATTGTATTCAGCTGCATCCATCTCTACCTATTGTGAAAGGAGGGAGAGTGCAGAGTGTAATGGCTGTCATTTACTCACCTGAAACAGGGGGAATTATAAATGCCACGCACCCTATCCTTTGTATTTATCCCTGCTGATATGATAGCACAGTCATAGTGAGGAGACGGTGAGCCATAATGGTCTCCTCCCTGGTTAAGCCCACGAAGAAGATAGCATAAAATGAATGTGATATCGAGATGAGAGGGACAAGAGGTGCATTGGGTCGTTTAGCCACCAAATCCTTCAATTTTGTGATAAAAGTGGAGACAAAAGTGTTGCTTGCTTAAGTGTTTGTGTGTGTGTGTGTGTGTGTGTGTGTGTGTGTGTGTGTGTGTTGGATAGAGAACCTAGGCTCTAGAGAGATGATGAATGTATGATCTTACACACCTCAGAGGATCTGAGTGACAGAGACAGACGGACAGAAACAGAGGGAAAATGAATAATATCAGGATCTGTTCTCTGGAACAGAGGGCTGCTATTGGCACCCATCGCTTTTGCCAGCCTCTGAATGTGGTGTGTTTTTTTTTTTTATCTGTTGACAAAACCACCTTCCCAGATGCAGGGATTATGTGACACTTATAGGGAGACTCCCTTCTATTCTAAAGTTGTATTCTCTGTTTGTGTTTTTTTGTTTGTTTGTTTTTCATGTATTTGTACATGTAGGTGGTGTGTGTATTAGCATATATTCTACTGATGAAGTGTTAAATCATATAGTGTGTAGATATAGGAGCATTGTTTACTACTGCTCTGTCTGGGTGCTTAGCATTTATGATTTTCACTTGGTGACAAACCAAGTAAATTATATATAGTTGAAACCAGAAGTTTACATTCACTATATAAAAAGACACATATGCATTTTTTTCACACTGTCTGACGTGAAATCAGAATAAACTTTTCCCTTTTTAGGTCAATTAGGATTTTCAAAATTATTTCTATTTGCTAAATGCCAGGATAATGAGAGAGAGGTTTCTAATGCAATTTTTATTACTTTATTCCAGCTTTGGCATCTGAAATCTATTCACTGTCTATTATACTGGCCTTTCTCTTCTGTGACTAAGAGCTTATTTAGCTAGCAGTGAAGTTAGGCAGTGGGAAATGTAAGGAGAACCATGCCTGAAGAGGGGTGACGGGAAAGGAGGAAATCTATCTTGCGAGACGCACTGGGAATCAGTGTTGAGTTTGATCATGTGCGCACAACATTGCACTGCTATCTCCCTGATTCCATCTGAAACTCATTCCCTTTATCTACCTAATGCAAATATGCCTCTACACAGTAGGGAGGGCAAAACATACTTGCTATTTTTTCCCCAAAGCTCACACACAAGCTCGACACACAAATTCACCTGCATTGTCTCTAATCTCTAATAGCATGCACGATTCCTCTTGACTTTGACAAGGAGATACACCCCCTTTAAATGCATTCAGCTGCATGTGAATCTGTTGAGTGTGTGTGAGTACATGTTGTCTCTGTATTCTATTTATAGTACCTGCTAAGGTGCACAGCAATCACTCAAATGTAACAAGTTAAGAGAGAACAATGTAGTGGTCTGTTTTTAAATGTACCTACATCACCAGTGTGTCTAGCAAACTCACTTTCACCAGGAGTTAATAAAAGCCTGACTTGATGTGTGTTTTATTTGAGAGCTTTATCAGGCTGAGCCATGCTAGAACAACTACTGTTAATTCCATGCTGGGTTTTAGAAGCACTATCAGGCATGGAGATATGTGAGCTCTCCTTACATCTCATGGCTTAATCTATTTAAACTCCTAATGGTCAAATATCTAGAAGAAAGACACTGGAAAGACATTAACATTGCTTTAAATCTAAATAAAATGCTAAATATTTAGAACTTGTTTAAAGTGATGCACTAATGCTGACATACAGTGAGATTCGCTGATGTAATAATTAAACTATGGCAATATGTATTGAAACAAATGCATTAGCTCTGAAGATGGTACTGAATCCTTGTTTTCTCTAGCAAACAGTACTCATGATAAATCTGACAAGTTCCAAGTTTTAGCATTTCAGTTTGCTTGCATAATTTAATTTGATTCATATTTTCTGTGTACGTATTAGGGCTGCACAGTATATTGAAAACTTATAATCATTGCAGTATTAGTGAGTGCATTATCACAAAGGACTGCTTGGACTGTAATAAAACATAGACCAACCAATATATTTCAAGTACCATGCATTCATGTTCTGCATGATGCATTTGGTCAATCCAACAGACTCTTACTGGCCTTGATGCCCACACTTGGTTTAGATGATAGTGATGACATAAGAGAAAGTGAGGAAAATGTGGGTTTATCGCAATTGATATTATCATTGCATTATTAAACCATAAAATCACACATTGCATGTTTTTATCATGCAGCCCTAATTAGAGATGCAAATCTTTCAGTGTCTAGCGATTCGATTCTGATTTTTAGGGTCATGATTCAATTCAGAAACGATTTTCGATTCAGAAACCAATTTTTCTATTCAAATGGTCTAGAGATTTTGTTTAAATTATGTGATCGACAAGAGGAAAAGACAGTGTAAACAAATAGAACATTTATTTAAAACAGTTCTATAAGGTTCCATACTGTATCAAATCATCCGTTTATATTTAAACAAAAATAGGTTTGTGCATAAAATTCTCTAACTTAAATTACCTGTATTAGGTTAGCCTATTAGGTTAGCTGCCTGACTTTTTCTCATATAAAAAAAAAATCAAAGAATTATTCAAAATATAATTTTACAAAAATTAAGCAGACTTCTGTCTACCATAGTGTATT
>JAOXNZ010000074.1:11496715-11510657 GCA_028566095.1 Kryptolebias brasiliensis
AAACTCCACCCAGAAAGGCCCCAGGCCGGGAAGCAATCCTGCAACCTTCTTGCTGGGAGGCGACAGCTCTAACCACTACGCCGCTGTTCCACCCATTCTTGTCAATATGCTTTTCAATTCAATATTCCTATGTGTAACCACAAGATTTGGTTTTAAGAATTACTATAAGAAACTTGGCAGCAGAAAAAGTTTAATCCAACTTGTAGCTTTGAACCTAAACTTCTTGGATCTTTGGCATTGGTGTGATATTCATCCCTGGGGGAGCATAGCTGTCCCTTGTGTATGGATGACAAGTTTTTTCCCTTATCCTCACCCTCCTGGTGGATCCTAAGAAAGGTTGAGGGAAGGGAACAAGGCCAAGAAGTGACAGGAGCATCAGGATGGAACAGAGTGCTGTGCATCCCAGTTCTCTAACCTGTCACCATCATAGTGTGAGAACACACATGCACACCCAGAAAACCAATCTACCTACCATCTGCACACATCCAAAAGCACATACACAACAGTTGCTGGTCCACTTTTAAGTCAGGACCATTGCTCACTGTCACCTTTTGTCACTCTAGCACACACTAGAAGGCACAAGCACCAGAAAACAGACATGTACACACAAACACACACTCACAGGGAGGTAGTTGTCTTGCTTTTGCCTGGCAGAGCATGAACCAGACTGACATGAGACAGAGACGATGAATGAGGGATGTGTTGACAGCCAAAGGAAGTGAAGATATATGGTTATGTATTCCAAACGGTGAGATGGCTGAAAGTATGTGGAGAGGCTATATAAATTTACAGCAAAGGAGAAGGGAAGATTAGAAATCTTCAGGCAGGAAGCATAAATTAATCTCAAGAAGGAGGTACTCCAGTTGAGGATGGGAGTGTAAGCACTTGTAGTTACACATGTATAGCTCAACTTGACTTTGATATAGAGCCTTTCTTATGAAAAAAGTAGTCATGAAGGTCACCTTGTATGTGCCATCACATAGCTGCTTCTATGGCAACAGTGGCATAGTAATGACATAATATATTATGTAATTTAACACTAATCTCTTTTGATGTTTCATTGGCAATGTCAGATAGTATTGTCACTGAGATTACTCACACATGAAATGAGCAGCATCAATGTACTTGTCTACTCTTAGAAAAGATGTACAACTTGAGCTGTGTTTAGGATTGAGATGTTCTATGTAAGGACTTGATTTAAAAAGTGCAACTTTTAGGTTTTAGATATATCATAGTTTTAGGCATTAGCCTAACAGATATGCATCATGAGGTTCAAAAATATGTTTTCCTACCAAATCTGGAACAAAACCGTTCCCCAAAATGTCTTTAAGCTGCATTGACCATTCATAAATCACTAATCGAACCAGTCATGTCTTGGATACATATAAGCTTTGAGAAATAAAGTGCACTTCGCATAACCAAAAGAGGTGTGGCGCAGATTTCAGCTACATTGACATGGAGCAGCACACATTAAATGTGTGATGGTTGTCTCATTTCAAAACATGACAAATTAACTCAGTTTAGTAATCTTTGTGGTTCGCCAAATTTTTAAACTAAATGCAAAGTTGCTGTGCATCATCATCAATCTTCTCCTCTGTAAGGAATCTATTTATTGTTGTCTAGGCTTTTAAATCCTGCGGGAAATCACACAAACCATATGTCATCACTACATCACATCCTTGAGTCACAAAGCCAGGTTACGTTTTCAAATGTCAACTGTTATGGCTCTGTTACTACCTTGCTTGGCAACACAAAGGCTAAACAGCTGACTTTAACCCCCCATTCCTCCTCAGTCCATTCAGAAATCGCACAGAGATGGCTATAAGGTGTCTCAGTCCCAGCTTGAAGGGTTTTTGTGACAGTGCCTATTGGTTCTGTAGTAGTACTATAAACTAAAGTAGCCTACTTTACTTCGCTCTTCTATATAGAGTTGTTATTTGACTCATTTTATAATGGAAACATAAAAATTAAAGCAACAGTAAAGATGATGTGAACTCTTTTTTACTGTTAAAGTATTTCAGAAAAATGACACCAGTAGTCTGAAATAATAGAGCAGGCCCAGCTTCTTTTGGCCTCTGAAATGAAAACCTACTGATATTAGAACAAACAATACAGAAAAAGGATCATTTGTATCAGAAATGATGCATAGGAATAACACAAATACATTCACAAGAGACCTCTAAGTGTCCTCTTCTCAACCTTAGAAAATGATTAAGTGGTTTTAGTGTGTCTTCTAGTTTAGAGTTAGACGCTGTCTTGTGGCTGTGAATAAACACACCTCAATTCAACAGGCTAAATATCGACTGTCTGGATCAATACTATCATATGATTTTGTCCTGGCTGCACACGTGCAGGAGCATAAAACAATATAGATAAAGATAAGCCAAGTGCACTTTACAGATCCAATTATGGAAAAAGTGTGCTGTCACCTTAAGATTCAGTTATTAAAAGAAAGTCAGATGGGGATTTAATTTGCCAATGCCAAATCCATTCTAATTCATGAGACCCCTCTGTGTTTTGGAGAGATCCAAAAGGATTTTTTTGAGCATCATGGAAATCGAAACCGAAGGTAAAATCTTTGATATTCTAAGATTATTTACTGATTGACAGAAGACATTTATTACTGCCAAGTGCACAATGACAAATAATGCATAATTTCATATTCTTCTCCTTCCTGGCAAAATATTAAGACTGTTGGAGTACAGATCCAACTACCCAATGAAATGCAGTAAATTCACTGAAATATGGATTCTAGAAATACTGGATACAGGTTGAAATAATTACAATGCAGAGTAAAATGCTGAGAAAGAAAGTATATTTTTAAAAATAATTTAATATCTATTTGAATTCATAATTCTTTAAAGTTTGTGTCTTGTCTTAAAACAACTACCTGCACATACACATTCACTAAATCTACTTCTCAGCCAGACAGATTAAGCTGTTCAATATAGAAACCTGGCCAAATGGTATTTTCAGAGGTAGTGATGGCACCACATGTGCCAGATAAACAGCCTAATAAGCCCTCTATTCTCTGCCACCATTGGACACCTTTATCAGGGAACCTTTTCTAGTAGTTTGTGTGTGAGAGAGAGTAAAATGTGCTGGTAGCTTGGCTTTTGAGTGCTTCTCAAATTGTATATCACTAAAAGTCATTTCAGAGAAAAGCAGCTACAACTTGTTGGCTGGAGTCTCCGACTGATGTTGCCAATCACTAACCAGTTCTACTGAAGCATGATTTTGTGTATATGAAAAGGAAAAATACAAGATTTATACTGCATATAGTGAATGATTACAGGCTTCATTTTATTCAAGCATTTATGGAACATTTGTATAATCAGGGTCTCTGTCTCATTTTGTTATTTTTTTTAAGTCTGTGCATTAAAAAATGATTTTATCACAAATTGCAAACCCTCAACAGCAGTGTTACTGTATAATTTTTTTGCTCAGCTGGTGTTCTTGCATCAGTGGTATTGAAGATTTCTAGACCTGGGTTCAGCCACACTGCAATTTCCGTGCCTTCAGGCATGATGTTATGAGATCCAGATTTTCTGAGCTTGAGAGTTCAATTGTGTGTGCTTGCATGTGTCCACACATACTGGAGTAACAGGCTCATGGCCAGTGGGCCAAGTAATGACTCTCCCACCAGCTCCTTCATGCAAATTTAAGTTTGCTCTGTGGACAGCCACTCTTAATGATAACAGGAGGTGCACTTACATGTGTGGGTGTGGGTGTGTTCAACACTATTCATGTGTGTTTGGTCACATGCACAGGTGAGAAATGTAGCCAACCAGTGTGGTCTATGACTGAGTCTATGTGACACAGCTCCTGCTTCAGAGTAACTTATACAACCTAAGGCTATTAGTATGTATAGGATTCCATGTAGTGTGTGATGATGCATGGGCAGCATGGTAATTGGGTTTCTGCTGGGCTACAGGGTGCCTATTTGTTGTGCATTGATTTACCACAAATACTGTAGAGATACAAATCCTATGTGTATTTTTTTAACTAATGCTTAGAAAGGCTGTGCAATTTCACTCCAGGGGTTTATTTTTATTGTTTCCCTCACATACTCAAAGTTTTGTTTTTTTCCCTTACCTTTATTGGGTCATTATTGTTTATACACAATAATTCTTGACAACTTCCATAGGCATCTTGTGTATACTGTATACATTTGTGTATGTGAGAATGTTTGCCTGTGTTTGTGTGAGTTTTCCTGACATGGATATTTGCCAGAGCTGAGGATGGCCAGACCACAGCTTTGTGAGAATTTAATAGCTTTCATTTCACAGCCTGTTTGACCTTCTCCAAGCCTTTCATTAGGTATGCATTGCACCTGAAGTCTCACATGGCCGGATACAGCTGCAGCCCCTCTTTAGTATAATCTTTTTCTCTGCTCCTTTTAGCCCTGCAACCTGTGCCACATGGATACTCTACTGATTTTGAGGGATACCAGTCAATCTTTGCTGTGTTTAAATTAAAATATCAAGGGCTATGTGGTGCTTTTGATTGTTTGACTGTTTTATGGTGCATTGTATTCAGTAGAGAACTTTGTACCTTTAATATTCTCTTTTTGGTCATCATCCTGCTTTTTCATCTGTCTAGGAGAACAAACATCCGTAACCCTCCCATGGCCATCGGGTCAAATTGAGCTGAAGTTACAAGGGCTTCTCTACATCTCTATTTCTCTCTCTTTTAGGAGCTTCAGGAGGTGGTGAGACCAGCTATGTTGTATGGTTTGGAGACAGTGGCTCTGACAAAAAACAGGAGACAGAACTGGAAGTGGCAGAGCTGAAGATGTTAAGGTTCTCCTTAAGAGTGACAAGGATGGATAGGATTAGGAATGAGGTCATCAGAGGTGCAGCACAGGTTGAGCGACCGTGAGATAAAGTTAGAGAGGCCAGACTGAGATGGTTTGGACATGTGCAGAGGAGGGACAGTGGGTATATTGGTAGAAAAATGTTAGAGATGCAGCTGCCAGGAAAAAGACAAAGAGAAAGAACAAAAAGGAGATATTTGGATGCAGTTAGAGAGGACATGGAGGTAGTTTGAGTAAGAACAAAGGACACAGAAGACAGAGTTAGATGAAGGAGGATGACTAGCTGTGGTGACCCCTGAAAAGGGAACAGCTGAAAGAAAAAGAAGTAGAAGAACACAAGAACAAATGTTACAATTGCAGTCTATAGAATTATTTGAGTATTTCAAACTCAAATATGAAATGAGTTCTAGTCAGTTGTGTTACTACTTGGAATAAACCTTGGACTTTTTCAAAATTCATCATTCATGGTTGATTTATAGTATTTTTGCTCCCTGTGCATATACCATACGAAATAATATAATTTTTGTCAATGTAAAGACTAAAAACGTATTGGTGGATATTTTGTAATGACATATTTACAGAACTATATAGTTCAAAATTGCTGTGACAGACTCATCAGCAACAGTTGCCAAGGCTAGCAATCCTCTGCCATCTCTTCAGTCTCTCACCAATTATGCCACCATATCAAAGGCTGCGAGAAACAAGAGTGCAGATTAGTTTCCATTCAGAGCCAATCTAATCCTTTCAGCTCACTTTCTCACAGTGTGTCATTGCCAGTCAAACAGCTCTGCATAACAGCAGCATTTACTAACCAAATGAAGATATGGTAGATGTCTAATTTTCTGCAAAAAGGATAGCCATGATCAGGCTTTTTATGACTGTCATTTGCAATCTAAATTGCTTTGATTTATGGAGGGTTTTTAAAAAATATATTTTACTATAAAATGTTTGCAGTGGGTGGGACTGTTTCATACCATTGCAAATGATACATTTTATTTATTTTTTTGTCACAGTCTATATTGTTAGTAATTGAAAATGATTATGTAGTGCTGTTCTCCATTAATATCCCCCCTCTTAAGTTTGTTGAACCGTGTTCTGCGTTATACTTTTACTTCTTCAACTGAACATCTACCATAACTGAACAGCCAAATACATTTATTTGCCTTTTCACAGAACAGCCATTGTTTAAACAAACTGTTTATCTGTTATGGTGCATCTTAGTAGGATTCCCTGCTGTCATTGAATAAAAGGAATGCAATGAAATTCTCCAGGACATTTCTATGGATTATGCTACACTGTGGATTCAAAAGACGACATAAAATAAATTTAAAAAATTGGAGAAAATGGTTAAGACTTCTTAAATGGCAAAACATCACACAGTAATTAATATCTTTGGCTTAAATGAGAGTTTTGGCCTTTTTTTCCTCTTTATTTATTAAGTGTGTTGTCTGGTGATGTTTCCTAAATCTCGATTCAGGAGTTTTCTTGTTGTAACCCACCACCCTACATTGTCTCCTTGCAGTTGTCTCCTTGAAACAAATGAGAAACCCCTGCAGAGTTATGTTTTTGCTGTAGGAAGATGCTGTAAAAAGATCAAGAGGCATTTCCTTTCATTGCTGGGTCACAGTCCATGCATCATTGGGAAGGTTTATCATTAGATCTGTTTTTTTTTCTGCTTTTTTAATTATCTTGTGCTGCAAGTCTGTGACCTTCTGAAGATGAAGGTTCCTGTTCCTGCAGTGAGAGCAGACTAACAGTAGACTTGCAACTATTGTGTTGTACTCCAGAAGTAAGAGTTTACTTCAAACATATTGATACTAATGGTTTAAAGTTTGGTATTGGTATAGTCTTTCTTAACAGTTCTTTGTGTCAGTTGGTTTGGCTATAGAGAAAAAATGATAAAATTTTAGAAAATGTTATTGCTTTTTCAACCTTCTCCTTTGTGGCATTTGTAAAAAAGCCTATGTCCAGTTTTATATTTTATTTAGGAGTGTGCCAGCATAGATATACATAATTTACATAATTGAAACAAGCTAAATTGTCTCTCTCATGCTATTCATTGCTACGTCATTTCTTGTCTCCCTTTGTGTAAAACTGTCCATTTCAACTCCAATTTCTTTATGGCAGCCTTCCTGAATGGCCCAGTTTGAAGCTTTGTGTCCTTAAGAGCTTTTGCTGTGAACTTCAAGCTTAGTCACTCTGCAGACCTTAACATAAATAAAATAAAAAAATACTCCAGAAGACATTAGTGGAACAGGAAATATCAAAAAGCTTTCAAAAAACATTTTCTATAAACTGTTGAAGTGTCTAAACAAAGATTTTCTGCATTAACTGTAGTCTGTATTGAAATATGTGAAGCAAGTCACACTTTGGGGATTACAACAAAAGGTTACGGCTACAAAGGTCTTATTAATAAAGCTCACAGAATTTAGGTTTTATTAAAAAAGGTTTCTTTCTTTTGTTCTCAAAAGCTTATAGCTATATAACTCTTGATAATAAGTTATATTTAAATAATTTGTTAAATTTCTTGCAGTAGAAGGTAATTTGCTTTAGAATGTAAACATAAAGCTCAGAAGTTGGTCTTGTTCTTTGTAAAATAAAAGCATAATAAGATAAGGAATTGTTCCATGTTACAGAAGGAAGTGAAACAGATGGTAAAACTATAACACTACAAAATTGGCTTATAGCAACATGGGATCTCATTGGTAAAAGCCATTGATATATTAGCAACAAAAAACCCTGACTTGTAAGACAATTTGGAATCGGGATAGTTAAGTTACTACAGTGAAAACTGCCATTTTAAACACAAAAAAATATTAGAAGCCACAACAGTGTATAAAGTTACAAATGTAAATCAGTAAAAGTGGGTTTGGAAGTCTCAAGGAAGTAGTTTATAGTACACTGGTGTCACAGAATGCAGCTATATCTTTATAAACATTAGCAGAAATCACTATCACCACATGTATCACTGATCTGAAGATTTTTTTCTTCTCTTAATGTCATAGCTTTTTAATCTGGAATAATTTTGCAGCTAAACATAGGGGAAGTAGGAAGGAATTTCATGAGAGTTGAACCGTTTTTCACTGAGACTGATGTACTTTGTTATAATTGACTTAGAGCATTAGTTTTTATGAAAATGTTCATGTTCAATGCACATCTTAATAAACAAAACAAATCCTTGGTTTTCAGATATGAACAATACAAGCAATGAAATGATTTATTAATAGGTCCCAGACCAGCTCTTGTTACACTCCTGCCTCTCCACTAACACTGCCTCATTAGGTCATGATGTCTTGTAGCTGTGTTAAGATATATTATAAATTCCTGCAAATGATAAAACTTGTGAGCAGCACATCTTGACAATGCAATTAAGACTCATAAACACTAAGTCCCATGCATGAAAACCTCCAATTGAACGAAAATTATATTTGCTGCAATTTAGACATTAACAAGTCATAGTGGGCTGTCTTGTTCACTCTGGTCTGTCTAGTACACAGTTGTTTTCCTGCATCATCTGTTCTTAGTTGTTTATGGTTGCAAGCATTTTGTGGAGATGATGTTATAAACCTGACTCATATACAGCTCAGCAAGGCCTGAGGACTATTTATCAGCTCTGAGCACATGCCTTGTAAATCAAAAGATTATCTGGGCTTTCTGTCATGTTTGCCCTGTAACTCGTGTCAGGGTTTAAAACAAAAAGCATATATAAATAAATAAACCACTGAACAAGTGTAAACTCTAAAGTCACATTTGAAATATATTGTTCTGAACATGTTGAGAAGCAGTCTGCAAGGAAATGCAGCACAAAAACACACACATTTCAATTATGTAATGTCAACAAAGACTTTCATATTAGAAATTAATAAATAAGGCCTTTTCCTTTAGGTCTATTTTCCTGCACAAAATTCATGGCTGCATTTTAATGAAGCCAAAAGGCAGCTGCATCTCAGATTTATTAACTATGGTACCGTTAATATATTATCAGTACCTGTTATTCTGCCTTTAAATTTTTTATGTTAACACTTTTTACCTGCTGTCATTAACTCAAGATTCTTCAGGTATTAATCCACAGCATTGCATATGTATTGTGCATAAATGTGTATGAGCAAAAGATAATTGATGTTAGAAACCTCTTACAAACAGATCATTTTTACCTTTTAGTGAATTAATAATTAAATCACACACACTGATAATTAACAGAGAAACTGAGTTCACACTAATAATTCAATGCAGCTAGTAATTTTGATAGTCAATTTTAAGATTTTCTTTCTGAAATGCACTTTATAGTGACACTGAAAGTCCAAATACATTTTTTTCAATGAATGAAAACCTTTTACTTTTCTCTTTTTAAACTTAAATGCTCAGAATAAATTTAATTTCTAAACTTTAACAGGATTTAATTGATGTTAGTGGATCTGAACTTCTTTCTAACACTGTCATTCCCACCTATATGTAAGCAACATACTTCAAAATACTTTTTGATATTCACAGAGTGATTCTCATTGTGTGTAATTACTGGAGGAAATGTGCATTTGTGGATTTTCTATGTGGCTTGTTTGCCTGGAGGCTTTTCATGTGATGTGGTCCCATTAAATCAGCACTAGAAAAGAAGGCACAGACATCAGTGATAGGAGCACAAAGAAACCTGAAGCGATTAAACCCCTACTCTAACCGGCTTAGTAGGAAAAGCTTCACATAGAGCCAACAATAGCTGTATTCCTTTAAATCTTGTCTTTTTGCTCTCTCTCTTTTCCATAGTCTATGCTACACTCATTCCTGTTCTCTACCTCCCTCAAACAGATTGTCTTTTCGGTTTCTTTATGTCTGTCTTCTTTGCAGCATGTTAGGCCGCTTAACTTTACAATGCTTTTGTCAGGTCAAAACCCACCCTCCCTCTATTTTTCCAATTTAGGTAAAAAAAAGAAAAGCCTCCTTTGCGAAAGGTTATTACTGTATCTCATATGTCAACCACCTTGAAAGTCTTTTCTTTCTCTCATTCATTATGACCTCTTTCATTCTTTTCAGTCTTTTATTTTCTCTAAAGGAGTTCTGGGGCTCACTGTGAATTTGCCAGATTGTTAATTGCACTACACGTTTCTTTTCTAAATCAGTCTGGGATTAAACTTGAATAAGTTTATAAAGGGATTAGACATTAACAAGAATGTGGTGTTGCATGTGTGAAGAAGAAAGTTGAGTTTGTATCAGCTGGTTTCTCACAAAGCAAACATATAAAAAGACAAAACTTATGAAAACCCTTCTATTATAATATTTCGTGTGAAAACCTTCTGAAACAAATGTTTTTGGTGGGAATGAATAGAAGATATAATCATCCTTCTGTAGAATGACCCTGTAGTCTAATCAGGGATAGAATTTGGGAACAAGAAAAAGTAAATTCCTCCTAAAGCACAATGGCTCAGGCCCTCCTACTCCTCAAACCACTGTAATGTACTGGATTAGACCTCCCAGTCTGTGGTCTGGTTTTAAGAGGGACAGTAATTTATCCTACCCCCCACCGACATCCACCTTTCCACCTGGATTTGGCATTGCCCATGAATGCCAGTCATTAAGATGTCTGCACAAAGCCTGTGACTACCTCTTTCCCAATGGGCTGGCTCTACTTCCACATATAGAGCAGTCTTTGTTTTAAATGCAACTGCTCCCACCATTGTAGTGACTGGGCTTTCATTCTCTAACCATTGTGGCTGGTACGTTGCCAGAGAGAGGAAATGTGATAAATGTTTCTAATGCCACCTGTTTGAGAACGCTGGGACATTCCTTGTTCCCCAGATGCCAACAGGTAGAAAAGACTAAGCCCTGATCAGGTTACTGTGTGCACGCGGATGTGTGTATTAGTCAACCATGAATAACACCCCCTCTTTTTCTTCTTCTTCTTCTTCCTCTTTCAGGTGCACCAGAAAGGAGAAATGTGAGCGGTCTTCAGAACCCCGGCGCTTTGCTTCAGATATCAAGCAGTGTGTGCGTCTCAGTGTCCACCCGAACAACATATCAGTTTCCCAGTTTAGCGTCACGGTGAGTGGATACAAAAAAGTACATCCATTATTTCCACTGAAGGAGAAACCACTGACAAATGTCCCATGTCACATAAATATGTATGTTTCATTTGTAAAACATAATCGACAAGCCTTTTCTTTTATATATTTTAAAACACTAAACACTACTAGGCATTAATTAACAGTTTTTGGTGGCACTTGAAAAATAAAATACAGCAACTGAATATATTTGTTCCTTTGCTTAGAAAAACACATCTAGGAAGCAAACAAGCAAACATTTGTTTCAGTGGTGCCACATTTCAGTAAATTGTGATGATAGCTGAATATGTTGCAAGTGAGAAAATCTTGGCTGGCAGATTGACAATATCACACACTCAAGCATAATTTGTAATACAATGTAATTAAGCTCTAAGTACTATTGAGTAGATGTGTTAAATTTCTGGTCCTTCTTCATGTCATCTTGGCGCCTGCCAACACCCATCCTTCATTTCCTAACCTCACAACTTTTAGTCCTAACTCATGAAAATTCTCTCCAAACAAATGTCAACAATCATTAACAGCATGCAGTTCAGCTCAGCTATGTTTTTATGAGTCTTGGCAGCTAAATAAAAGCACTTTCACCCCGTGGACATTTTACTCTGAAACAGCTGCCAACATTTGAGTTTTTTGTTGTTTGTTTTTTCACTGTGTATGTGTATTGATTAGTACACAAAGAGCTGTGACCCCTTGCAACAAATATATGTCTCTGCAGGAATTGTTAAAACACAAATTGTTTGACGGCTTTTAAACCAGTTTTGATAAAAAAGCATACATTTCTAGGACCAAATTATATTTCTCCATATGTGAAAGTATTTCTATTGTAATGTTTTCATTTCTGCATACTTTGGACAGCCTTGCAACAGCATATTCAGTGTTGTTGCATTTGAGTAAGATCATACTCCTGCTGTCTTTACCTGTCACCCTGTTTTAAGGTTTAATGCAAATTTTAACCCAAATGTATGACTAAAAGTTTGTAAGTAGCTTAAATTTTTAACACATTTGCACTACCTGAATACATGAAGTTATTCTGTTTATTTCAAGGCTTTGTTTCTTTTTATTGAACTGCAATGTGTTAATAGATAAACACTTTTAAAAGTAACACTAAATGTTGTGAATATCACTCGGACTTTAACCAGCAGCAATCATGTCACCTTTCATTTTCCATTTGCTTGCATGATCTTTTGGGAATGGTTTTGAATTTTATAGACTGAGAATAGTTTTCATAATTTTCTCAAGCAAAGCCAGAATGACTCACTCCATCTGTGTTTCTCACAGGGCCAAACGTGAACTGCTGATAGTCAGCGATATAGCTCCACATCGCCTAATGATATTCATGGGTGTTTGTGTTCAACGTTGCTGAGTTTTTAACCTTTTTGCACACACTTGCCATCCAGCTAAACGCTGGGCAGAGGCCTTTACCAAACAGGCAGGGAAAACTTCTGAAAAACAAGGACACATCACTTTTAAAGTCTGACCCATTCTAAACAAAAAAATTCTTCAGCATAATTCTCTATTTGGGCTCATTTATTACTGCAAATGGTACAAAGGCTTTAAGAACAATAAAAAACTGATCATCTGAAGTCTTCAAATCTATGGTATAATTCTAAATCTTAAGCTCCAAAAAACACATTGTAAGCAGTAACATTTGTAGGATAATTGACTATGACTGGACAACATTACTTTTCTCAAAAATATGAACTAATTGTTTTATGAACAAAAAATATTTTTAAAAATCTTGGTTTGTTTCCACTTCCTCTTTAAAAACAAATAAATAAATAAAAAATAAAGTAAAAGTGAGAACTGGAGTATGTTAGAGCATCCACTGTCTTATGTGAGGTGTTGTGTAGGTATTCACTGTGCTGCTTTCTTTTCATTAAATAGCAATATAAAAACAGTGCAGATCAGCCCTTCTCTGCCGCTGAGGCAGCTTTTAGTGTCACATCACAAGTATAAGACTAGCTACAACTCAAATCAGTGTTTAGACCAATGCCTCTCCTCAGACAGCGTTTTCCATCAATATGTATATTTTGGTCTTGACCCAGCTCCACCTTTCTCCATAATCACCTCTTCTTTTATTCAAGGATGGTTTCCTTTCTCCCTTCTTTCTCCACCTGAGGCAATTCTTCCCAAGATGCTGAAAGAGCCAACACAGCATTCTGAAATGAAGAAAAAAAATGCATTTCTTATTTTGTGGAGAGTTCACTGTTCTCTGACAGTCCAGTAGCTTGTCTGTTCTTTCCCCCTGTCCTTTAAATGTTCATTGTTTTGTTGTTTCACTTCAGTCTTTCTCCTTGTTCTTTTTTTAAGGTCAAACAATCTTTGTTTTAGTTTGTTTTCATCTATATTCATTTGGCTTTCTCCACCTTTTTATCTCATCTAGTCACTTTGAATTTTGTCCTTGTATTATTTATGTACTTTCTATTCCATGCGTCTTTTTCTCTCTCCTCACATTGCCAGAAACTTAAAAACTGAGAAGTAAATTCGTAAAATTACACATAGTGTTATAGGAGGTAGTTTGGGACCATTTTATGACTTTCAGTTTTGAGTCAGTCTTTGGAGTTGTCTGTCTGAAGTATTGTGTTACAGACATATTTAGAAACATTTTGACTCAAACTGATGCGATGTGGTCACAGATCTGTATTCATCACCATAACCTTACTGCAGTGCAAATCTTATTTCTCAACATGGTGTAACTATTTGCACTTCAAACTTCATCCCTAGTTTTTAGATTATTTTGTGTTAAGTCTATATATATTTTTTCCCATATGCAAAAATGATTCTTAAACCAGATCTTCTTTCTTTTCCTTCACTTTCAACAGTTGGTGCTTGAAGCCCATAATGTCCCAGAACTTTCAGCAGGTGTCAACTGCACCTTTAAGGATCTGGCTGAGATGCACGGCCTGGTGGAGGGAAACCGGATCAAATGCTCCTCCCCTGCTGAAAAGGAAATGCCACGCATTATTGTAGACAAAGGTAAGAAGTCAAAAAGCAACTAACTAGCAACTAACAGGTCTCATTGTTTCATATTTTTCTTTGTATGCATAATGAACATGTAGATTATATAAAATATGTAAAA
>JAOXNZ010000074.1:11510757-11527675 GCA_028566095.1 Kryptolebias brasiliensis
GCAACTAACAGGTCTCATTGTTTCATATTTTTCTTTGTATGCATAATGAACATGTAGATTATATAAAATATGTAAAATAGTATTTTTGTACCAACAAGGTGACTCCCAAAGAGTAACAAACATCTTTCAGGTCCAGCTGAAGTCCAAGAAAAACCTTTAAAGTGGTAAAATGGTTCTGAGCTATATTTATCCAGACTCTCTGCAGGTCTTTCAAGGATGACAAAAATGTCTGGACTTTTTAAAGCAAAATATGAAGAAACTATGGGTGGTTTAAGCATTTCTGCAGTACTATAAATGCAATGAAATTGTTGTATACAATAAAATCTGCAGCATTGAGTACAAACATCCTAGTCTGTCACTAATGCGCTCACAGTCCTTTCGATGTTTTCTCTTGATAGTCCTGGGGCAATATGCTCTCTGTGAATTCCTATTTCCTCACTGTCATCAGCAGCTCAACAGGCCTTGGAGCAATGCCTCAGGACATGTTTAGTAGCTAAATGAACATTAGTTATTAGTCTGCTGTGGAACTTATTTACCTTCCTCACATGGGAGTGCTCCAGAGGGAGTGATGGAATCCTGATTACCCACAGTGCTAAAACGAAATCTGTCAAGTTATACAGTTAAAACAGTCTTGTCAATATTCATTCATAAGAAAAAAGGGATGTTTTTCTCTCTCTGTCCCTCTTTCTCTTTTGCTCTCTCTCTCTGAAGTTGGCTAAGCTAGTTTAATTGAACAAAAGTCCCATTTGACAATTCCTGTACACAGACCTCTAAGTCTTCTGCATCTGCATTGTAATTTCATGACAATTCTTCAGAATTTAAAAGAAAAAGTTGTGAAAATCAAAAGTGATCTATTCCAGTACTCCTTGCTTGCTTTTTGAATCTAATGTCTAAACAGTACCAGTATTTCAGCAGAGAACAGAAGTCAAGTCCAGTCTTTATCATAATGCTGCTGAGATGTCTGAGGTCTCAGCTGTACATTTACATAGATATTTGTTTTTCTTTATTCATTTAGTGAACCCGCAAAAATTAAGAAATCCCTTTCACATCTGCTGTAATGATCAAATGTGCAACAAAGACGGACACTGCTGATGATACACAAATGATGAGAAAAGCAAGTGTGCTTTGGGGAATTATAAATATTTGTTTGTTTGCAATGTCAACCACATATAAAGCTTGTATTGCTGTCGTTATGCAAACAGATGTGTAAATATGTAAATCAAATATAAACATATGAAGCTTTGCTGCCTACATTTTCAGACATATATGGTTTTCCTGATTTAGGCAAAGATATTATGTTTGAGGCTTTCATGTTCCATTTTTACCAGTACTCATTAGTCCAAGCTTGGTTTCAAGAGAGAAAAGGAGGCACACAGCAGATGGAGTGAGGAGAGAGGGAGGGATGGATAGTGTTAGCAGGCTTCAAGGTAACATTTAAGTGGCCTAATTAGGACAGATCCGTTGTCAGCAGTGCTTTACTCTGATTGATGAATGATTCCTTCTTTGTTAGAAAGATGGAGAGAGACACAGGGGAGAAGGAGTCACAGCGTGGAAAAGAGAGAAAGAGACCTGTGAGTAAAGATAGTAGGAATGAGAGGGAGAGGTATAGAGATAGTGTATAAAAAGAGCAGGTAGATATGTGGATCTGCTGCTGAATTAAACATGAATTCCTTCATTAGAGTCAGACAAAAGGACACACCAAATACAGATGAGGCATGAGCTCATATGCACTTACGCTTATATAAACACGCACACTTGGTATTTCATGTTCTTCTCTTTTTACTTTGTCAAACATACTTTCAAAGTGATTTCAGTTGGAGATTTGTCCATCCCAAGGGAAATTTGTGTGCACCAGCTTTTGCTTCTTGCTGCTTGAATAAGGAGATTTTACCCAGCTAAAGCCTTCTGAAATACTCTCCTTTCCTTTGAAGCTATTGTCTTTTAGAATGCAACAAGATGGTCACCTGTTGCTTCATCTTGTTTATTTTATTATTAAAAAATCTAAGGTTAAACACTATTAGGACAATTGAGCAAGTATTTGTGTGTTCAAAGCAAGATATAAGCTTATGTACAAAGCCTTTATGATTTTTTTCTTTTTTTTTTTTTTTTTTAAGGAGGTGGGAGGGTGGCTCTTGTAAGCCCATTTGGGTTTTTAAGACCTCTCCTGCACATTTTGTTTTTTATCTTTTCCATTATGTGTATTGTTTTTTTGTGCAAACAATAAATAAATAGAATTATTAACATAAAGGGTGAAAAGTTTGTTCAAAACACTAATTGCCTAAGAGATTTGTTTTATGAAAAATAAAACATTTCTGTCTGTTTGTGTACCTAAGTATTCCTTTTGACTATTATCTATTTTTTTTAGGTGACCACCAGATTGTGCAGCTTTATCTTAAATCCAAGGAGACGGGCTTGGCATTTGCAAATACCAGTTTTGTTTTCTACAACTGCAGTGTGCACAAGTCGTAAGTTCAGTCTGCTAATAATAGTCAAGCATACTTTAGTCTCCCTTTATAGCATTGTTTGATTAACATTTTCATGTACCAATAAATAAATCCATGTTTGAAATGTTAGAACTGACCTCAAGATTCTTAAGATGTTGAAACTGTATTAATTACAGGAATATTGAGTTTTGTTGTTTTAATTTTCTATAATTTCATAGTAATTACAAACAGTCTTTAATCTAATTTGTTCTGTTACAGGTGTCTGTCATGTGTGAGTAGTCCCTACCAGTGCCACTGGTGTAAATACAGACACGACTGCACCCACGACCCTCGCACTTGTTCTTTCCAGGAGGGGCGAGTTAAGAAGCCCGAGGTGAGTCTCAAAAATATGAGTTTATTTGTTTTATCTTCTTCTTGTTCAGACGACAAATCTTATTGTAGACCAGATTGGCAGTAACAAAGAGGCCGCAGAACATGGCAGAACCTTTGGAAAATACTTTGCTTCTGACTTATTTTAGAGCTGTTTACAGGGATTCTAATTTTCTACTTGCAAATTTATATGCTGCCAAACTATAACCCATAACCCTTACAGCTTTGTGTGCTGTGAATCATCAAAGTTGTAACACGTGGTAAAATAAATGAGGAAAAATGTTTGCTTAAGTGAGACTAATGTCTATCTTTTGAGATTTCACATGCAAAAAGACTTGTGTTAAAAGGATTGAGGCACCTTTCAGCAGTAGTGCTTCCATCTGGCAAGAGTCTTTTGGCATGTCTCACTTTTGAGAGCACATCAAAGGGCAGTGGAAGCTAATAAAACTGAGTCATTTCCACATGCCCATCCCTATTCCCCACAACAGCTTACTCTTTGTGAATTATCAATAATATTGGCAGGCAGTCTTTTCCCGTCGAAGCTGAGCTCACTGTAATTAGGCTTCTTTGCTGCAGAGGACAAGCTGGATGGGGTACTTTCAGTGAGTGGCCTCCAACCCAGCCACTCCTCAACATATGAAAAGATTTCACTCTGGTTTAGAGTCACTGCAGTAGCCTTCATAGAAAAGCAAAAAGGTCAAGGAAGTTTGAGATCTGTGCCTGTGATTTGGACCTGTAGTATAGTAGTAGTAGTGCAGTTACAGTATTTGCAAGTCCACTATATGTTTTGTACATGTAGAGGATATTTGTATTTGAGTTTTTATCTGCAGTGTTTGCTTGCCTGTACTTTGCCAATTCCCAGTGGCTTTCAGAGGGAGGGTTTTACATGGAGTTAGTGGCCTGTTAATCCTAGCCTGAGGTGAGCTATGATGAAGATCACGAGTGCTCATGTCTGGGTTGGCAGACGCCGCCTGACAATTGGGGACAAGCTTAGCCAGATTGCTTCCTTTGATGAGCAGTCTGCTCTCAATTGTGTTATTCCACCCATTTTCCCCCAAAGCTATTCAACCTGCACAGACAATATTATTTTCTTTTTCTGTCGTTTCCATTATCCTTTTGAACCGTCTGCTTAGTTGGGCCTCAAACGCGAGTCTTTGCAGGTTTGTTTCCAATTAGCCCAGGCGCTGGTGGTCAATATTGACTCAGGTTAATAATGTGTGAATCCTCTCCTATTGTGTTGCACACTGAAAGAAAACCATAAATAAAGAAAAGAAGGATTTAAAAAGCAGGTGTTGTGCTGGCTTAATGAGTTTTAATTTGCTTTTAATTAACCCTTCAAATCCAGGGTGATATATCTGCTGCCAGATGTTTGGATGTTGTTTTGAATTAATAGTTGAGACACACCCACGCACACAGGCTTAAGAACATGCACACACACTGACACACACCATCCAGAAAATCATTCCCAAATTTCACAAAAGACTATTCAGATTTGGTCAGTGAAATGAGTCGGCGTTTTCTGCTGATGATGAATTTTTGTGTACTATTACAATTAAGGGATTTCAGGCAGTGATCTCTGTAATCCCTTAACTCTATGTTAACTCCCTACTGGTTGAGCTTGTTGTTAGTATGCATCTCATGATGGAGTTAAAGCCAGGACTGGGTGTTTTATTCATGCCAGCAAAGATATGGGCACAGGGATCACACGGTTGCCTGTTGGCACATTAACCAAGGCCATGTCTGTCTTTGCCTTCATACAGCTCAAGGACTTAGTGCCTCGCAAACAAAGACCATGGATTCAGCACTTTTTTGGTACACTGAAGAAAGAGACTTGAGTTACTTCTCACTGTAAGTCACAATGAGAAGTAACTGCAGGCTCTGTAGATCACATTTTTTTATTAATAATAATAATAATAATTGTTACCTTCTGGACATTGTTTGTTTGCCTGCAAATTTGGCTTTTTTTTAAACTGCATCTCCTATCCTTAACACACACATGGTCTCACCATGAGAAGTGATGAAACTGGGTACACTTCCTGTTCTCCTTGTCTGATGGAAACCACAGGAGGATATTTCCCTTTCTTCTTCTGCTGTCTACAACTCAGCATGTTCATATCCTGAGCTACTGCCAAATCTTACACTAATATATTCAGCTGGTAGGGAGATACAAAACACACAAAAATATTAATGTCACTCAATACATATCCCTATCCCCTAGTTCATTCTGCACATCCTTATCTCTTTGCATTATTTACTTATTTTCTGTACTGTGGTGATCAATGTTGTGGAGTTTATTTACCAGGAACTTATTGATTAAGTAATCAGGATAATTTTATTAAAGAAGCTAAATGCCAACAGTAATAGCCATTAGCTACTGTTATTAGACAAGAATGGTAGAGAGAAGTGCTTTGTTTTGATTCATAGACAAATTTCATATGCTGGTGCAGGCTGTTGACAAATCATTAATATAATTGCACACATGAAATGGGGAACTCTAAAGAAAATAAGAAGCAAATCAAAGTTTAAATAAATTCGCTATAAAGTGGAAAAAGAGCTTACATAAAAAAACACTAATAACTAATTATCATTCAGATAAGCCTAAAAATGTTAAGTGTAATTAATTTAGATTTTTTAAACTCATAACTTAGCATTCAAAAATGCAAGACTAATTTCTGTGCTTTCATTCATTGGTCTTGCACTGTCTTTTGCTGCCAAGATTCCTAGTAAACACTAATCATTTCTTTGACCTTATATTAACCTCCTTTAGATTATCTGACAAAACTTTTGTTAACTATTGGACTGATCTCAAGAGTGCAGTGATGTGACAGTTAACAGACAGTATTTGATTTGTTAGTTGTTTTTTTAATAACCAAAATAAATTGTTTTACAAAGTTGTAAAATTTTGGAGTTTTTAATAAGGGGAAAGTTGGTGCAGAAAATACTGGCCAAGTGTAAAGTTATTTGGAAAAAATTAGGCTGAGGAATGACTGGTGGTAGTGGGGGGTGGGGATTGGCAAAGTAGTTGCAGAGAGGTGGAGCGGGTGAACAGAAAGCAGAAAAGGGTTTTTGCCCTAGGCTCTGTTGGATATGATAAAACGGAGACTGGTAATCTTTTGGTAACCACAGGGTGTGTGAGTACGTGTATAAAAACTTAAGATCCTCTTCATCTTCACACCTTACTCTGCTATATTTATGCGCCTTTTTTTCTCGTTCTTGCCATCGCCCTCCTTCCCTCCTTAGCTTCAAACTATGCCAAGGGCTTTTACATTCACAGCTCCCATTCTGCTTCCTACTCTGTCACTTTCCCTTTCTCCACCCTTCACACCTCCCACCAGCCTCTAATTATCAGATCTAAGTAGGTCCCCAAGAAGAAAAGAAGTCAGGAAAGAGTAGGAAGAAGAATCTGTGAAGAGGGTTGACAAGAAAAATGAGAAGGGTCAGCGAGCTGCATATATGTAATGAACCAAACCGGGTACATTTAAGAATGTATAAATGAGGAGAAAAACAAGGAGCCGGGAACAAGAAAGAAGGATAATTATCCTGAAAAAGAGAGGCGCCAACTTTTTCAAAGTCAGGGATTATGCTGTGGTTATGATGAGTCATGCTATTCACAGGTACTTTTCTCCTTCTAGCCATTCAGTACAAGCCCTTGATTACAGCCCTGTCATTGACAGTCACAGCTTCACTCACTGCATGTGCAGTTTAAGAATGCTTCCTTTATACCAAAAATGCAATCTGTGGTTCTTGTACAGTAAAGACTAAAGATTATAAAGATTAAGGCAGGAGTTCACAAACTTTTTAGATTTTGACCCCCTGGATACCAATATGAAAGACTTGCAACCCAAAATATTGTTAGTTGAACTACACAAACATTGCTAAAAAAGTAAATAAATAAGGGCAAATGAAAACAAAAATAGATTAAACTCATTATACTGTTTTCCCCATTTATGATTGTTGTTGTTATTTTTTGTAACAATTATAGTGAAAATATACTTGTAGAAATTTTTTTTTAGTTTGATTTGATTTCTGGAGATCATCTCAGGACCCCCAACTTGAGGTTTTTATGATCCAAAGTGGGGTCCTAACCCCACATTTGGGAACTACAGAATTAGGGCTTAACCAGTGACAAAAAAAAAATCTTCCTTTATCTTTACCTGTAAGTAGTCAAATCTGTCCTGATTTGAGAGCCATCAAAATAAAACATTTAAATAGTTGACTAAAATAAACCTTACACTAGCAAAACTAGCAGTTAGACCTCTGTTTAAAAGTAGTTTGCCTATTGTTTTAAATAGTTCATTAAACAGGGTTTTAATTGCTTTCATGAAAAAAAATGAGGGAACTAGAAGTGTTAATAAAAACTCTTTACAGTGTCACAATTGAACTCTTCTGCAAAGACTTTAGTGTAGCAATTTCATATTAAAATTTCTCAGACTAATATCTCACTGTTTGTCAATAACTCAAGAGGAACAATTTTTTTTGTTGTTGTTGTTTTTTTCATATGTTGGGAATCTATTTTTTTAAACTCCACTAATGAGTGACTGGTTGAAAAAGTGAAACTTTTATGACTTTTGTACACTCCAACCATGTCTTTGGTTCTAACTTTGTCCTATAACAGTGTTTTTGTGTGCAAATATATTGTGGTAAATGGTTCTACTTTCAGATGTACTTGCATGGTTTTAAAATCACATCTACATCATAGATTTTTCACTTTTTTTGACAGTATAGTGAAACATGTTTTATTTCTGCACAAAGTGTAAAGATTTGTCAAGCTTTTATTGATTTTGTGTACACACCACAAATAGTGGTTGATGTTGTGTGAGTGTACAGTGGGTGCATCTACTTTAAAGTTATGGGGCAGATGAGTTTAGTTTATGAATATAATAAAACTGTATGTTGGACTTTGTGTGTGATATTTGTATGTGTGCCAAACAGAAACATTTCACTGCATTGATTTGTAGCTAGAAAAAACATGTATATTTTGAGTAAAGAGAAGTATGGATGCAGATCATGATTTTTTAAAATTTTGTGCATGTATAGTGTATGTTGTCAGCGACAGTTACAATTTGCATTTTTAAATTTTCCATTTCTGGACATGCTGTAATGAGGACAGATGATGCATAAGATGTTGTCTGGCAGTGATAGTTATTTTAAACTCGAATGGGACTCCAAGGCTTTGGTGTTCTCTTTGTAGAAAGTGCGTATGTGTGTATATGCATACAGTTCATGATCAGTGTCTTTAAATGAATTCGTTTATCAGTCCCAGAAAATGGGATTTTGGTGTGAGTTTTTGGATTTTAAGTATGAATGATAAAGAAAAAAATACATGGCACCTAAAATTAGGCATATCAAAAGAACATGAGCAATGCTGTCAGCTATGAGTGTAGAGACATAGATTCTGAACTCTTAACTCTGAATAACAGAACTCATGAAAGCTAAATAATTACTCTTTTGTTCATTCTTGTTTTTGATATGTGTACATGACATTTCATGGTTTAAATGTATTTGTTTTAAGCAATGATGTTTCAGATAACCTCTTCTCTCCTTGTAGCTTCTGAGGTTGAACGATGAATCTTTAAAGAATTGAGTGTTTGATAGGTAACTTCTCATATTCTCTCATTTTAATCTTTACATGTGGTGTTGTGTTGTTAAAATTATGTTGCACTTCTATCAGAGTCTTTACAATTGTTGATGAATGGCGGTACTAACAACTTTTGAGTATTTGAGTGGATGAGCTGATTAGAAAGTTAGATTTGTGTTAAAAGACTCCTTCAAAGTGCTGAAAAGAAACGAGTTTTACTTCTCTCCATCCACAGTAATCTGGAATTTTAACCTATATTTTAGAGCTGGTGGTATTTCATGACTCATCCCTTGATCACCCCTTGTTGTCATAAAATTACTGGAACCATTTAATTTATATTTCATTCTTTGCTCTGTAAAGAGTTTGTAAATATCCCCTTTTGTAATAAAACCACATAAACTTTAAGTACGTTTAATTCTTGTGTATTTGTATCAGAAGGTCAAACTGTGTTATGAACCTAGATTCCAATGCATAAATCTGAGCTAAGGTAATCTAACATAGTGCCGAGTTATGAAATAATATTTTATATTTATGCATTGAAGGTGTTCACTACATGAGCAAGGGGCTTGTTGCTAAGTGTGTTGACTGACAAATCTCACATCAGTGCAAATAGGCCATCCTAATTGGGCAAAAAGAATGGAGCTTGTTTTAAGCAAATCAACATTTTCAGATGTGAAATAATAAATGCAAGCAATTAATAGAAGATAAGAATGTGCATAGAAAGGTTAATTTTGATGAAAGTCTAGGGGCCTAGTAATTGCAAATGAAATTGGTATGTTTGAATAACAGTCAATGTTCTGGTTAGTTCAATGCCACAACATTCCAGAGAGATCTTGCTTTGCTTGGAGTTTGAATGTCTACCAATGTAATGAAAACATGCTCATTTGTAAAGACAATGTCTATTCGAGTGTGTAATGTTGTTTCTGATTACTGCCATAGGGATAACAAGGATTCATAAATATCATTGGCGCTACACTCAGAGTTTTGTAAGACTGTCTGAACTCTAAAGGCTTTTCTAATTATAAGATGTCAAAAATAAATATCTCCATCAATTTCTGAGTCATTCAATTACAGTAAGAAGTAAAAAAAATGAGCATTATAACTAGCTAGTCAAATGTATAACTGAAAGCCAGATTTTTTGTTTTTGTTTTGGTGTTCTTCACTCTTAGTATTTCATATCGTTCTGACTAAGTGGAGTCATTTTAAATACATACAGATGCAGACAAATGTGTTTGTACTCCTTTGTTTAAGAAGGAAAAACCCACAAAGGTCACTCAAGTAACTTAATCTTTAATATTTTGTTGCACAACCTTTTGAGGCAATCACTGCAATAAAGCAATTTCTGTAACTCTCTAAAGCTGTTGTCAAACTCGATGAGAAGTAAAAAAATCAGCTCTCATTCACCTGGTTGCGTGACAAAAATTGTCATTTTGTTCTCGTAGCAGCTTTGTCCGCTGCTTCTCGACACAAGGCCCTGGCCGAACTTTTTCTCACAGGAGTATGCACCAAGTATTGTGTGATTGGTTAGAAGTTTGTGGGCGTGTTTAGTTGTGGTAAAGCACTCGCACAGTAATGTTGTCATTTCGCTTCAAATATTCCCCTTCCAGAAACCGGTTGTTGGTTGTAGTGGGAGCAAGCAATATGGACAGTTTTGAAGAGCAGTTGGCTGAGTTAGTTCAAAAATATGTACATCTGTGCAACTCGTCCAGGAAAACGTAGATTGTCAAATGGCAATAAATTTGTGGAAGGAGATAAACCATAGGACTCTAGTCACAGGAATGTCAAGCTGCTTGGAGATGGTCTTATACCCTTTATCTTTAAAATGCTGTTCAATAGTTTTCTTCCAAAGCTCCTGTGACAACTCTGTTCTTGGCTTTCTGTGCTTCATGTTCTGTTTGGTACACTCCATAATATCAGTGACTGCTTTTCACAATATAAATAGGCAGACTGACTGATTACAAGATTAAGCCACCTGTAATGCTAATACAGGAAACACCTTAGTTTAACAGTAAGGTTTTTAGGGGTACCATTCTTTTTGTCAAGGACACTTTCAGTATTTTTTTTCATTGCTTCTGAAAAAAAAATTCAGAAGCAATGAATGATTTTCATTGGTTAATTTTTAGTAAAAAAAAAAAAGATTTTAGTATTTTTGTCAGCTTCAAGTGATCTTTGTAGGTTTTTCTTTCTTTAAGGAAATGGGACAAACAATGAAGTTCTTTTAACATGTTTAAAACAAATATATTTGCGGACATCCATGTTTACAATCAAATTATTGAATCTAACACACACATGATCTTACTTCAGTACTTAATGTGTATAAAATGTTGTCACCCAAACGTATGCCATTGTCAGTGTTGATCAGTCTTGAAGATTTTACTCAGTTGCTGTGTTGAGTCATACTCCAGTGCTTTCTATGCCTTCATTTTCACAAACCAGATCAGATTTATTGTCCCCATTGTTCAAGTGTATTAACTGGAAGAGACATGATTAAAAATGGATTGCATCTCTCTTTGCTCTTCTACTCATTTTTATTCTCCAAATATGACCCTTCATTCTTGGGAAAATGAGATTTGGAAGAGCAAACATGCACACACGCACCACCACCTTTCTCTCCTCCACCACTGAACTCACTCCCTCTGTGTGTCATTTATCTATAATGACTTTGTGAATAGTGTCACAGAGCGCTCCCCTCTCTCTCTCTCTCACCACGTGATTAAGTCACTCACTAGTCAGTCACTCACTCAGCTTCCCCAATCAAGTGGCTTTTAATGAACTTCAAACAAGTGTTATCACACAGTTCGACGTGTGCTATGCTTCAACCCTCCTTGCTCTCTTCTCCTCAGCTATATCCGTGAGGGGGCTCCTCTTATCTGCTCTCTTTCTTTTCACCCTCGCTCCTCTTCTCTTTTTGACATACTAAAGCTTCCCCTGTCACATATTCTTAATGGTGTTTTTGCCTCTTTCAGTTACTCTGTTCTTTTGTTGTTCCTCTCTTTCATTTTGCCTATTTTGCTGTCTCGTCCTATCTACCTCTCTGGTAAAAACATGAAACACTTTGCAAAGTGCTCAGAGAAGCACTGTTCTCTGTTTACTGTCTTTACCCTGCTTTGTCACCATCTTCACCTTTAACTTCTGTCTGCCAGTCTGTTTCCCAATGTATTTTATTTTATTTGTCCTCTCTGGTCACTTCTCTTACTGTCCTTTTGTCATCTTCTGACCATCTTTTCGTCTGTTCACCTACCTCTCCTCCTCATCTTTCAGCCAAATGCTCTGTGCTCTATATTTAAGCACTACTTACATCCAAACTGATTGGCTGTTAAATTTAGATCTTTTATTGATTTGTGGCTCACTCTGTCATTCAATTTTATTAGCTTCTATTCTGCTTAGAAAACAACCTTATCTTGGATTCATCTGACACACATATTTTTTTTATAAAAACTGTAAATTTCACTCATTCAAAACCTTTTGTTTGTATACCCTAGATTTGGATAAGGACAATGCCCTTTAATATACAAATAAGAACTCAGATCATTTCAATACAAGTGTCTTGTTCATTGCGTAATTGATCGTCCCCTTCTAAAGATAATGACAGTGGAGTATCTACTGAACTGGCCCTTCACTCACTGAATGTGAACAGGTACTGAGACTAAGAGATCCATCTTATCCCAACAGGAAACATCACAAATGAAGCACTGACTAAAAACAGTACACAGTTAAGTGGTTATCTCATTAAAATCAGTTGTTTCTGAAGTACTGTAGGCTTGCCTGCCACTGTACCTGATGAGGTAAATTATGAGTGTGTTGTCATCTGTGAATTGGTAGTGCATCTGTCAGCTTTTAATTATTTTTGTCATGCAGGAAGCAGTGACTCATACTCTCAAAATGCACTTTTTAAAACTGTTTTATTAGTTTTTGCCATAACATTTATACACTGGACAGCTATAGTCTTAAATAACCATAAAGAAGAGCTGTGTCTACATATGTTTAATTTAATGTAATGTGTTTGTAATTGGTCAAAGAATAATGTTTTCAGCACACACAAAGGTAGTTCTACATTAACACTCCAATCTGCAATTGCTTTTCTGTGAATCCAAAATTGGCAGAAGCATTTGTTTTGTTTTAAATTATGTGATCAGCTGTAGATTTTCATGAATTAGTATGACTCTTTTTCTTTCTGTATGTTCATTTACATTTGAACTTTGTAAAATGGAACTTTGACTTAATTTTTTTCTCTGAAACATTTAGCCATTATTTTTCTGTTATATCATAGTGAGTTTCATTTTTTCACTGTGTAGTTTGAGAAACTAAGAAACTAAAAACACTGAGGTTCAGAATAATTTCATTTTAATTAAATATAAATTATGCATCAGTAAAGTGACTCACCTTTTGTTTTTATATTCCAGGGCTGTCCCCAGTTGCTGCCTGCAGAAAGGATACTGGTGCCAGTCAACGTAGTGAAGCCCATCACTCTGCGAGCCAAGAACCTCCCCCAGCCCCAATCTGGACAGAGAGGGTATGAATGTCTCCTAACCATCCAAGGAAATGAGCATCGAGTTCCTGCCCTGCGCTTTAACAGCTCTTCAGTGCAGTGTCAAAACACATCGGTAAGAAGACTGAATGTGTGTTTGAAAGTATCAGCTTTTTTGATGCATGATCATCACTCACCTCTAAACAGGCTCCTTCAGTTTCTGTAAACTGTTCAACAAAAGCTATTGCTAAATATTTTCAGTTTCTCCTACATATACAGTCACATTCAAACACACTAACATCTAAGGAAGTTTAATTCTTGCAGATAGAAAAGAAAAAGATAAGACTGACTTGCATAGTCATCCCTCCAATATGATCCATCCACTGACTGAATAATGTGTTGACAGCAAGCATGAAAAGCCTTTATGCTGGTCTTGATGCTAATTGTCTGTTGATACAATAACATCCCATCTTCCTGTCTATCCTCATCACTCTGAGTGTGAGTGTGTAAGTGTCTACATGTTGAGATGTCTGTGGGATTTGTGTGTGTAATCACAGTGCATTGCAAATATTGTACTTTGATTGAGCTGTGAAGGAGGGAAACTGTAATTTAGCAGAAAATTATGATTCTAGCACCAACCCTCTATGCTGCTAGTGTTACCGAACCAAATTGAAAATAATCTTGACTTTTAATGCTCTATGATGTGTACAATGTGTGTGTTTTGCTTTGTGGGGTATTCACTGTATACATAGTCACCTGTTGATAAGGTGCTTTTGTGATCATATAAGTATTGGGATGCTAGAAGCATTTGAATGTGTAAATAACAGACAATTTAAAGACACTCTCTCTCATATTCTCTGCCCTGTATCTTCCCTTCTATGGTTGCCATGGTTATAGTATTTTTATGATGGGATGGAGATGAGCAGTCTTCCCGTGGAGCTGACCGCCATCTGGAACGGAGATTTCAGCATTGATAACCCCGCCCACAACAAAGGTGAGCATTCAAACAGACACAAGCATTTGTGCATTCATGTTCACTGACACGCTGACACAAGTTGATTAATTCGTTCACTTAAGCATTTAATTCACGTAGACTCTTGAAAACTCACTTAAATATACACAGTAAAGCTGCTGCCTCCCCATTGTTGCCCTTGGAGCCTGTCTCCATGGCAACAGGGGGGCGGTGTGCTGAGGTGAAGCATCCATTCCCTGATGTTGCCATGAAGAGTGGTTAACTTTAACACATCCTTGTTTTCTTTCTTTTTGTTGGCCTCTCTTTCAATCTGGCTGTCTGAGACATCATTGTTCCAAGTCTTTAAGTGACTTTCTCTTTCAATCTCTCAAATATGATTTTATTCCACAAAGTCTTTTATTTTCTTTGTCAGCATTGCACTGAGAGTTTGGCAATCAATCTGTGTCTGTCATCACTAGCTGTTCCTTTTGTTTTTGCCGTACTAGCATAGATTTCCTAATGGCAGAATTGATAAAGCATATGACCATGTAAAATGATTGTTATTCAGAAATAGCCATTAGAAATGACATCTAAATCAAAATGATCAATCTCTACAAGAAAAGCAAATTTATTGTCCCTTCCTGGATTTACTAAAAAAAGAAGTGCACTATTAATTGTATTTCTTGTCGTCCCCCCCCAAACTCTTCTTCTCATGATATCTGTGAAATGACAGTTCTCTACAGAATTTTTTTTTAAGAATTCAGCATTGAGCTGTTGCACTTGTTCTGTTTGGCCAGTGGCGATCCACCACTGTAAGTGATTCATGCTGTAACAGGAAAACATCAGCATGCTGGGGGTTGTAGTTCTCTGACAGAACCAGATTATTTTACCAAAGGCAGGGGAGTCATGCTTGGAATTTTTTGTTGAAGTGTGTATTATATGCTAAAATGACACTGTGCTGTAAGGCAAAGTTTGTCAACTGTTTGTGGTTGTGTGCATGTGTCTGAATCAAACACTGTCTACAAAACATATCCTTGAGCATAAGTGCCGAATCAAAGAAGCAACAAAAGTTACACAGAAGGAAGGAGAAGCTTGAAATAGAGAACGCTCTTCAAGCCCCCTCCTACCTTTGTTTGCCTGCGGGGGAGGCATCTCCCAGGGCATTTTTGATGGGCACTTCACACGCGCATCTAATGGCAATTAAAAAGAAAATGGCTGGTCTGTTGCCATGGAGATGATATGTTAAATGTGTGGTGGCTGACGAGAGACAGGAGGCAGCATTGTAGGAAACTAAGTGAAATAGGGAGGAGGAAGCAGGAGTGGATGGAGATGATGATAAATGAAGAAATAAGATTTTGGTAAGAGGTTATTTTTAGGTGTTTAGGTGTCTCATGTTTAAGTGGAATTTGTTCAAAATAAATGTACCTGTATTTGCAATTCTGTCATGACCTGTCCTAAGATTATTTATTTTTCTCCTGCTCTGTCATTACAATCTTTCATCCTCATTTACTTTCCCTCTTTTCTTTTTTCCGCACAGTCCATCTTTACAAGTGTGACGCCCAGCGTGGAAACTGTGGTTTGTGTCTGAAAGCAGACCCGCTGTTTGGGTGCGGTTGGTGCAAAGGAGAAAAACGCTGCACCCTCAAGCAACACTGCCCCCTCCCTGAGTGGCTAGAGCACAATGGTATCAACAGCAAATGCCCCCATCCTCTAATCACACAGGTGAGAGACACAAACACATTAGTAGATACAAGCATTCATGTCTCCATATATCCCTGCATTTAGTACACCTTTGATACATTAGCACTTAGATAGACTGAGCAATGCCAGTATTAATGGAAGTAGTTTTTTTCTCTCTCAAACCCAATTTATTCACACCTTAAATATAGTGCACTGGTGAAACATACTTATCTCTGAGACAGTGTGGAAGTTGATCATTTCAACATCAAAGCAGAAGCTCTGAGTCATCACTGGCTTTCAGTCCAACAGTTATTTTTCCACTGCTGTAAGATATGTCTTTAAAAGGTTCCATTATTGATATGCTAATAATGATGTGCATCAAGTAAAACAGTCAGTTTATCAGAAATCTTTATTTTTCTTTAAATGTGAACATGCACACATGCATACAATCTGGATGGGGGGAAAAAATCACTCTAACACTTGCAGGTTATCAATCAACTGCACAGATGTTCACAAAAAACCCACTTAACCCTACATGCTCCTGAAAGCACCACATGAGGTAAATGGACTTGACCTGTGCAAGACATATAAAAAGACCATGTGATTTGGGTCAGTGAGATGAAGGATACAAGGACCCAAAGGAAAGATGAATGAAAAGCTGCCTTGATGACAGGATAGGTAGAGTTTACATAGAAGAAAGGGGGTGATGGATGGCTAGAGTGAGCTGGAATGGAGTCACATGAGGCTGAGGGACTTGAAGAAGGTCTCTTTTTACCCTGATTTGTCTTTTTTGGTGACAAATATAAAGGTTCATTCTGCTTCTTTTTCCTCTGACAAACAAAATCAGGAGAAAGTGGTGAATGGCTAGATTTGAAAAAATAATATTTTATATAAAAAACAGAAGAGGAATTTGCTGTTGCTTTGGAAAGTGAGGGGGATTCACATGAATAGGTTCTCTTATCCACATACATAAGTCTCTGACCTATTAAACATTATTTGAAAGCAGCATCATAAACTTCTCTGAAAAACTTGAATGCACAATAAATTGTTTACCTTGATATATTAGTCCAAAAATGTATTAGTGTTAGATATTTTAAGAGTATAATGAAATATCAGAACTGTTATAAAAGGGGATATATTCTCTGCTTTGTCTGCCATTTGCTGGGGGGGAAAAAAATCACATTTCTGAGGGGCAAATGCATGTGATTCCTGTTTTCAAAAAACCTGGCTTGTCTGGGTGATCTGGAACAAACTGTGGACGGGTAACAATTTTCTTCTAGTAGATTTTCCTTTGCAGCCCTGTCACATCATTGGTGTTCAATGTTTTTTTCTCATGGTGGACTCAATAAACTTCCCATGGGCTCACCACCTATGGGAGGGGCCAAAGGGGTCGGGTGCAATGTGGGATGGGTGGTGGCCGAAGGCAG
>JAOXNZ010000074.1:11539117-11551652 GCA_028566095.1 Kryptolebias brasiliensis
ATTATGGATGTATTCCTTTTTTTCAATCATAATTAAAATAGTGGCTATTGTATTTTGTCCAGTGTTTCTTTAATTATACCTTTTTCACAAGTTTTTTTTTATTATCTAGGATCATAAAATTTTACTGTCATTTTAAAAATGTCATTTTGTTAATATTTTCTGTTGATTTTTTTTTTTTTTTTTTTAGTCTTGTACCATCAACCTGCCAGAAACTGCAGATGAAGATTAGTCTACATGACTAAATCTGCCACATTTACATGCTGTGCTTATTGTACTCATGTTGAATTAATGTGCATTGTCCCTCTTTTAAATAAATAAACTTAAACTTTGCAGGGCAGGAACTTCCTTCCGCCAACCAATAGTGGAAATGGAAAGTTAAACTACACAGTTCTGATTGGCGACAAACCCTGCATGTTAACGGTGTCAGAGACCCAACTTCTTTGTGAGTCACCAAACCTGACTGGTCGACACAAGGTCCTGGTGAGTGACACAGCAAAAATATAAACAGACAGAAATGTGATGGATAAGTCAGATGCGGTGGGAATGGGAAACAAACTTTACAAACCAATTGAGAGTTTGAGACAGATATTCGTTGTATTGCTTTCTATCTGTTCCCTTGTTTACTCTAATACAAAGTGTGGTTCTAATCCAATTAGCCTTGTGGTTCCTGTTAGTACCACATGCAGACAAAAAACAAACAAATAAGCCTTCAATAAGAAGAATTACAGCCCAGGCAAATTCAATAAAAATTCCATTTGTGGTTTAGAGAGGGACCACTTTGAACAAATCATATCCTGATGTTACCACCTGAACGCAGCATCACAGAATGATAAGGACACATTACTGTAAAAAAAAAGTTAGTAGATGCAAAAATAAACTGTAGTGTGTAGACACTGCAATCAATAAGTCTGTCTGTCTTTACCTTGAACCATGAGTTTACAGATGGAAATGTTTTACTGACTCAAAAGAGTAAAAAATTTGTTTTTTCTGTCTCAAATAATGAACTCTTTTTTTTAAAGTGGAATTGCTGTTGTAATAATTAAGCACATTTCATGTCTTCTGAACATTTTCTCATTTTTCTAGAAAACACTCTAACCCATCCACTTAGTTACGCTCTTCCTTTTTTTTTTTTTTTAAATCTTTTTCTGTTTCAAGGCTCGTGTTGGTGGTATTGAATTTTCTCCAGGAGTTGTCCACATCACGTCTGACAGCCCACTCAGCAGCACTGCTATCATTGGCATTGCTGCAGCCGGCGCCCTGCTCATCTTTTTCATTGTGGTGGTGCTCATTGCTTACAAGCGCAAGTCTCGTGAGAGTGATCTGACTCTGAAGAGGCTGCAGATGCAGATGGACAACCTTGAATCACGTGTGGCACTAGAGTGCAAAGAGGGTAAGAAGTTAACTTAAATATAGAGTGTATATTTATTCATTTTACATTAATAAACATTTTTACTCAATTTGAAACAAACTAAGATTTTAAGAAGTGAAGTGTAATGCCCTTTGTAATACAGATTCCTTCTCTTTACAACTGTGAGTAAAAAAAAAAAGAGTAAAGTTGAAATGTTTGTGGTTTTTCAGCTTTTGCAGAGCTTCAGACAGACATCCATGAACTGACCAGTGATCTGGATGGTGCAGGGATACCCTTCCTGGATTACAGGACCTACACAATGAGGGTCCTCTTTCCAGGCATTGAGGAACATCCTGTACTGAGAGATTTAGAGGTAGGAGTAAACATCTCACTGACTTTACAACTGTATCACAGAAAAAAATACCTTAAGCATTTTTGCTAAAAAAAAAAAAAAAAAAAACTTTGAATTTTTAACTTCTTTTAACAGACTAATATGCTTTTTTATCAAATATACAGTACACATAAATTCTTCAAAGAGGCCAACTATTTTAAAGCTTTTCTAATTTACACCTTATTTATGCATTCTTCATGTAATAAATAAATCCGTGGCATTGTTTTTTAGTCTCCATCAAACACCAGTTGTAATGCAATTAGCCTTATTGGAAACCAGATCAAAATGAGCAAACAAATTAACAATGTGGTGGGTCGCTGTAGGTGAAATTGATACCGACGTTGGTTGTTGTTGCTCACTGGTAAACAAAAGCCCTTTGACAGCTGACAAAAACACTTTTTTTTTTTTTTAAATCAAATGAGGCAGACTTCAAATCAAAAGTGTGCTCTCATTAATAATTCTTAACGATATGAGATGCTGGGTCATTTTCTTTCTCCACCTCCAAAACAAATTAAAAGTCAATCATAGGGAGAAAAGCAAAAAGAAAAAAGAAAAAGAACATTAAGCCATTTATCCTCAGTGGTGACATTGATAGACAGGCATAATTGAGCAGGTCATCTTGTTCCATTAAAAGAATGATGGATCCCTGTTTCACTGTCTTCAGGGTTAACTACCCCATCCCTGATGAGAATTTCCCAGTAATAAGCCATTTTAATTAGGATTTAATTGGTATAAATATCAAACTATATGAGGAGTATAATGTGGAAAAGAAGTCCAATGGAAAAAGTTGTAGGCTTTTCTTATGCTGTTGATGACCATTTAATTGTTATTGATGTGTTGGATAGTTGGCTGTAGACAGAAATATTGCAGGTGCTGGAATACCTATACAGGGGTTTTATGTTCTTTTTTTCTTTGTATTATGTTTTCTCTCTTCACTCTTGATCTTTATGGAAACAGTTTAATTTCATTGTATTGCAAGCTTCCTTTTAAGATGGAGCATAGGTGATAAAATGTTGCAATTTTCTGCACTTTATCTTCAAGCTGTAAAAATGTTGATTTGCAATTTATAAAGTGATCATAGTAAATAAGGATTAATCCAATAGAGGGCTTAAACCCTAAGCAGAGCACATAGATTTCCACAAAAACCTGTTTTTTCCACTGTTGTGCACATGCTGCATGAACAAAAAGTTCTAATGCTCAAGCACATGTGAATGCACAAAAACACTGCACATTATGACAAGTTGTATAAATTAGACTTTCAACTGAACAATAGCTCCCGGCAGATTACAACTACCTCAAGGAAAGGTAAAAAGACAGAACATATGTGGGCTGACAGCTGCACTGAGTGCAAAGTGACACTGTCATACCACGAGTGCTCTTGACAGATAAAAAACATAATCTCCTTAGGTGCTATTTATGAAAAATGTAGAAGAGAGGCAAATGTGCTAAGTTCCAAGTATAAACAGTGCTGAGATGATGTGAGCTGAAACAAGGAGAACTCACAGCTCTGCACTTCCTTTCAACTTGCATTAATATGGAACACATCGCTATCGAAATAATAAACATTCCCTAAAGAGATTTGGTGTTTTCCTGCCTTTATTCTCAACCTTCAGACAAAACCTGACAACGCTCAGGAATGTAAAACTCCTTGTCTCCCCAGGTTCCTTCTTTTCTTTCTGCATTCTATTTATTTCCTCTTTTAACCCCTACTAGGATTTATCTGTTAACTTTTAATGGCACTTTAAAGTATAGAAACTTTACATTTATTACTGACTTGTTATTTATATGTGGTTTTAATTTATTTATGCTTTTGATGATCACGTCTTTATATGATCCCAGTATTGTACTTGAAAAGGTAAAAGCTTTTAACTTGGAAGGCAAAAAGCTAAGAATACATTTGAATGATTCAGTGACTAATTAGGTCTATGTATCATTGCCTTGAATAAGCCTCTATTAATCTTTCTTCTATTTGCTTTCCCTTGTTATTTTTAATGCATTTCATTTCTCTTGTTTCCTCACAGGTGCCAGGCTACCGCCAGGAGCAAGTCGAAAAAGGGCTGAAGCTCTTTGGCCATCTCATTAACAACAAAATTTTCCTGCTGTGTTTTATTCGCACTCTTGAGGCCCAGCGTGGTTTCTCCATGAGGGACCGTGGCAATGTGGCCTCACTGATCATGACTGTGCTGCAGAGCAAGTTGGAGTATGCCACTGATGTCCTGAAGCACCTGCTGTCCGACCTTATAGATCGCAACCTTGAGAGCAAAAACCACCCAAAACTGCTGCTTCGCAGGTAATTATCAGGCTCAAAGAGAGTTTACCTTTACTAGCTGCACTGCCTAACAGGTGGCCTATTTTACACAGCTGACAGTGGTCGTTTTTTACTTAGTTTCTAAGTTTTATGGCCTTTAAACTTAGTTTTGTACTCCTCGTAGTATAGGAATCGAGATGAACGTTTTACACTGGTTATGTCAGCTTTCAACAATCAAGGACTGCATATGCTTCTCAATGTTCCCTATCTGTGACATGTTTGGATTAACTCCTGTGACCTTGAATCACTGGCTCTGTGTCAGAAACACCAGAGTGCAATGCTGTGCACATCATTAGCAAAATAATTATAATTAATTAGCACTGAATCCAATTTCGAATTGCTCAAGAGGAAAGAAACACTCGTTTATGGAAAAAGGAGAAAAGAAAAGATGGTGAAAGGCTGGCTTGCTGGCACAATCACAATCCTCCTTCGGATTTGTAGTCAAAGCCTGAATGGCGTGCACTTGAACACAGCACTGTATGTGATTAAGCGTCCTGCCTGCGGTGTTGGGTAAATGTGATGATTATGGTTACTTGAGTAAAGCAGCTTCCTTAAAGCTGGTGTGTGTGTCTGTGTGCATGTGGTTTGTGCATGGACATGAAACCATTTGTGCACATAGTATATATATTTTCTTTTATTCAGAGGTTGTCAGTCAAACCTTGACACCCCCGAACGGTTTGACAGGCATGTGATGAATTAAGTTGTCCATCTCTTTTCTGTTCAAATTCTAATTCTCCCTTTGGCTAAAACAGTCTTGTGTTGTGCCAATGAAGACAAATGCATAAACAAAACAAAAATAAGCAGACAGAGCTGAAATTAATGCTGCTTGTTGTACCATCCAGACGAAAGTGGGCATTTTCTTCTCATGAAAGCCTGCTTAGACTCTGCTAGGTGATGAAGAGAGAGATTATTACTGTCTGGGCATGAAGCATGATTAATTGCAGTCAGATCTCACAGAGTATGGTGCAGCCACAAAATAATGGGATAACTGCTGATCCTGGCAGTAGATACAACAAAAGAGATGGCATGTAGAGCACAGACAGAAAGAGCTGGTGAAGGGCAATGGAGACACTTTAGGCTGTGTTACTTGGTGAGAAAATCTTACTACTGGGGCATGGAGGCAAGTTGTGAAATCAGCTTTTTGATCACTTTGTTTTTGACTCACAAAAGCCTCATATGTGCTGTTCCTGCAGATCTATTCTTTTTTTTTTTCTCATGTCAAGATTTGACGTAAATTAGTACTAGAGTCCACATCCAAAGCACACTTGTCCTCCTTGATGACAGCGGAGAGAGAAGAGAAACCTGGGGAAAATGCCAGTACGTGCTGGCATCACAGAAAGGAAAGCACATGTTCACATCACATCCACACCCAAGCTGATTTCCCAATTGTCATACATACGAATGTGATGGCCACTGATCAGATTGTATTCATCCCTTTTACCTCATCACATGTGCTTGTTAGTCCTTCATCAACTCAGCATGCATTTCAGATCTGATATGGCAAGCTATAGCACCCTGTAGTCTGTACTGACTGCTGTGTCCTTGGTTAGTAGATGAAAATAGCCTAGATTAATAGACGAAAAGCTTGGGAGATTAAGTTAGGAGGAAGCATCCACTACATCTTTATTCTATCTCTTTAATTTGTTCTTCCTTTGCTCTATTTTTTGTGTTTGCCCATTCTGAGTGTTTTTCCTTCAGTATCTGCCTCTGTCTGCTCACGCTTCACTGTTCCCTCTTGTATGTCTTCACTGCTTAAGTTTTCCAATTGTGTAACATTGTCACTGTCTTCCTTTTTCTTTTCCTGTTTTATACTCCCTTTCTCAGTCTATATCCCCAACTCTTCCTCCCCTCCCCTATTTTCTTGATTGGTAAATCAATGTTTAAAGTGCATGAGCAGGGTGTCTTTGGCACAGTATCTGAGCACGGCTACCCACTACCTCCTTTTCCAAGAAATCTGTGTGTAATTGTGTGTGTATATCGTTCTCTTCTCTCTCCACACACCAACACACATCCTTCCATCTGTCCCATCTCAACCTGTGCTGAAGCACAACCACCAGGCAGGCTAACTAACGAGAGCCTTCCACAACCATCTGTCGCATTCCTTGCTGCATTCAACTCCTTTAACTTCCCTCTATGCTTCATTCCTCTATCTCTCGCTCGCTTCCTTGCATCACCATCCCCCTTACCATCATGCAGAGCTAAACACCCTCCCTTTAGCCTTAAGTTTTGTTTGGCTGCAGTTTAAGTATCAACATATTAGTTTTAATTCTGGTCAGAAGATGAGAACCCAATATGTTCATGTGTTTATCACAACATTGCTTTCCAGCAAGGAGGTGCTGTCGGCGCAGGTGGATAGGCCCCATAAAATCATAAGGAAAATTGTCAAATGATAGAAAATTTGCAAGTGCCTAAAGTGAGTCAGTATTAATCATTGTGTATGTGCATATCACAGTATGACACACATGACAACCTGTCATTTTCAGAAATGAAAGTAGATGGTTTGACAAACTGGCTTTTTTGTTCAAAAATAATTCTTGAGTTTAATTTATTCCTTGTGATTTAGGTATGAAGTTTGTGGGAATTTGTTTTTCATTTTATTAAACAGTAAATATTTATAATAGCTAAATGCTTTTTAATTTATTTTAAAGTTTTAAGTCCTTTTTATGTCTTTATTGCTTGGATGTTCATATCTATCATTAATGATTTTCCATGCATTTCACACAAATAGTCCTGGAAAATTTTACCTGCTAATTTTGAAATTCTGATTATGTGATGAAGCATCAATCACCCTCCCCCCCCTCAATGTTTCGCAGTAATCAGGGGTAACTAAACACTCCCATGGTCCCTCTGCTCCAGATCATTCCCAGCACCCACTAGCCTTCTGATGGACTGCCAAGTGGGCAACTCTGACCATGCCAACAAGCCATGGCATATTTCATAAGATTAACCCAAACATAGACTGTGTTGTGTCTGGAGTGTAAGCTGAAGAGAAGGTTGGATCAGATTGTTTGAAAGTTGTAATACCAAATGTGAACGTTAGATGTTAGAGCAGCTCCATCACAGAGTGCAGTTTTTATCACAGTTCCCCACAGAGTGTGCTACGAGTGAGAATGAGCATAAGCTAAACGGTGGGGCTGTGCCAAGGCTTCTTAAAACTGCAGGGTTGGCACCTCCTGCCAGACGCATGCACAAATACACACACAGTAGAGACTCGTCAGCACACAGGATAATTTCTGAATACATACGCAGTGGGATTAATTTGTGCTTTTTGCACACTAGCCTTAAAACAGCCTCACACATGTCTAGTCACACAGGCACACACAGAAAAACAATAATAGTAATGAGTAAGTAAGAGGAAGTCAAAAAAGAAAAAAAAGGAAGGTTGGACTTTGTCAAGCTTTTTTATTCTTCATTGTCTTCTTCTTTACCCCTTTTCACTGCTCCTTCCTTCCTTCCTTCCTTCCCAGTGCACCTCCTCCTTTCTTCTTGCCTATTTATCCCTTTGATAGAAGGGCTACATTTGTTGAAATAGAGAGAATTTGGAAGTGTGTGTGATGACATGATCCAGAATGAGGCGGCCAAAGGGAGGGAGGGAGGAAGTCAGCAAGGACACATGAAAGAAAAGATGAAAAGTGACCTTGTTGACCCTTGGATCTGTGGACGGAGGAAGGGTGGGAGAGGCGGCGAAATAAAAGTGCAGGCACAGTGAGAGGCAGGAAGTTAATCCCCTCCAGGTGTTGTGCCAAAGCTGACAGGGGGTACTAGACTACCCCACTGGCACATCTTGCTCCCCTCAATGCCTCAATGGGGGAGGTCTTTTACGAGGCTGTCTGAATGATGAGGGGAGGGAGGGCTGCAGGTGGCAGCCGAATCACTAAAGACAAAATCTACACACATGCACAAATGGGTACAATGGACACTAATCCTGAAATATTGATGTCTATGGTAGTTTCTCATTGAAACAGACACAAGAGTGTGTGTTTTTTATTACCCACACAACCCTGCTGCTGTCCAAGAAGGTTGCTGTCAAATAGGATATCCGATCCTAGTTTCTCCAACCTCCTGCCACCATCACTGTTGTTATTATGTATGCATATTAGTCATTCACACGGGATCACTCACACTGTTGGCGCAGGTCAACAGACACACTCACACACACACCATTTTGCCACACCAGTGGAGCATAGATGCCAGGCGGAGAAAGAGAGGGAGATGTATTCATTCACTTTCTATTGTGCACGGATCGAGTGTTAGTCCAGTGAATAGGCGAGGGAGCGCTTGATAATGAGGCCAGTGTTATTACACAGCCGCTGCAGCCCCTAACAACATCAATCCACCGGGATCAAATAAAGGCTTTTAATTGCTTTGCCTCATATTAAAATCCCCGCCGCTGCAGACGAGCTGCCCTTGGCGTGCCTGAGCATAAAAGCCAAGCGAAAGATTGCCTGAAAGGCCATCGTACAGTGTGTGCAAAGGCTCTCTGAGTTCATGTCTTTACAGTCATGTTTGTGTAGTGAAAGCCTATTCATTAGCAGCTGCCATCATTTTAGCAGAATATTTGACAATGATGATGAATATTTATGATGGTAATAAGAGAGTGGGGATCAAATGTTCATTATGTACTTCTATTTGCAGGACTGAGTCTGTAGCAGAGAAAATGCTGACCAACTGGTTTACATTTCTCCTCTACAAGTTTCTAAAGGTACAGTAACGTTTTAGTTCTCAAATTTGGAGAAAAGGTTTTGCTGGGTTTTAAACTATCTTCCATTATCAAACCCTTCAAAACATTTTACTAATAGATGACATTTTAATTCTAAAAAACCTTTTCATCGAAGAGTATTTCCACTATAAAAAGTTGTTTCTCACAGTAATAATTAAATACAATCTTCTGTACTATGAACAAAATCTATAAGACACAAATGTTCATATCAAACCCAACACTCTTGTTTCATGAACTGAAAGTAAAAAAGATGAATTTTTTTCTTCCATCCCTCTCCACTCATCTCTTTAATGCAGCTGAGAGGAGAAAAATAAAAACAATGATAAATGGCCAGTTGTTTCACTGTGTTGAGACAGAGGATTTAGTGCATTTTCCAATGTTTATCCTATAAAATTTTTCCCGCAGTCTAGCCTCAATCCAGCAAAGTGTGTACAATGTACATCAAAAGCTAATATAGCTTTCTAAAAACTGACTGCAATATTTATGGTGCTTCTTTAGACATTGTTAAACCGCTCTTTTTCCAAAGATTCTTTTGTATCCAAATGTCTTTGCAGGAATGTGCAGGCGAGCCTCTCTTCTCCCTCTTCTGTGCCATCAAGCAGCAGATGGAGAAAGGTCCCATTGACTCTATCACAGGAGAGGCCCGCTACTCGCTCAGTGAAGACAAGCTCATCAGACAACAGATTGACTACAAGACGCTGGTAAGGGGTTCACCTGCCCTGGGGTACTGGGGCTAAAGGGAGATGCTTAATATGCTTTCAGGGACAAGAAGAGAGAATGGGGTGGTCATGGGTGGTCGGTCATGAGATGTGCAAAGGGACACTAAGGTTGTTGTTGTCATGGTTGACATGCAGGGGGGCACAGGAGGGGTGACCTCACTTCCTATTGAGGCTAGAGCTGTCAAGGAAAAAAGCAGGGCTTCTGTGTATGTCTGTGTGCACAAACTGAGAAGCCATGGAGCTTTCTCCATCTGCAGCCCCTTATTCATTACCCAAATCTGTCTGATAGCCCACTCTACTGTGACATGATTGTTTCAGCAGGGGAATCTCAAATCTTTTTTTCTAGTGTCAGATCCAATTGTACTAAGCACTCCAAAAGTATTGTGTTTATAAACTCTCAGTATTCATGATGAAATACAGCACTGTGTAAGTGTTTTAGGCAGGTGTGAATACAATGTTGTAACGTATGAATTCTTCCAAATATAATTTCTGTTTTTATCAATTTACAAAATGCAAAAGTAAGTTAGCAGTAGATAAATCTAAATAGCATTTGTTTTTGATGTGACAGTCTTTTTCAAAAAGACAAATCAAATCATGCAAATCATCAGTGTAATGTATGGTAAATACAGCACCAGTTCTTCTACATACACTTGCACAGTCAGGTGTACAAAGAACTGAGTATACAAACAGATATTAATGACCATTATTTCATATGTAAGTTAAAACACAAATATTAACTGAAACAGAAAACATCTGTGTAGAAGTATTAAAACTGGGTGAGGAATAGCCAAACTCTGATATTAAGGTGAGGTTGTGGAAAACCATTTCATGTCACAGGTGAAACCCCACAGCAAGACTGAGTACAGCAACAATACACACGGTAGTTCTACATTACAAATGTCTCTCTCAGTCAAAGACTTAAAAAAGACAAGGGTTTCAATATGTGCTCTCCAACTCTTCTGCAGAAGCACAAATAAATGGGCAACATGAGGATGCAGTGGTTGGAAAAGGAATTTTAGTGCAGCAAACACATCGTTTGCTTTTGTTCAACATCAGTAGATGTCCATCAGCTCAGAGCTGGCTGATACCTGTGGGCTTTAGGTAAATCCATCCATCTACTGCAGAGAAGTCTGGCCAGAACTTGTCTTTGTGGAAGAATTACATAAAAAAGCCAAAACTGGGGTACAGAAAAATGCCAGTAGGTGCTCTGAACTGATGAGTCAAAATTTGAAATATTTGGCTTTAACAGGAAGCAATGTCTGTGTGGCCCCAAATATGTTTAAGAACTGGACATTGACCCCACACATATAGTCGATGCCACAAAGAACTATCATAGTGCTTTTTTTCTTTTTGGTCTTAAACCCATTTCATTTCTCATTCGCAATTCTTTGTCTTTAAAACTGAAGAAGCATTTTGGATAAGAGCTGAAACATCTTCAAGAAACAAGAAAAGAAGTCCATTTGCCTTTTGTTAAACTCTTGGGATAAAATGTGCTGACCTGTTGTCCACTAAATGGAAACATGCTAAATACAGCATACCCTCTCTCATTTGAAAATTATGTTCTTATGCTTTTCAAAAGTGTAACAAGTCAGTTTTTGAGTTTGACCTGTAACTACTTGCCTCCCATGAAGTGTCACCTTTGTGCATGTTTCTGTCTCAGGTGGTGAACTGTATACATCCAGAGAATGAGAAAAGCCCAGAGATCCAGGTTAAAGTGCTGAACTGCGACACAATCAGCCAAGTGAAGGAGAAAATACTAGATGCCATCTACAAGAATGTCCCATATTCACACCGTTTAAAAGCCTCTGATATGGACTTAGGTAAGAATCTTTTTGTTTGCTTGCTTGCAAGTTATTCTATGAAGTCATTATCCATGAATTTTCCAATTATGAAGTATGTGTAATACAATTATTTAGTCCTGTAGTTGACGAGACATCTGATACTATTTAGCTTATCAAAACAACTACATATACAGTGGGGAAAACAAGTATTTGATACATTGTCAATTTTGCAAGTTTTCCCACTTGCAAAGCATGTAGAAGTCTTTCATTTTTGTATAGGTACTCTTCAACTGTGAGTGACGGAATCTAAAACAAAAATCCAGAAAATCACATTGTATGATTTTTAAGTAATTAATTTGCATTTTATTGCATGACATAAGTATTTGGTACAGAAACCTTTGTTTGCAATTACAGATATCAGACGTTTCCTGTAGTTCATGATGAGGTTTGCACACACTGCAGCAGGGATTTTAGACCACTCCTCCATACAGATCTTCTCTAGATCCTTCAGGTTTCAGGTTTCTCTAAAGGTTTTGTCTTGGATTCAGGTCTGGAGACTGGCTAGGCCACTCCAGGACCTTGAGATGCTTCTTACGGAGCCACTCCTTAGTTGCCCTGGCTGTGTGCTTCGGGTCGTTGTCATGCTGGAAGATCCAGCCATGACCCATCTTCAATGTCTTTACTGAGGGAAGAAGGTTGTTGGCTAAGATTTCCCGATACATGGCCCCATCTATCCTCCCCTCAATATGGTGAAGTCGTTCTGTCCCTTTTGGAGAGTATGATGCTTCCACCTCTGTGCTTCATGGTTGGGATGGTGTTCTTGGGGTTGTATTCATCCTTCTTCTTCCTCCAAACACGGCGAGTGGAGTTTAGACCAAAAAGCTCTACTTTTGTCTTATCTGACCACATGACCTTCTCCCATTCCTCCTCTGGATCATCCAGATGGTCACTGGCAAACTTCAGACGGGCCTGAACATGCGCTGGCTTGAGCAGGGGGACCTTGCTTGCGCTGAAGGATCCATGCCGGCATAGTCTATTATAAATGGTCTCTCTTCAGGTCATTGACCAGGTCCTGCCATGTAGTTTTGGGCTGATCTCTGACCTTCCTCGTGATCATTGATGACAAGGTGAGGTCTTGCTTGGAGCCCCAGACCGAGGGAACTTGACCGTCATCTTGAACTTCTTCCTTTCTCTTATAATTGCACCAACAGTTGTTGCCTTCTCACCAAGCTGCTGGCCTATTGTCATGAAGCCCATCCTAGCCTTGT
>JAOXNZ010000074.1:11552950-11571644 GCA_028566095.1 Kryptolebias brasiliensis
ACTTTTTATTTTCCAATATAATTATATCTTGGTCTAAAGTCCTTCATTGATTTGTAACTATTCAGTGGTAGAACATGTCTTTTTTTCCCCCTCAATTGTTTTATTTACACAGATTTTAGTTAAAGTGAAGTATTCTCTGTAAACAAGTAGTACCAGTAGGTCTCATGATTTCTGACACACATACACAGACTGATTGCAGGGGCTGATAAGGATAATGGGATTTGTGGCAGGCCTGTCTTGAGACAAATTGGCCAGGGGGATTGTTATCCCTGGTATAGTTTTAATTCCACATCTTAATTCTCCTCAGGGCACCAGTGAAGTTGGGGCCTGAGACCAAAAAGGCAAAGCCATATGTGCTTCTTTGTGTCATTGTTTCTATGTTGCTAGCTGCAAATAAGTCATGAATTTGAGCTAAATAAAGCAGCCTTCAACCTTTTTTTTTTTTTACTATTCCATTCAAAGTCCTTATGTCCTTGGCTTTGTTTGACTTCATAAAGCCAGTTTGCACAAACATACACAGTCTTCTCTTCTGATTAGATTTATTAGAAACCACCAGGATTTGGGAACAAAGATAATCTCAGTTTGCTTTGGCTTTACCACAAGTTTATTGTTTTATTAAATCTGTCCTGCCTGTCTTTTTGCTCAGCATCTCTTTATTTGTTTACTGAGCCTTGACTACTAGAGACCAGGGCTCATTTGCATCTTTATAGGAAGATGTACTTCATAGACAGAAACAACAGGAGAATCTTTATTTCCTGCAGATTTTTCAGATTTGAACACAATTGTGGTGGATCTTCTAAAGACAGGCCTCATCATGCAGCACAGTGATTGCTCTTTTGTTTTTCTGTTTGTGATCAGAATAGGAGATGACTGTGGCCGACACGAGTAGGAAGCTCAGCAAGAAACAGACAGTAATTTATTATGAAAACTCATGATTTCTGAAAAAAGAATGAAGGGAGTCATCTTCTTGTTTGTTTTCAAGATGGCTTTCCTTTTTCCCCTTATGGTAATGTTGCTGGAGTATTGAGACGTTTCCATCAAAGCTGTTATTTGTTTTCTGCTGAGGTTATACAGATATAGAAAGCCTGTTGCAGTCCACATATAAATTAGTTGTAAGGCTAGAAAAATTCCCTTATGCTGTTTTATTAAACAAGGTTATGTTGACAGGTGTAGAAATAAGACAATTGTTGTGCTGTAGCAGAACAATGTTACCACATTTTAGTTTCGTTTTATACTGCTGTGATTCAATGTCTGCTTCCATTAAAATTCCTTACACAACAGAAAGAGCTGTAAAGGCACAGGGCTTAAAACTGTACGTGAAGGTTTGACCACCCGAAAGCAGGGACAAATAGTACCTCTAGAAAGTCGTACATAAAGGCTTGTGCTGCAGGTAGAAGCGGAAGCATAAAAGCCCTGGGCATGCCACTGTAATCATACGTATTGATCGCACCTTCCTCTATTACCAATACACAAGATTTTGTGGGGTTTTCTCTCTTTTCTTTTTATAAGAAATAATTCATGATAAAACACTTCAAATAAAGAGAAAAACTAACAAAAAAGAACTGAATAGAATTTAGACACCTTTTATAATCATCAGATTTCATGTTTGTCTGCGTTGCCTTTGCAGATTAAATTTGAAAACAAAAATCATTTTTCTTTAACATTTTAACTTGCAGTCATTGATTGGCACTGCAAACATACCCTTTAGGATTAAAATTGTACTGTCTGTTTCAGATTTTGTTTTGGTTGAAAAGCACAACTTATTCCCAAATGTCAAAGTCTTTCATTAGGACAACTACCAAAATTCTCGTTCTCTTGTCCCAAAGGTATGCTAGTACACCAAATATTATGGCATGATTTGGAGATGTCGTGACAGTCAAAGAGGGGATTGAAACAAAATTCTTCCAACTGACAAAACAAACATGAACACAAAGTGGAGTGATGCTGTGGGAATATGGTTGGTGACGATAATTATTAGTATTATTTCTTATTTTATTTGCAGAGTGGCGTCAGGTTAGAGGACTGCGGATGATCCTGCAAGATGAAGACACAACCACGAGGATTGAAGGTGACTGGAAGAGACTGAATATGCTGGCTCACTATCAGGTAATGATTGTATTTTCAAAAAATAAATTCAAGCAGCCCCATCTCTATTAAAACACAAAAAGAGACTACTTATTTAACAAAAGTATTAGACTAAAATTTATAAATTAGGTCGTGTGTTTGTCTGTGTAACATGAAAAAACAACTTATTTTTAGAAACAAATATTAACGTTTACGAACAACTTCTGTTTGAAGACGCACACATTTTGTTTCTAAAACAAAAAATATTTTCTGATATTGACCCTTCTCTTTGTTATTTTTGTTATAGAACCCATTGTGGTCCTGTCTGTATTGTATTGATTCCTCTTGAATAGACTATATAATAGACATTTTTCAGAAATATAGTGCGGGACGTACTCAAACAACCCTAACACAAGCTGTGCAAAGAGAAATGAAACCGCATGAAGCAGGAAAGTGACACTTTTCAGAAAGCGTGAGATTAAAACTGATGTGTTGTCTAAATGTCATCTTTCTGAATCTAATTGGTCTTGGTAGAGACACACATCAGAGGTCAGACATATGCAAACCTGTAGATTTGAGACCAAAAAGGACTGCCTAAATAGAACTATTTCAGTCAGCAGAAAAATACACAATATATCAAGATATTTTACTTTATTGAATAAAGTCAGAAATTCATTTTACAGAAAGAAAAACACCTCTGTAGGTGTTTTGTGTCACTTGAGCACTAACTGTCCTTTCAGGCAAACACAAGAAAACTGACCTGAATCTCCAATATGGTGTTAATAATTCAAGGAGCTAAGCAAGTAGTGACTGTCTCCTCCAAGTGCAATTTGCGTGGTGCCTAAATTAAATGTCAGCAGCAGCGAGTGTCAACAGGCTGCGAGTACGAGTCGTGGGTGGAATGGATTAGGGAGCTGATTTGAATCGGAGATAAGATAATGAAGACAGAAGTTAATTCATTTTTTTTTTCAGGCTGGGGAAAGAAAGGGCAACTTATCCTTGATGGACCAGAAAAATGTAAACACTCTCAGCCTCTCAGAAATTGTAAGCAGACAAAGAAAGGCACAAAAAATGGAGAGGACACGACAAACCCAAGCTTCAGCCATTCCAAACAGCATGCTCATTGAAATGTTAAAGCTACTAAATCTACTAAAACAAATTTGCATGCATTGTACCATTGAGTACCCAGATATATTATATGGCACTTCCTTCAGACATCTTATATAAATATTGTTTGTGTTATTCTGAATGAATGTTGCCAATGATGCATTGATCAGAATCTTCTGTAGATTGAACTCAAATCTGTTTTGTTCTGAAACTTTCCAAAGTCTCAGACTCATTCAGCCATCAGCTGCTGTCTGACAGTTTGCTTTATTTATTTTCATCTGAATGCCACGTGCCCAGAATACTGCATTTTTGTGCTCTGTTCTGTCTATATTTTCCAAATGTTATTTCCTAAAGCCACTCCTCTCTTTCACATTTCATTATGTCCCACTGCTCGTTTTATATCGATTCAACATATAAGAGCAGTTATCAGGGAGAATACTCAAGGGTTTTGTAGAGTTGTTGAGGTCCCCACAAAGGAATAACAAGTTCTGCCCTCTAGGCTTCCTGTTTTCAATGATATAAACATATTATGCATAAGGAGCAGATTGAGAGATGGTGGTGGGTGGGGGTGAAATAATAACACAATTTAATAAAGCCTCAGCTCTCATATGCACACATATATGCAAACTAAGGCCTGGTGGTCCCATCCACTCACACACTGATAAAGATCACTTCAATTAACCCTAAAGCTTAGTCTGAATATGCAAAAAAAGAGATCTTATTTGTGTGTGTGTGTGTGAGAGAAAAGGTCTTCATCCCAGTTGTATTAATTCAATGCAGTTTGGCTGACAGGAGACAGAGAGGTGCAAGATTGACTCATTTATTCATTTGTATACAAATCTGCACACTGCTTGTTACTTCCCATTTTAATGAACACACCCTCAAACCCACAATTTCAGAGAGAAGGTATTATTGAATAGAGACTGTGGGACGTCCCCTCTCACACAGGCATGTGCAATGCTCTGTTAAACTCTCACTCCTGTCATTTACTGGAGGTATGTGTGGGCTGAGCAAAGAGCATAAGGGTAATAACATGTTCCCTGTGTACTCAACCAGAATAGATGAAAGGGAATATAGAAAATTACACCAACACAATGATATATGTTTTCTGACTGTTTGTGTTAGAAAACCACAAAATAAACAGCATATGTTGTGAAGAGTCATTTTATATGTACGTTTTTCTGTTTTCAGGCACCTGATAATGCAGTGATGGCCCTGGTTCCCAAACAAGTGACAGCCTATAACTCAGTAAATAACTCCACTGTGTCCAGAACATCTGCAAGCAAATATGGTGAGCAGTCATGTTTTCACACAGCTTTAAATTCAGTGGTATGTATCAGAAAATGGGCACCAAGTTAGAAGCTGCGTATTTTAAAATCATTTCAGTGGAGTTTTCGGCTAATATTTCATATTAATGTCATGCGGTAAAGTCTAGTTTATCATTACAAATTATAAAAACTAAACTGATCTAGTCCCTCCATCACACATGAAGAAAAAAAAGAATAAAAAAAACATATTTGACTCAAAGCAGTGCTATATTTCTGACATTCTGACATTTAAGAAAGTGAAATTTGCCCTTTTATTGGTGTGGCTTTGGTCATGTGGCTGCTAGGTCATGCACAACTGAGTGAAAATGATTGCTATGGGCAGAAATAAACTTTAGAAATGATCCAAGTCAGGCAGTCAGACATGGCAATAAATTGGGTATCTAAAATACATTAATAAGGAAAGAAAGGGAATGATATGGATCTTGCAGGAGTGGAAGCTTGATCGAGGACTCTGTGTGTCTACAGCATCAGACAAAGAAAAACAAGGCACAAATTAGAGTAGTTGAAAGGATTTCTAAAATATAAAGAGACCAAATAGGCCCTTCCCTTGGTTGTTCAGGCCTCTTGAGACTCAGAGTGTCCTCTCATCCTTCCGTGTGCCAGTGTCTTCTCCGCCTGCCCGTCTGCTCAACGTCTCCTTGAACCTGCAAAACCATCAAGTTAGACCGTGATCAAAGGGCTAGCTTCACTGGTCACAAACACTTCAGACACTTCAAATGTGGTGCCACATTATTAACATTGCCTTATCCCCATATGGTCTCACCTCACCTCTTGGCCACCAAATGACACTATATAGGACGAGTGTTGCAACACACCAAAGAGGGAGGAAGCCACTAATATCTCCCTCTATTTTTGTGGGACTGGTTTCAGATATAAATGCGATGCACTTGAGAATGACTTTGAACTCTTTCTGGGTACAATGGCTAAATGATAAAGATCAAGACAAGGAAAATTCAATACCTACAGAGAAGCTGGGTGAAAGGTGGAATTGGATAATAAGTTTTGGTAAAAGTTCAAAGATTCAGATATACACTACAACATGATGAGTCATAGTGAAAGAAAAAACTTTGTGTTGATGTAAAATCTGTGTAAGAAACAAGTAAAACGGACAAATAGTGTGTGTCAAGATAATTAGAAAAGACTCAATCCTGCTCCTCTTTTGTGTGTGTTTTAGGAATAAGTATTTAACACAAAATAAATGCAACGTAACACCTTCCACCGCTGTACAATTATAGTCACGTTACCATGTGTCCTTAAAAAGTCTTAAAATATTGATGCATTATTTTGTTCTGGTAACAAAGCTGCAGTTAAATGAAGCTCACTGACAATTATTTTCAGTTTATCAGACCGTGATAAAATGTGAGCAGTCGATATACGTCCTCCGTATTTTTTATTATTATTATTATATCCTTTTACTTTCTTCTATACAGTCCTCTCGCATTTCTCTCTGGACAGATTGATTTCTGTCACTGTAAAAATCACCCCCCCCCCCACTCCTTTCTCCAGACCGCACCCACTGATCAATTTTTTTCACACTGTGTAAACATTCATTGAGCCATGTGTTTGGAAATGTCATCGCCACTCTGGCCACTGGGTGGGCCATACATATTTCATCTCGTCTGACACCTGTTCGATTTTCTGTCAGCTGGCAATATAATATCTTGTCAGTTGGAGAAGAAGCTATGAAAAATTAACCATGCAGACTTTCTGAAAGTTTCATAGCCAATCTGCCAGATGAGTAAAACAGAAGTCCGGGCCAAAGAAGTATTTTAATGCTGACACACAGGTTACAGTTGGATTTTCACTTACTAGGGTTGTGCCTGTCTGTGCCTAGATGTTGAACCAGAAAGCAAACACTGTGGGTCTTAGACTTTGATTTTCATCACTTGCATCAGCATTACATGAACTAGTTCATGTTGTTTTTCCACAGAGAACATGATAAAGTACACTGGAAGCCCAGACAGCATGCGCTCCCGCACCCCCATGATCACTCCAGACCTGGAGAGCGGGGTGAAGGTCTGGCACTTGGTTAAGAACCATGAGCACGGAGACCAGAAGGAAGGTGATCGTGGCAGCAAGATGGTCTCCGAGATCTACTTGACACGGCTTCTGGCTACTAAGGTGAGCCATTTCTAGTGAAGAAGATCTTGCATTTGATAATAATCATTACCCAGACAGTTGTAATATTAAATGGGATTTCTAGCAGCAAAATGTTCTAATATTTTCAGCAGGTTAAAGGTTAATGGGTCACTGCCACCTTCATTCCCATGTTCTAAAGACTCAGAAAATCCTCAGTTTATTTAAATATTCACGATTATTTCGGATGAATCATCTCAGTGGAAAAGATTATTCAAATATATTCCTCTATCCCCTCAGGTGGGAAAGGGAAAACAGATATTTCTGTTTATTTTCTTTTTTCATTACTGTTGCAATGATGCAGCAGCATATCAAAAAGGATAAAGAAGAAAAGAGCCATGAAGCTAGTGAGGGTTAAAAAAAATATGATAAAATGAGACTTTGAATGCCTTGTTACAATAGCCTCAAAGATGGGAGAAAAAAAAATAGTTAATTTGGTTTAGATGGAAATGTGACTTTGATCCAACAGCTTAATGTAAATTCAGAATTTACTCCTAAAGCACCTTGTCCCTCTTTTTTTTTATCCAGACAAAAATCATCAGATAGAAGGAGATGGGTGTACAAGGTGTAGAAGAAAAATGAGGCTGCACAATGAAACTGTTTCAATCAGGAACATTTCACTTTTTTATTTTAGTAATATAAAAAGAAAACCTGAGCTGACTTCTTCATATGTAACACAAATGGCAGCATGAGATAAAATATTACCTCTGAAATGTATTATGCTGAACAGCCAGCTACATTAATTGGTACTGAGTGTGTTTGCAAGTATGACCTACCTTCGAAATCTCCAAAAAATGTACAAGTTCAAATCTTTTTGTGAGCTCATGAAATTGTTGCTGACAAACAGCTTTTATAACCTCAGGAGTGAGCATATTTTGTCTTAAATTGGACTTTGCTATTCAACCACATTACAGGTCTGAGTAACTTTTGTCTATTTAAATTAAAACCACACAAGCTAAATACATTATTCGAACATTCACAGTTCAGGATGGAAGAAGTTTATTTTAGTTACAAAAAATACTTGTTTCTGAGCAGTTAAACATGATTAGAGGTGGTTATTTTAATCTCAGAAGACTAATCAAAACCATTTCCAAGCATATCAGGTACAATTTGGAAAATATATGAGCACATTTATACAAATAGCCTCCATCACCCTCCTATGTTGACTCAAAAGGCTTAAAGCTGGTTAAATGGATTTTGCATCTGCTGAGTGATTGAGATTGCTGACGTGCATGCAGCTTTACTTATATCTTGTTTTTAGGTCAGCTGTGGTAGAGCATATTGTAGTTGCATCACTGCTTTATGGAGTATAACTACTGGGCAGTTGTGTTAACAGAATCGGGTAATTAATTAACAGGGAATAAGAGGTGTAACAGTTTCTGTGACACCAGATACAACAAGCAGCATATGAGGAAGAAGTAATAAACAAACTGCTGATTGCAGAATAAAAGGAAGCCAGAGAGAATGTAGCAGCTGTCACCATGACACATATCTTATAGTCCTCCACACACCTTCACACATGCACGTGTCGCCTCAGAGAGTCGCTTTATTTCCCAGCTGTTGTCCCGCTCCAGAGTACAGAAGAAGGTGGCTTCTGTCTGTTGACAGCACATCTCCTTTAAAGATGGATTGTTTTTGTGAAATAACCAGTTTATCTTGGCTGGCCATCTCTCTTGGTGAGAAATGATTAGGCAGACAGGCAGTGTAATTGACTGCGTTTGGCTTCCACCTTGCCAATAAATACCTCTCCCTGGCAACACTGCTTACGTGTCTCATATTAGCTCCATCGCTGAGGCTCAGAGTGAAGGAACAGCATCTGTTTTTGTGGAGTGGCACAGAAAAGGCTTGCATTTTCTCACTTTTACACTGAAGACTGCATCTACTTCCCACCAACAATGTGATTGTTTGCTTTCCTTGCATTTCATTGTCGAGGCAGACAGCATCAAAACAACCAGATGACACATTGTGTTTAGAGTGCAGTCTAATGACAGGGTGGATGGTTGGGGGGGGGGGGGGGGTTGTGTTGGTAGTATACAGCTCCACCAGGGAACAAGAGAACCTTGTGATGATGACAGTGTTGATACTAGTGCACCCCTTGAGATGGATGACGTAATATGTCACAGGCTCTGCATTTGAATGCACACACTTCCATGCAACACACTAAACATTAAGTGTTTCCTTTCCAACTAATGCAGACTTGATAAAGATATATGTGATCCCATGTTCATAAAAAATAAGGCATCTGTAATTCAGGCCAGATTAGAATAAAATCCCTGATTGTTGGACTAACAAGATTCCCTCCTCCCACTCTCTTCTACCTCTCAACTATGATTTGGTTATCCGCTCCACCCAAATTGAATTTTTATTTGCTGGAGCCTGTACACACCTCATCTGCCACACTCAATGACCTCTTTTTCTGATAGGAAACTTGTCGTTTCATTTCCATCCCTCGCTCCCACTTTCTCCCATGCATCCCATCAACTTGTTCTTTACAAGAGGATTAGATTTTTTACTCTGTGTCTGTTCTCTCATCTTCTCCTCCTCCTTAAAGTCGCCAACATTAAATCAAATTAGGGTCAATGGTGCAGTGTGGGAGCTAATCCAGCAGCACAAAGAGGCTTAGGAGATGTGCCTCCTGTTCCCAGATATTATTAAAAGTCAGCTGTGAAATAACAATTTCCTCCATCAAAGCTGCAAGCAGATTTGTGGACCAGGTCTGTGAGATGTGTGTTGGGCACAAACACTGGAATGAAGAGACCAAATGAAATGCACTGCATAACTCATAACCTCACACACAAAAAAAAGATTCAAATTTACAGCAATTTTCTGTCAACAATGTTGTGTCAGAAAATGTATTAGACAGTGACAATCTCATTCTCTGTGCATTGTGATAAATACAAATATTGTATAGATACAACCTGACAATGACTGCACATTTTTACTTTTGGTCTTCCTGCTCCACAGGGAACGTTACAGAAGTTTGTTGATGATCTGTTTGAAACCATCTTCAGTACAGCCCATAGAGGCAGCGCTCTGCCTCTGGCCATCAAATACATGTTTGACTTCCTGGACGAGCAGGCCGACAAGCACAACATCCACGACCCACATGTGCGGCACACATGGAAGAGCAACTGGTGAGTTGAAGATCTGCAAATCTACATGTACTTGCATACAGGAAATAGCAACTTATTTTGTAGCCCAGAGTGACAGCTTTTAGGCCTCCAGTACATTCTGGCACATTTCATATCACTTTGCTTCATCAGTGCCAAGTTTCACCACGTGCCTCTTTCCTTTCTAATATTTATTGACCGCAGGGGTGTGTAATCTCTGTTAAAGACAACCACAAGGGGCTAATCTAGTTAGCTGCCAAGACTCTCCATTTTCATGGGTAACTGGGCCAAGGAAATGTCCATAGTGACAAATGTGCATTTCCAGGTGCATAAGTGCACCACCATATTAATATCTGCTTATTAACTTAGGCCATGTTGACCTCTGTGAGCCCACCTAATAAGACTGGTCAAATTCAATTAACCAACAATGAACTAGAATGGGAAGAGAAGAGAAATGAAATGAAAAGATAAAGAAGAGGAAGGGAATCCTGCAGGAGTTAAATACACACTAATAACTCGTTAGCCCTCTAGCCTGTGCCAAGATCCCAGCATGCATCACTCAGCACGAGACTCAGGAGGACCACAGTGATAGAAGGAAAAATTGATGCCTATCATGGGACAAATAGAGATGGAAAAAAGAATGGGTTGTGAAAAGCTAAAAGAGAAATATTTGTGTTTCTTGTGTTGGCATTATTGGGCAATTTGTAGTACGTTAAGTGTTTTCTGACAGCACAACGGGCCTGTGTTGCATTAGATCTTTAATGGGCTTTCACTATTACCCCATAAATGGGTAGCAATTTATCATACCACAGATATCCTTAGTGTGAGATGTGCATCTGACTGCACTTCTTGCAATGCATGCATGTGCATAAGTTTAAGTCATTTTGAAGACTGCAAAATGAGCTGGGACAAAACTCTTTTTGTTCAATGGTAGAGAATAATAATGCCAGTATTCCTTCCAAGCTGAGGCCCTGTTCCATTAAGGCCCCCATTCCTATTGTCATTATACACACCATTAACCTCCACTGCAATGAGAACCCCCACCTCCTGCTTAGGGTTCCCACTTCACGTATCCTGATATAGACCTTATCTGATTCCACATCCTGCTTTTTGTTTGCTTTTTAAAGTGTCAACATGAGAGGTTTAAATGGCATAATCACTACCAAAATACAAGTTTTAATTTACACACTTGTATGTGTAAATTCTTATTATAGTTTGTTCTGGCATGATGTTTACTTTATGGTAGAATTACACTTAAGATTTCTCTTAATTTTGTGCACGTAGAGACTGACCTCAAATTTAACCAGAATAGGCACCCAGAATTTATCTGTACCTCTCTACAATTTTTTTTACTCCAGTGAACTTATGGCAGTAGCACAAACTTTCTGTTTGTATCAATTTTTTAGCTTAAAATGTAGTTGTCTGTTCATCCATGAGTCACTGTCTCTTAGAGCATCTCCAGATGGTGTCCTTTGGATTAATAGCAGGAGTTGGCATCAGCTCCCACGGTGCATGTACCTTTAAAAAAATAGTATTTTTGTCTGTGGAGATTTCTGCTTAAATTAATTGTAACAGTAGGGTAGTAATTCAATTTAGTTCAATAACAGTACAGAACTACTAGACTACAAGAATTTTAAAAACTGTGTAAGAACCAATATAATCAAAGTGCAAATATTTGTAAACATTTCTAATATCTTAGGTAAAAACCTTTATGTTTTGTCTCCTCCTGTAATGTCAGGATAACTGGTTTTAGTTAATGTGCTTTTATTGTAGATAGAAGTGGTTTTGATTCTTGACAATTACAAAGTTTATTTCAGTGCTGATTGAGGAGCCGCAGAGTTGCTTTCAACTGAGCCATGAATCAATGGTTAGGATTTTTTTTCCCCCTCCCGAAGCAGCAGCCCACATAATTCCTTCAGGACAATAGATGTCCTTGATCTTGGCAGCTGATATTTACCCTAATCCCAAAACTACACAGCTTGAGTTAACTACTGAATTTTTTACATTCATCTATTTTCAGTGGATGATGTTCAGAGATTAAAGTGGTTATTTTGAACGTAATTTTAAAAATTGTAAGGGCAATCTCATGTTTGTGGCAACTGCTCTTCCATTAAAACAGAAGATTGCCCACAATCACGACAGCACAGCAGTGGAGTTAATATTCCTTTGATCCCTGCACCTAATCTCACTAGATTATTTGCTTAGATTAATTTTGAAGTCATAATATGGCATTTTCCTACCCACGTCCAAATCCTCTTGTGAGATTGTACTTCTGAATTGCTTTGTGGGTGGTTGTCCTAGAATAATGCACAGTAGGTAAGCACTGGTGGTATTTTAAATGACTGCATTTCACTTTTTATGGTTATTTCCCCCTTATCCATTAATATTGCACCACATGCTGAAATACTTGTGTAGGCCTGAATGCAGTGTCTGTCCTGATTGATTTTTGCCATATCAGCCAAAAGCATATAGCCCAGAGAATAGTGAAGATACTGAGATCCAAGTAATACCACCTGAGCCCCTTTGACTGCAGATAAAGCTGGTCCTATATCTATTTATTTTAGCAGAAACAAGCCCAGCAAATAAACAGACTTGTACATTTTTATTATTTTGGACAGGAACAGAAATAGGGCCCACTTGCACAAATAAGGCAATATGAATTGTGTTGCTGTGTGGCCCCTAGCGAAGACCACTGGACACTGTTGGAGAAAATGAGAAGCAGCATCCACCTGGTTTTAAAGATAAAGGCTTTATTGAATTAAGTCATATACAGCAGCAACAGAAGGGCCTGTGTACTAGCTTTGCAAAGTGAATGAATCCCTTTTCCCCTCTGGCAAATAATATGTTTGTGCCTATTGACTAGCTGACTGTGGCAAATTTGAAAATGGCATTTAGAGACTTAATCTCAGAGCAGTTCAACTGGACAGTGTTGTTTTGCTTCACCCTTTTTGTTGCTGCGTTTGAATGGCTAGATTAGCATTTTATCAGTGGCATGGAGCTGAACAACAAAGTATCCATCATTAGTTCCTAAATTGTTATTTTCAGGTTACAGTCAGAAGAAAGGCATCCCACATAATTAGTGTGTACAGACAAGCACAAATGTTGTTTACTTGTAAATAGCTTTCCATTAATCTATTTGGTAACTTCCTGCAGCCTACCTCTGCGTTTCTGGGTGAATGTGATCAAGAACCCCCAGTTTGTGTTTGACATCCACAAGAGCAGCATCACTGATGCCTGTTTGTCTGTGGTGGCCCAGACCTTCATGGACTCCTGCTCCACCTCAGAACACCGCCTTGGGAAAGACTCACCATCCAACAAGCTGCTTTATGCCAAGGACATCCCCAGCTACAAAAGCTGGGTGGAGAGGTAAGCAGTCCACATGGGTGTGTGTACCAGTCACTGGATGGATGAAGAGGGAGAACACTTACACTAGCTATGTCTCAGGCCAACAAACACAGCGAGACTGTAGCACTGATCTATGAGCTGTGAAACCCCATCCAAATTACAACACAGTGAGGATGGATGGGTGCGCCCGGGGCATGAGAGCTACTGTACTGAGAGAATCAAAGGGCTGGGACAAAGGAGAAAAACAACCTTTTTTGAAAAGTTACAGGCAGCAAAAACTGCAAGATATCCTGAATTTTAAAAAATGGGATATTGTGAAGTGATTAACAAAGCAAGAAATAGTTTTGTCAAATAGTACCTTATTAGCCATGACATCAGTCATGAAGATGTCCTCAGACTGGTGCATTTTTAGGCATATAAAGCAAACATTCATGTAGTTATATGGATGTTGCTTTGTTTGCCAATATATTCTACATGCTTAAAAGGTACTAATTATTTCAAAAAACCTCACTGTATAATGACCAAGCTATCCCTTAGAAGAAGAATTTAGGTTGGAAGCTTCTTGTTGAGTTCACCCTTAGACACACTGAATGGGTTTCATGTCTGGAAATTAATAGTTCAGATTTTTTTTATCTGTTGAATTAACATCTTTACCTGCAGGAGCAAATGCCTAGTCCAAGTGGGGCCAAGAAAAAAACAGATTTCTATCATCCTAAAAGAACTCCTTTTCATCACTAGATTGTTATGTTGCCTGGCAGAGACACTATCTGATCGAAAAGTAATGAGGTGTAAAAAGAATTATGGTAGCTCAAACAATAGAGTTGTGAAAGTTTATAAAACAGTGTTTACATGTTAAAATTTGAGTTGTTTTGAGATAGCATGAATTTGCTTTGGTCTTAGCCCCGCGCATCTCTCAACTATTCCCACATATGTTCAAACTAAAGCCTCAATTACAATGTCAAGTGGATTCGAGCCATCTAAAACAACTCATCTCCAGTTTACACTTTTTTTTAACCACAACAAAATTAAAGTGTAGAGTTGTTTCAGGTATCTGAAATCCATGTCCACTACACAAAAACCTGAACTGTAAAGGTTGAAGACAAGACAACCTGCATTTAAATCTACAAAGAATTTTGCTCAACATAGACAGCTTATAACAGATTTTCTTATTTGCTTTCCTTCACCTTATGTTGTGAGAGTAAAAGGTCTCCAGTCAATAACAAATGCATTCACCTGCCACTTCATGCCTATTTAGAAAGAACAAGGGTTGTTACTAAGATGCAAAATAAGCCCAATTTAGCATGGATTTTGAGCTCAAAGATTTGTTAGACATGTTACAGGGCACTTCCATAACTTTTTACAAAAAGAGACATGACCACCGTAAGTAACACCCAGGTGCCTTTTCCTTTGAATGCTAGTTGTTTAGAAAATACCATCTCTATCACACACGCTCCTAGAATTATCTAGCCATCCACCAGACCTGTCCTCCAGCAGCTGCTGCTGCTACAGGAACTTAATATGTTAATAAGCAGCTTTAATTAACATAGCTGATATGGGAAACACAGCTGTTGCTGACAGTGACTGATTGCCTTTACGTGTGCGTGGTGTTTCAAGTTGAAATCTTAGGCAGCTTTGCCTCAGACGACGACAACTCCATTTTGGTCACTTTATCTTGTGCTGCTTCTGTGCAAGATAGAAATATCATTAAGAAGTATTGGGGGAGGGTCTAGTGTTCATGCCTTGATTCATTCTTCCTCTTGTCTTAACAGGTACTACTCAGATATTAGTAAGATGCCAGCAATCAGTGACCAAGACATGAATGCCTACCTGGCAGAACAGTCACGGATGCACATGAATGAGTTTAACACCATGAGCTCACTCAGTGAGATTTACTCCTATGTGGGAAAGTACACTGAGGAGGTATGTAATGCAGTATTCTTTAAGTTTAAAAAGTGAATATTTTTGTTTACTTTACAATTCATGCAACATTAAATTAATTTCTTTGTTTTGTGGAGTTATCAATGTCTACCTGCAGGGCCAATTCAACACTAGTCTCACAAATTGTAATCCATTACCAGCATTTGTTGAAAAATGTGTGAGGCAAAACCTTGCGAAGACATTATCGATTTTTTGCACTACTTTTACAAACCAGCCTTCACATTGCTCTCTAGAAATTCATTTTGCAATTTTAAAGAGCTGTGAGCAGCCTGACAAGCAAACGTAAAATTTACACTTGTTCAGTTCCATGAGGTAATACTGTATTTTTTCCATTCAGTCTTACACAGATGTGGTCAAATTTGTTTGTACCACTAGAAAATCTGTCCATAGGGACATGTTTAAGGGGGTGAAAAGTAGTTTCTTTGCTGTTTGGTATGATAGGACAGAGTTGTCTCTGGAGCGTAGAAAGAAAATTGACAATGTTAAAGGCTATCAGACCATCTCCAAGCAGCTTGATGCTCCTGAGACGACAAACTAAAGAGACAGATTAACCAAAGAGCCCAGGGGTGAAGGTACATTAGTGTCAGATTGCACCATCGGACAGCTTTGCTAAATGTGTACAGGAATCTCAAGACTATCAAGGCATTCTGGAGCAAAATGTGCTGCCCGTGTCAGAAAACTGAATCTCAGACACAGGTCATTGACCCAAAACATCGGACAATTCTGAAGTGGGCTTCATCTAAATCCTATTAAACAGCTGGAAAGGAGCCTGAAACACCAAGAGCAGTTTGCCCTTGAGTAGTGGGCCAAAATTAATTGCAACAAAATTTTAAAAGAATGTTTTTCATGACGCTTGTGTTTTTTTCTTTAACAGAATGGTACAAAACCAAATCTAACTGCAACATGCTGAAATTTAAAGAACATTTCAGTAATCATGTTGTCTGTGTTTACCTCACTGTCCTGCTGACAGATTGTGTGTGCACTGGAGCAAGATGACGCAGCCAGGAAACAGAGGCTGGCCTTCAAGCTGGAGCAGGTGGTGGCCTTCATGAGTCTGGAGAGCTGAGGACCGCACTTCCCAGGGTGCACTGGGAAGAGACCCCGTCAGAAACCGAGCCGTGCCTGAGCGAAGACCTGTCCCCATCTTTTTCATCAGACTTCCGCCTTCCGCTTTTTAGAGATGACTTCTTCCTCAACTTTTTTTCTGCTTCCTCCTCATCCACTCAGCTGCATAAACTAGTTTACCTGAATATATGTGAGGGGTGGTGAGCAGCTGAGGTCAGTGTCTCTCAGAGAAATGTGGGACATCCCTCAGCTTCAGCACAGGGGGAGCTTCATAGGGTGATTGCTGGAAAGTTAGCCATATTGGCACACTCCCCCTGCTGGAATAAAAGAGGGGAAAAACATTTTTATGTTGCCTTTAAGAATTTACACTGACAGTAATTCTTTGAAAACCGCAATGACGGGTGTCCATATGTTGAAATTTTAAAAATAGAATAGTTGAGATGAAACCATCTCTAGAGTTCAGTTTATTGTAGTTCTATGTTCAACATATGGATGCAAGTGGAAACTTCAAAGGTGATGACTGCAAGCCCAAATGAACACCGCTGGAAAAAATAATGCAAGAATGGTTTGCCAAGTTTACACTGTTCCCTCAAACAAAGCATACATATCTGTAATATCTGGGCCGAGTCCAGGCAAACCTAGAATGTTTTTGTTTTTTTCCAATGTAGCTGGAGTTGTATTTAAGACAAAGACTGATGGGGGGAAGGGAAGGAATATTGCTCCTCTGAACTTTTCCTTTGGTGAAACATGACAGACACTAAAGCAGAGCATCCCCAGCCTTTAGCTCATAGCAACTTTCACACATTTTTGCTTACATTTGGCTTATATGGCTACTGCAAAATTAAGCTATTAGGTGAATCCCTAGAGCCCCACCCAAGCTGGATCCTCTGTAAAAAGCACACAACCCACTCTGAAAGACAGTGTTTTGACTGCTAATCCAAACAAGCACAGCAGTCTCTTCCAATCTTGTGTCGCTACTGCGACGGTCTATTGAAGCACACATGAACATTTACACAAATCAGCAGCTGCCCAAGATCCTGACTGCCCAGATGTGCACATCATCCCTGGAAGAGCTGACTGAGACGCACAGGATTAGAAACTGTTTTATCAGTAAAATAAATGATTCAATACAGTGTAGCCAGAGATGGCTGACTGCTACCTACAGGGGCTCTGTTGTCTGAGTAGCACCTCTTTCCCAGGATGTTCTTATTTAAAAGACTTGTGTGGGAAAATCTGAATGACATGGACTTAGCTGGTCAGCCAAAAACCAAAGGAGCTTGAAATTTTCAAAACGGTCAAAATGTATTTATAAAGTGCCACTGAGGAACTGACAAAAAAGGACTATGTACAAGACAACAAACTTCTAGAACAAAAATATATATTGTGACTGGAACTTCAAAAAGCCTGTGTGATTTTTTTTTTCTGACCTCAGTGTGTTGAGATGAGAAGCTTTGTGGCGACGTGATACGATCCTTTTTCCATCGTCCCGGGTCTCTCCTTCTCTCGGCACACCGTTCACCCTTTCGTCTGGCTCCTGACTTAACAGTTTATCTGTTTTGCACAAGCAATGGAGATGGTAGCTAAATGCATTCGGCAAAAAACCCAACTCTTGAGTGTAGAACTGCTGAAGCACTCTTTTCTGTATTAGTGTAGTTGTCCTCAGTGGCGGCAGAGGGCGGCCTTCTCCACGCCTCAAAGAAAAGAGAAATAAATTAAAAAATTGATCAAGCAGAGCAACAAGTTAGCATCACAGACATCAACAGTAGGTAAAACTTGCTGGGTATAAACCTCCACCAAGTGAGAGAGCGACTGAAAGATGAGGAGGCGCCCTCGTACCTTTTGACCTCTGCCCTTTCTTTTGCCTTGACAACGTGCCCCATGTGGTGATGTGAATGTGTGAAGACCGCCCTAGGTCCACCTTGGGTCCTTTATTGGCTTTTTAAGCGCATGTAAAACGTAAACCATTTAAGAAACTTATTTTAAAAAAATAGTGAAAAAAACAAGAAAATTAAGCCTTGCAATGATGATGTGGATGTGTTATTTAATCTTTCTTTTGCTTGGAAGAAACAGGATGGAAAAAGTGGATTGCTCATGTAAGAAAAACTATAACTTTTGTTGAAGGTGGAACCTTTATCAAGTTCAGCCCCTGCAGCAGTTCATGCCCACAGTTTTGTCAGATGGTAGATGTTAAATAAAACATATATACCTTTGCATGCTGACCTGTTTGGATGGTATGAAATGGAACTGCTATGCTCAAAAATATTTATCTACTTCTAAAAACTATTAGGGAGTTTAAATCATCTACCATGTCCTTCATTGTAGTGCATCCTGTGTGGTTTTAGTTTAGCAATCAGAAGTCAACCTCAGTCTTTCGGTCTTCTTTTTATTTGTAATCCCTTATAAAGAGAACTACACTGCACTTAGTTCAGCTATTTTTTATCCATCACATTAAGAAAAGCAAAAACATTTTAACCTAAGTTGATCCTATTCACAATCTTGACATTATATATACAAGAACCACTTCGTAACATGACCCTAAAAATTATAGGACAGAACTTTTTTTTTTTATAAAGGGTGCTTCAGTGTTTCCTGTAGGAACTT
>JAOXNZ010000074.1:11571744-11584401 GCA_028566095.1 Kryptolebias brasiliensis
CTTGAAGCAAAATATAATTCAACTGGACTAATACTACTTAATTTTTGCACATATCAAGTGAGCCATAGATAAGAGACCTGTGAGATATAACAGACATGGCTTCATTTTATAAAAAAACAACATACCATTCACTTGTCAAACAAGCATACACAATTTACCCAAATAAAGACTTTATCAGTTATTTTTTGCAGCTCTACAGAAAGTTTCCTGTTTATTGTCTGCAACTTGGGGGAGTACATTTACAAAAGTTCATTTAGTACACATATTTATAGGACTATCTGCTTCTGATAAACAGCCAATTAGTATTTTAAGAAATGCACTTCCAAAAAACACAAAATTATTAAAAAGCATAAACAGAGTCCTTGGTTAACATTGCAAATCTGTACAATATGAATCCCCCACCCAACACCAGAGGTCATCTGCTTGTAGTCATCTCATGTTGTAGGGAGCTCAGATAAAGTTTCCACCTTCAAACATTTTGTAGGAAATAAAAATGTCCTCCTAGCTCAGTGTTATCGCAGGTGTTATACAAACACGCTAGAAAAGACTTTTACTAGATCATATTTGAAAGATAAAGAGTATCTTATGGAGAGAGAAAAACCTGGGGGATATAAGGCGAGCTTCTCTAACTTTGTTATAATTAATTGTATACCTGTGTATGTAAATATAATGCATTCCTATTTTGCAGTCAAGAATAAAATACTATTTGTAATATAGAATAAACTTTATTATGAAACAAAACTTGATTTATTGTGCTCATTGTGTCAGCTTCTACACTGTAGTTGTGTTATAGGTTAACTGACTGAACTAAACATGTTCTGTTTATCAAAGTTTAATTGTGATCTAAATTGCTTTGGTTTCCAGGGAAACAGATCATGAAAAACACACAAACCCTAACCCTAACCAGCTGTGGAAAGAGCTAATGTATACTGACATTCCTAAAGTCATACAATTTCAGCCCTACAAGAGTTTTAAATGACACTGCGTAAGGCAACCTGCAACATCATTTAAAAAGCATCACAAATCCTGTTCCCACAGAATACAATGTTTAACAAATGGCATTTGTTTCCTCTCCTCATAGCAGGTGTTCAGGATTGTTGAGATATCCTACAGTCTACACCGAGCAATAAATTGTAGCTTTACAAAAAGGCATAACGAAGGGTGTTTGTACTAAAGGAATTTTCATTTTTTCTTTCTGTTGCTGACTGTAACATTTACAGTTAAGAGCATATAAAAAAAGACTGCCCACTGGACCACAACTTTCCCTGTGCAAAGATTTAATTCCAGACTTAGAATAAGTTTAACTTTAAGCTTGTGTTCAATAGAGCAGAGGCTTAAAGCAAAGACATCCAGTTCAATTAAAAAAAAAAACAACCTCAAAGTAGTTGAAGTTGGATTGCAAAGCAGCTTTCCTACCCAAAGACAGGCATCTTACCCTGAGATCATAAAACAGAACCTAAAAATGACCTGCAATCGGCCTATTAACTGTATGATAAGGCAGGTGTTTCTGAATAGATTTGCCATTTTCCTTCTTCTTAAAATAGAATTAAACAAAAACACAAATATAATAGGCCAAAGTTATATGAATCACTACAACAGGTTGAATCACCCAATGGCTGTAATGTCAATATAAAACTTAGAAATGGACTTTACTATATGGACAAATTTTGATTTTCCTTCGAGATGAGTCTGAAATAAATCCATTCAAAAGAAAAAAAAAACAACCAATATTTTCAACACTGACAGTTTTTGTTTTACATGTCCCAAGTCAAACTTGTTAGGAACTGGCTAATGCAGTTTTTTCCCTTAATAATTGAGAAAGGCTGACTTATTGGGTCTAGTCTTCCACCTTTTATTACTGTAAATGATGCAGATGCTTAAAACTAATCTAGCTCAATAACCTACATTGTTAAGAGACAGGTTACAAAAGCTTTGCTCCCTTAAATGAGTTGTTTCCTGACATGATGCAACCCAGGTCATTATAATTCAAGAGAAGAAAATATCACTCAGCCAATATAGTTGAAAAACTGCAGCATTGGTAAAGATTAGCTAACCCAGTAAGCTTCTCCAAGTCAAACCCATCTGGGAAATCACTTCTAAACACACATCTGCACTTGTGCAAAACTGAGTTGAATTTAGTCTAATATCTGCACTAAGTAAAAACACACTCCTTGTGAGACAAATTTTCAGTTGGCTCACTAATTTTGTTGTGACAAACACAGCCAAACAAAAATCTTTTTATAACATTCACGATAAGCATATAGTATAACTTTCTCGGTACAAGTCCATCTTATAAAAATAAACTTGAGACACATGGGACTGAGCAAAGTCAAAATTGAGCTGCAAGGAAAGCAAGACTGACATAAGAAAATAGGAAGTACTGTATTGGAGGGAAGGGCAGAGGAGGTGTGAGGTGCAGAAAACAGAGTGATAACTTGCAGGGTGGGTATATATAGACACGAGGCTGAGGTACTTCAGGAGACTGAGTGGCTTGACAGGGACGAGAGATTGAATTGGCCCATAGTCACCCTCCATATACCAGCCAGTGAACTGGGAGTAATGGGTGAGAAATAGAAGGTGGGGAAGGTGGAAGGACAGACAGAAGGGGAGTTAGGGAGAGGAGGAAGGCCTGCCGAGTTTTACCCTAATTTTCTGACTAGTGAGCTGGGAATAATGGAGGGGACACAAGAGGCACCTCTGAGGGGTGATGGGTTGAGAGAGGTTGGCTGGAGGTAGTGGAGGGGGCAGGATGATAGAGAGCCGGCTATGATTGCTTTGCACCAGGGTGGCTTTCCACACTCCCATGATCACTGCAGCTCTTTAACCCCAAACCCCCACCAGGCCATCAAATTCACACACATCAAGTCTCCACAGCAACAAATGATGTAGTTGAGGAGATAAAAATAAAAGATTTGAAGGTCTGCCCACATAGAGACGGAGTGATGGATGAGGGAGGAGAGTGGTTGGGTGCTGTTAAAGCAACCAGTATTAAAGGGGATTCGGGGTTACGAAACAAGATGATCAATAGGTTTGAAGTGGCTGATTTAGGGACTTGAGCCTAAATTTATCCCCTGGCCAACACATTAACTTAAAAGTCTTTTAAGTTGATGTGGTGGCCACATACACATGCACAAAAACTATTACATTTACTGTCAACACAGCAATTCAAAAGATAAATATCACTCCATCAGCTGCTGTGTCAAAGTTCTCCTACAAAAAATGAAACCTGCATCCAGAACAGAAACTAGAAACTGTTAGAAAAAAACACGAGGAAAAAAATTAATTTCAAGCGACTGCTGTAAACATTATGGCATGTTGACATATGGAAACCGTAAAAGAAGATTTCATGTCCATCATTTATGATGATTGCACTTATCGCCATCTTGGAGTTTAAAAACATTTCATGTTTATTAATGGTTTGGCCCAGCTAATGGCACCCATCTGTCGAATGTTTGTCATGAATCTTTGCTTTGGCTTAAAGACTGGGAGAAAAGGAGGGGGGAGGGGGGAGATTCATCTGACACTCAGAAGTGTCAAACAGTTAAAGGTGCAAAAAGCTGCAATCTCTTTATATCATCTCTTATACTTCTTTTATTTTTCTAAAGGTTACAGCATGTTAAAAATCACTTTTTACACTGAAACTGACTGAGCTGCCGTGCACTAGAAAAACTGAGCATTATAACTCTACACACAGTTTTATAGGCATTGTTCTAAGTGCTTTGATAATCATGTTTCTATTGATTCATCCTGTTTCACAAAAACTGTCCTCAAAACCAGCTGGTGTCTGTACTTTTTTTTTACCCCCACAGACTGATGGTGGGGTAGCTTCTGTTCTGCGCCCAAAAGAAGTCTATTGCAACAAAATAATTAAATTACTTTTCCTGAGTAAAATATTCCAGGCAACAGAAAGTGAGTGAATTCTGTATTAATGAATATTGTTTATTTTCCTCGCCAAAGACTGTTATTGAAACATCTGTGATTTAGAGTTTTGGAATGATGTTCTTCATGTGGCCCTTGTCAGTGCTGACTGCCAGACTGGCAGGATGGATGATTTGATGACAGCAGCACTGCCTGGACACTCCTTGACAGCTCTAATTTCAGCCGTGGACTCAGTTATTGACAACTCAAGACAAGCAGATGGGAACAGTTTCCGATATTAGCGCATTCTCCTCCGTCTGCTCAGGCTTTGTAAACATTTGTGTTGCTGGTGGCAGGAGGGATAAAGCAGGAACTAAATCAGACTGACAACGTTACGTTCAGAAAAACACTAGATGCTACAGATGGAGACACAAGATACAAATCTGTTAAGTGTTTCAAAACTAAGACTGAAAGTTAAAGTAACCTGCTGAGTCATACTAGTGGATTTACTGGGTATAAACAAGAGTCAGAAACCTGAATCATTCCCCCCATCTCACCACATGAGAAGCTAATAGATTATTGGTTGTGATGTTGAATCATATTGATAAGAAATTAAATGTCAACATCACTGGACCACTTCAAATGTAGCTGCACATTTACAGGTCATGACACATCCATATATGCTAAACATAAAGTATGATCTCCTCACCTATCACACACATATTAAATCTCTCCTTTATGGTTTCCACAAATCTTCTCTTCCATTTCAGTTCTTGATCAATAACAACCAAGCAGTTCCTTCTAAACTGCACATTTGCTCCCTCGGCTCCAGCGCCAAACGCTTTTGCCGAAACATGAATTACCAAAGCTGTGTGAGCCTATACAACACGCTAAATTGATTATGGGGTTGAGAAGAACATTGAATTTATTTTTACTTCATTGTCTCCCTACATGTCTGACACGTTCCCCCTGCTGATAATGGATTCTAGCTTTGCAACAGATGGGTACAATTCTAGCAATCCTGCTACATTAACATGGAAACATGCAAGCTCCAACAGGAAGGGACTCAAGCCAGTACAGAATATTTGTTAGCTGTGAACTACATAAAATACAATAAATATGAAGCAACCTCTGACCTTCTATTTTAATAGCCTTGCTGCACTGCCATAAAAGTCATTTGGATATGGTTATTAAAAAATTACGTAATCAAGTACAGAATAGGTGGTAAACACATTGTTAACATTTATGTTTTAAACAGTTACAGTATAAACCAGAACTGATCACACCCCTGTGTAATACCATCTAAATGTGTAAACATCTGCCATTTTATCACTTGATAACAGTGAAAACTAAAATAAAATACATTTGAAAAAAAAAAAAAAAGCTATATTAGAATTACAGACCTTTCAATAGACAATCAATACAATTAAGATCAGGGCACATTTTATGACTGATATTCAAGTTTTACTTTTTCTAGTGATCATATTTCCTGATGACAAACTCAGAGCTCCTCAGGATGAAGAATATTGATGTTACCAACAGTTCTATTGACTGGTTCAAGCTGCACTTTATTTTCACCCACTGCCAAAAGGTGAGAGCAGATGATAATGCTTTTGCCTGTGTCTGTGTATGCATGTGTGTGTGTTTTTGTGTGCCTGTCTGATACCAAAATGTTTCACAAACCACTGGACAACATTTAAGGAAACTTGCATAAAGAAATTATCATTGGATGTACATCTACAACTAATTGATTTATTTTAAGTGCTACCCATAGCACAAGGTCATTGCTTAAAACTTTTGACTGTCTTAAGTCAATCCAATTTAAGACGGCAGTCACAACTAACCAACATTAGCCAGCACAAAATTGGTATAACTCAATGAATTTTACAGATATTGAGCTAAAATTTGATGTGGTAGCAGCGGAGTATCATTCACAACACATATTCTAAGCATGAGATCGAGCATAACAATGTTTTTAAGGCTTGACCAAAATGGCTACAACTCAGTCATTTCTCAGCAGAACATGATCTTTGTCTAAAACTGGCATGAAAGGTGGCAATGCTCTGCTTTTAATCAAATAAATTCTGTTACTCTGCTTCTCACATTAAAACATTGAAAAGATGTTCTGTTAGATGCAAGTCAGGCTACATACAAAGCCAGGTTACAATTTTACACAAATATTTTTTTAGAAATGTGATTTTAGCAGGTACTTTGTTTTGCTCATGCAGGACTATATCTTTTCTCACAAGCTTTTACAGACAGATATGCTTTGGTATATTGATAGGTTTCCACCGTACCTTCTATAAATGTCACATTTTGGGCTTGTGGGGCCTCCACCTCCCAGTGGACAATGTGCCGCTGTGGCAGCCAGGTTCACACTAAATGTGCTGAACCCATTTGAGCTAAACAAATGTACCTCTGTCTCGTCTGAGTGAAGAATGTGCAGTGACATTATGCAGTGACTTTTACATTGTCTGAGCTGTCACAGAAACTAACTCTCCATCTCTAACATCTGTGCCCAGTCTGACGAACTTATCCTTCCACTTTTCAGGTTGTGCAACTAGTTGAACTGACCGTGGGATCGTTTTAGAAGTGGTGTCACTGCTGCTCCGATTACTGCTATAAATGTTTTCACATTTTTTATCACAGATCTTGTATATTTACACATTTGTCAAGTCTTCTGGATCTTTTCCATGTGGAAACATAATGTCGATATTTCCCATCCAGTTTGCTGATGTAGAATCTCAGTCATCCAGGACACAGTAAATCCAAAAAAAAGGGTAAAAAAAATAAAAACAAGTGTACTTTTGTTTTGTAGCTGAAGATGTTTCACTTCTCATCCAAGGAGCTTTATTAATTCCAAAAAGCAGAGTGTGGAGTTCAAGCTTTTATATTGAGATGTTATGTAAACTAGATTCACATGGACATTACACTCACTCTCCTCACAATAGAGGCTCATTAAGGTTTTTGCTTGCCTGGCCCAAATAATCATTTCCTGAAAGCTTCATTAAAATCTGTCCAGTGGCTTATGAGATATTTTGCCGACAGACAGACAGAACTGAATCCAAATAGTTAAAGGCAAAATTTTAACGCTCTTTAGCAAGCTTTTGTTAGAGCTCAGAGTATGTATTTGAGATCAGTCTCTGCTACTACCACATCAAATTTTAGGTCAATGTGCAAAAACCTGACTGAACTATAGTCATTTTGTATTTTTTTCAAGCCAGTTGGCTGTGGCAGCCATACTGAACCAGGCTGACTCCAAAAGTTAACCAAGTTCAAGATGTATGCCAAATGATTACATTCTGCAAGTTTTGATATAATTCATCCAGTGGTTCGTGGGATATATTTTGGTAACAGACTAACAGGCACACACAGGTACAGGCAAAAATATTATTTGTCTTTGCCTTTTGGCAGCAGGTGACAATAAGACAGAAGTAAATAAAACAACACAGACCTCGAATGCAAATTCAAACATTTTTTATGATCACGTGTGAAATATTTCTCCACACTGTGAGGCGTCAGTGTTTCTGGTGTGGCAGCAAACAAAGGGCAGCCCTCTATCACAGTCAGCCACCTGTGGGTTGTTGTCCCTGGTTCAGCCACACTGCCACCATGTTTAGCCATCCCACAATGGACAGAAGCCCATCAGCTGGACTCAGTGTGAGGCCTGGATTCTATGAGCTGACGGCTGCATGAGACACAAAGAGGAATCCCACCAGGCACACAAACACAAAGAACCCACACAAACACCCCAACCCAAAATGGCACAGTTTAAGTGAACAAAGCCGCACACGTTTTCACAGCTTCTGCAGCAAAAACATTATGAATATGAATAACCCTCTGGCCCTGACTTCAGCAGCACCATTCTGTGCAGCATTCAAGCCCTCAAGATGTCAACACAGAGACAGAAGGACAAACTGAGAAACAAATCTAACAACACAGTGTGGGCCAACAATGGCTTTAGGCGTCAGTGATCTAATACCAAATTAAAAGAGGTTGTCCTGGAGATGTCCTAATGCACCTTTGAAGCTGCACATCAGTATTCAGCAAAGTAACTGTAATCAGTTGATCAATTGATGTCATTAAATGTAGTAAATTTAAATGTGGTAAATGTAAGGGTAAATATGAAACTTCACATCTTTGGTGCAACAGGTGAAAATTGGAGCCCCACGAGTTTAAGCAGTTTGCTTCTTTACCGTTTGCTCATTAATGAGCTCAGCACCTGCCTTTTGCTGGCTCGTCTATGCGTGCATACTCCCAGCTTGACCTAAAAGTTTATAATTCATCAGGATGACTAGTCTGCAGACTCATGACAACAGCTTGCTGCAAGGGTGCAGATTGTATAGGGGTGGAAACGATGGCAGAAAGATTGTCCTCTAATCCAATTCGGTGGAAGCCATTTGAATAATTGATGTGGGGACATAAATTGGTCCATTCCAGATGTCCCCTGCTCCCTTAATCAATACTGATTCCCTTAATCAATGGTTGGCTGCCCAGCCCATGGCTTTGGCTGTTCTCCCTCCACAGTGCCATGCTGCAAGCCAGAGCTTCCCATAGTCCAAGTCACAGGTGGTTGGCTGCAAAGTGGCTGTTTGCAGTGATAGACTCTGGGTAATTGAGGCTCTTTCCCAGTGGGGATGGGGTGGTGAGAGCAGCAGAGGGGACTACAGATTGGCCTCATGTCTGGGGGAGGTGTGTGACTTCCATTGGGAAATGATGGCAGACTGATTCAGATTCTGCTGTGTATAGAAAACTTTCATTTTGCAACGAGACAGACTTGAATAATTGGAATGCAGAAAATATATAGATGCACAGTGGAGTTGATCACCAACAAAAGTAGAAACAAAGTCAACTGTCTTAAAGTTGTGGAGTAGGGTGTGAAATACTTATTTGTTTACCTGAATAAGCTAATTTACATACTAATTCTGCACCTGAAAAATCAGGCAAATATGAGGTGTACACACACCACAGATAATAGTGGGCAGAAGAAGCTGCATGCCAAGATGCCAGGACAGAGTGGAGGAACAGTGGTTTGTGACAGCTGGGTGGCACAGCTGGGGGAGACAGATAACCCTCAGTCTGTTTGAGCTGACAAAGCACCCCTCCTCAGAAGACTGAAAACAACTTCACCTGGCTTTGCTCACTTTCTCCTCGTCCTATTGCTCTTGTCCCTCTGGACATCACTCTCTTTCAAGCTGCTTCTCATTTTATTCTTTTAAATTCTGTGTCCCCGTTACATCCCTCACCCTTTCAACATCCTCTTCATACCTGTCTTTCTTCCAAATGCAGCTTGCAGCTGACAGAACGGCGTCTGTGTGCACCTGGCCAGAGTCCTGCTGTCAGCGGGACATTACAGAGATTTATCAATGTGTCATCTTTTTTAGGCCACAAAAACAACTCAGTGGGTTAAAAGTAGGAGAACACAGGCATGCTATTAAAAATACCCCACCATGCTTTTTAAGGCATTGTCATTTTGACTTATATAAATAATAGCCCATCATCAGTGTCTTGCTGAAGTGTCTTGACTAATGGTATCCCTCTAGTCGAATGTAAAATGAATGCACATTTGATTGTGTGCGGGAGGGTTTGAAACAGAAGAAGCATGGCATTGTGAACATGATTTGCATAAAACACATGTAGATTAACTGTGTTTGAATGCAGTGTTTAACATTCAATCGCAATTCAAAACACACACTTTGGCTCTGAAGTGCTGCTTGGTGCTGCCTGGCAGCATCCTTTGAGGGAGGTGCTGCTATAATCGATTTACACAGCAATCACAGATCTGCACACAGCAACCTTCAACAAGTCCTTGAGCACAATCTTTCTCTGCTGATCACAAGCCATCAGCAAAAAGCACTTGATAAAGTCAATGTTTGTGTGTGCATTCATAGGAACTTTAAGGGCAATAGCTTTTGTGACACCAGTCATTGTTACACTTGCGGTTGACAGATTAAGAGTAGTCGTCTCTGGATGTCATGACAATCAAACATCACAAATTACAAAAGAGCTGCTATAAACTTAGGTGTGAGGTTGTATTTCTTCTGAAACCATGTCTTGTTTTTTAAAAAGCATTTGTCATCTTCATGCAGGTATTTCCACATTTGAGTCCTTTCACATGTGTGACATTTAGTTTTCAGGCTAACCATCCTTTGCTGTACAATGTCAGTGAGGAGATGTATAGCTTCACACTTATTGAGGGATGCTCCATCACTTTCAGTTTCTATTTTATTTTGTTGCCAAATGGTGAGAGTAGAAAGCAAATTTCTCCTCTAAGGGCATCAGAATTCTCTAGAATTGCACCGCTCAAGCTGGCTGCATGTTGGAGTAGCTCAGTTACATTCATTCTGAGATATTGCTTTTGAAAACTTTCTTCCTCTTTTTTTCTGGATGTAAATCACTTTTTTTGGATGATTTTTTCCTCTGGTATCGGATGCTGTGCAGCTGGAAGGATTTTTACTGAAACCTTTTTACTTTTGGACATTTTGTCATGATGCGTCACCATAACAACAAGGTGGGTTTTTTGTTTCATAATCAAGAGCAGCTGATTACCATCTTTTACTCTTCAGTGTTAAACATGAAGAACCCTGAAGTCCAGTCATGCCCAGAACCTAGCAGACTGCCCGTAAATCAGAGGTAAAGCTCCCAGGAAGCAGCTCGCCACCAAAGCCGCTCGCAAGAATGCCCCGGCCATGAGCAGAGTGAAGAAGCCTCACTGCTACAGGTCCGGTACCGTGGCTCTCAGGGAGGCCCACCACTACCAGAAGTCCACCAAGCTGCTCATTCAGAAGCTGCCCTTCCAACACCTGGTCCAGGAGATCACCCAGGACTTCAAGACCGACCTGCGCTTGCAGAGCTCGGCCGTCATGACTTTGCAGGAGGCCAGCGAGGCTTACCTGGTGGGGCTCTTTGAGGACAAGGACCAAGGACACATTGAGACAGAACGCTACAAGACATCCTTCCTGCCCACAGCCATCAGCATAACTCTTTAAGGAAACCAGGGTTATGAGCTACAACATTTAATTTCGTTTGGGATTAATAAAGTATTTTTGAATTGAATTGAATTTAAAATGAATGCAGGGAACCAACAGATTACAAGAGGCTTTCCACAGAACCCTTGTTACTTTATGCCTCAGGCTGAGAGGTAACCATGTACTGTACATCTCATCATGAGAAAGTTCTGAAAAGCCCAAATGTCCTAAACTGGAAATACAAGCACAGCAATGCAACAAACAGATCTCTGAAGGTTAATATAACTGATAGTGGTTTGTTTTAATCAGTCTATAGTGGCAGATTTAGTGATAAGATTTGGGGAATATCTGCTAATCGATCATCTTGACACAGGTGCTGACAACCTGTCATTTGGGCGAGGAAGCTAATTGTCCAAAACCTCATCACTGGGGTGTATATGACAGATATGATATTGGTTTTGACTCCTAAAGGGCCCTTGGGTCACACAGCATTCAGTAAGAATGGCATTTAGGGGCCCAGAGGGCATATTCTAGTCAAGAAAACACACAAGCTTGGAAAAGGTGAGAGTAGGATGTGCCCTCTCCATCTGCACAGTGCCACTGCAGTGTGCAGATGGATGTGGAGAGGGCCGTCTTTAAAGGAAAAGAACAGATTGACAGAGCAAAGTGGGAAATGTACTTTTCAAAATGTCACCTTGCCACACTTTACGCTAGAAACGCGAGAAAAAAAAAGGTGTGAAATTGAGCATCCAGAAAAAAAGTATATATATCTTGAGCACAGAATACAAAAAACTGCCTCTTCACATTTTTAAAATTTCATGACACATAAAAAGTGAAAAGAAAACCAAATCATCTGCCAAGCTGGTATGATTTAAACACCTTTTTCAGTTGAGCATTTTTAGCTCAAGATTTGCTAAAACTTATAAAGAAACTATGATAATTTATTTTTAATACAACTTCTTGGAATTATTAGACAAAATAACATATCTAGTCAGCTTATACAAAATTATTGTGCAAATGTGCCATAATGAGATGATTTGTAAAGATTTCTAGGATAGGATGAATGAGCTGAAAAGCAAGATAAACTTGATACAGATGGCAGATTACTGCTTCAGTAACATTTTAATATTTCTCATTACAATAAATGCTGTAAAGGGAACAGATGTCTAATGACTTCTTTTTTTTTATGTTGAACTGAGTCTGTTCAACATCAAGTTCACTTCCAAACTTCATAGTAGTTAGGTTTACTTTTTGTTTTGTTTTTTTAAAACAAAACTAAAATGTAATGGAAAATTAGGCTCATTATGCAAAACTTGCTACAAGTCCCTAAACCATTACCAAATCTTATATGAGCAGGACTTAATCACAAAGCAATGGGCTTCACTAAAAAAAATCCTGTCAAATGTAAATATCCCTTAAGTTTTTTAGCAAGCATTTCAGCTGACTAGAAAACAAACGTTTTCTAGTCAGCTAAAATGCTTACTTTACTCACAGTAATCCTACTAGGTATAGGCTGGTATGAGATTGTGATGATATGATAACCTTGAGCAAAAATACCACAGTTTCATGATATTAAAAGTTTAAAAATGTGATTTATTTGCTTTTATATAAAAACAAATATGGAAATACTATTACTACTGATATCTAAATAATATCACATATTGCTAAATAATGACTAAAGCATTGGGATAATAGTGTAATAATATTTATTGTAATATTTCATTGAAGTTATTTAAAATTTTAATGCACAGACTTAAATTAGGAGACAAGAGAGCACCAAAAAAATTTATTTTAATTTAAGAATATATATATATATATATTTTTTTTTCTT
>JAOXNZ010000074.1:11588724-11604673 GCA_028566095.1 Kryptolebias brasiliensis
TGTATGACTTGCATGGATTTCTCTTTTTAATCTTTTTTTGTTTTCTCCTTCAGCAGCAGCCGCTCACAGCCTGCTTGCAACTCTAGAAAAATAACTAAAAACCAAAAAATTATTTACAACACATTATTAATATAAACCTTCAGCAGCTAAGATCATTTATTATCTTTTTTAAATTCAAAAGAAAAAAAAAAAGAAAAAAAATCATTAACTCCTCACAAACCCATAAACCAAAATGGCAAAATTGTTAACTAGGTGCTAGTAATTTACTCCAAATATCACTTAAGTTTTGTGAAAGTGTATGCAAATATGCATTTGTCTATTTGTACATAACTTTAATATATTAAAGAGCAATTCTCAAGCACAACATCTATGACATACATCTCCAAATCTAAATCTAAACATGTAAGAAAGGTTGTGGTTGATTTATTCTATCGTTAAATGTGAGGCTATTTGTGCAGCAACTGGAGCTTGGCTAAAATTGGACAATGGAACAGGACAACAATTCCAATCAAACCCGTAAAATTTATAATAGATTGATTGAAAGAGTAAAAAAGTGTTGCAACAGATCAGCCAAAGTCCAAACAACAACCGGATTCAAATGCTGTGGATAGACCCTAGCAGTCCTCTGCTAGAGACAAACATTCCCCCTTAATTATGAATGAGGACAAGAAATGCTGGCTAAGGCTGATTTTTAACAAGTGTCCAGCTTCTGACTAAAAGAATCAAGTCAACTAGTTATTGTCAAACAGGCAGTCATGTAAATTTACCTGAATGAATGAACCATTGACAAATAAAGTTTAACTGGGAGGACTCGTGTATCGTTAAGTGGGTTAGAAAAAAAGGATGATCTGCAGGTAGTTGAAGATTGAACTTTCTTTTGTGACACCATTAACCTATAATTGAGTAATGAGTTGAGAGGTTGCTCATATGACTTAATACTGTATATCCGTGCAAATATAGGCAGTGTGTAGAATTTCTTTTCCAGAATTGACCTGTAAAAGTTAAAGTTCAAACATTTCTGTTTACTATACATTTACAGATACATAAAAGCCGCTGAATTTACGGGGATTTAACTGATGCGCTCACATCATTCAGCCATGACATTACAACCATCGACAGCTGAAGTAAGTAATACTGCTCATCTTGTTATCATACAACGTTCTGCTGGGAATAATACTACAACATAAAACCAAAGACAGGTGTCACCATTAGTACCTATTGAACTTAAACACATTTTGCATTACCTGTAAATTATCACGTCAATATAAAAATAAAGCCTAATTTTCTTAGTTACATTTATAAAAACTCATTTATGTACAATGCAATTTCTACCTTTATCAAATTACCCCAAAAAATAAATTAATAAACCTAATAAAAATCACCTTGCCTAAAGGGTCTTGTTTAGTTTCCTGGTGAGCCTTGCATTAGCAGATTCCTCTAGTTGATGTGATGAAATGCCACACAGAGAGAAAACAAACTGCTCTGATTTCACACTTTAAGATCTCAAATTTCAGTATAAAACTTGAAAAATTAAAGATTAATTAAATTGAATTCTTTATAAACTTCACATATCTGTAGCTCATGCACTGACAGTTTTTTAGATATGACGATTTGATTTTTATTTCCATGGACTTGCTTCATAAATAAAGTGTTCTAATGTTTGTTAGTCCCACTTAGATCTCGCCTTACTTTATCCCACTGTCCCAATATCCCATATGAAATGCTCGTTATTTTAGCTAATTTCTTAGTGATATTCAGAATAGTCCAATTTGAGTCAAAGGAAAAACAAACATAGTTGTAATACACAGCTTGTTGGGAACAGTACACAGTTCATTGTAGGACTGCAGACACTTTTTGACTTGTCACAGCTGCCAGCATGTCTGTATTTGTGACTGGCTGTCTGGCTTCTGTGCTGCAACATGTCTGAAAAGACAACCAGCCAGCTCCGTCTTTCTATATGCCAAAGTAAATTACCGAGCTTTGTAGGAAAGTGAGTGGAAGAGGGCAAGATTGGTCTGTCTATGTGCATGAGCATCCAAGTACAATATCTCTCACATCTTAAATCTCCTCCTAATCTTGTTATAATTGCCTTGTGAGCCTCTCCGATATCCTCAGAATTAATGCTCCTTCCTCCATCTGACCTAGCTACTTCACATTCACCTCCACAACAATGGAAAACTTCACATTTCTTTAACTAGACACATCTTTTCAGAGGTACACAGCAGATAAAACCAAATACTTTAAGAAACAGCTGAGCTTGTGTAATCCTTGAAAAGAAACTAGAACTAAAGTTTTTGTCCTGGGAACTCATGAAGCACTTAAATTTGAGAACAGCAAAGATTCTGAAATTGTAAAATAGAGATACTAATGTAAAAGTTCATATAAAAGTTTCCTGGCTCAACTGTGTGTAAAACTGAATCTTTGCAAGACTGAAAACTGAAAAAATAAAAAAATTGGGAGGACAGGGCGAAGGCACAGACAGTCCAAGATGACCGAGGAAGAGAGATAATTGGGTGTGGAGACGCTTACAATGGTTTATGTTGTTGCCATGGTGATAGACTTTATGTAAACACTGACTGAGCCAGGCTTCTTATAGAAATGACAAAGTAGTAAAACTGGAGACACGCAGATTGAAGTCCATCACACAACCATGCAGAGAGAATTAGACACAAACTGAAAAACAAATAAATGCAAATACAGAAATCACAGTTACATACACACACTGTTTCCTGTGGTCAGGTAGAACCAGTTAGCTGAGGGAATTGTTTTGTGCCAAAGATTATGAAGTCCATGGATGACACATATTCCGTCAGGGCCTTAGGCATCAAAGCTCAAGTCAGCCAAGTCACCAACATCTTTACAATGCCCAGGGGAGCACAACCAAAATTACATTCACCACATTCAATCTAAAAACAGGGCCTCGAGATGCATGTGTTTTATGAAAATAATGTAAAAATGGGGAAACAATGAAAAAGAGATAATTCTTTCTTTCCAGTCTTATCTAAACTCTGCTCCCACTGGACATATACAGACAGCACCAGAGGAGCTACTTTTAAATGATAAACTTGTTTCTGGAAGGCAAAACCATTCCTAAATTAAACCTCATGAGAATACAGAGTACTCACTTCAGTAAAAGGTTACAGACTGAAACACTATCTTCTTTTTCTATCAGCTGTTCCCTTTTCAGGAGTTGCCACAGCAAGTCATCCTCCTCCATCTAACACGGTCTTATGCATCCTCTGTCCTCACTCCAACTACCTCCATGTCCTCTTTAACAGCATCCATATATCTCCTCCTTGGCTCCTTGGCCTTCCTCTTTGTCTTTTTCCTGCCAGCTGCATCTCTAACATCCTTCTACCAATATACCCACTGTCCCTTATCCATCCATCCGCAAGAAGGGGCTCAGAGCAGATTCTTGACGCAGTCCCCCCTCCACATTGAAGCTATTTCTCACTACTACAGCGCACCTCACCACTGTCCTGCTGTCTTCATACATGTCCTGTACCAGTCTAACATACTTCTCTGCCAATCCAGATTTCCTCATACACCACCACAGTTCCTCCCTTGGCACCCTGTTATATACTTTTCTAAATCCACAAAGACACAATGAAGTTCTTTCTGACACTCTCCATACTTCTCTGTCAGCATCCTCAAAGCAAAGATGGCATCTGTGGTGCTCTTTCTTGGGATAAAACCATACTGCTACTCACAAATAGTCACCTCTTGTCTAAGTCTAGCTTCCACTCCCAGATCTTCATCGTGTGGCTCATCGACTTAATTCCCCTGTAGTTGCTCCAACTCTGTACATCACCCTTGTTCTTAAAAAATGCCACCAGCACACTTCTTCATTCCTCAGGCATTTTCTCACTCCCAAAAATGCCATTGAACAATCAAGCCAAAAATCTCACTGCCATCTCTCCTAGACATTTCCATACTTCAACTGGTATGTCATCAGGTCCAACTGCCTTCCCCTTCTTCATCCTCTTCAAAGCTTTCTGAACTTCATCCCCACTAATCTTTCACACTTCCTGGTCCACAGTTTCTATGACCTCTACTCTCCTTTCCCTTTCATTCTCTTCATTCATTAGCTCCTCAAAGTACTCCTTCCATCTTCCCATCACACTCTCCTCGATTGTTAGAACATTACCATTTCTATCTTTAACAAGCCTAGCCTGCTGCACATCCTTCCCAGCCTGGTCCCTCTGTCTTGCCAGTCAATACAAGTCCTTCTCTCCCTCCTTAGTGACCAGCCTCTTGCACAACTCATCATACGCCTTCCGTTTTGCCTTTGCTACCTCCCTCTTTGTCCATCTCTCTATATTTCTGTTTACTCTCTTCAGTCCTCTCACTTTCCCATTTCTTCCTGGCTAACCTCTTACTCTGGATAACTTCCTGTACTTCACTATTCTTCATTAAGTTTCCTTATCTTTTCTCTGTCCAGATGACACACCAAATACCTTCCTACCTGTCTCTCGAATCACTGTTGCTGTACTAGCCCAGTCATCTGGAAGCTCTTTCTTACCACCCAGATCTTTGAACAGCTCCTCTCTGAACTCCTCACAACATTCTTCCGTCCTCAGCTTCCACCATTTGGTCCTCTTCTCTGCCTTTACTCTTTTCCTCTTCTTCACAGCAACAGTCATCCTACATAATGAATCACTATAGTTTTTATATTTGCAATGCTTAACACGCCCCCAAAACAGTAGAATTTATTTCTGCTGCAGGTTTTTGGCCCTTCTCTAGCCAAAGATAAAAGCTAAATCTATGTAAATCTGTTTGTAAAGTTTATTTTATCCAGGCATAGTTGTGATGCTTTTTAAAACATTCAAAAACAATTCCCCATACAGCATTAGGGAACTTTGTTTTTACAGTAGCATGCAACAGTTGCAAGTTGTAACATAAAATGTACTTTATCTGAAGATATCTCATTTTTGAGAACTAATAAAACATAAGCTAATGTAAAACTTGGGAGATTAGCATTCTTATTAACAAATTCAGAAGAACAAGTTTATTAATTTCTGTACAACTTTAGAGTGAAAAAAGCACAAGGCAGCAACAAGCAAAAGTCTGCATGAAATTTGAGCCACTAGATCATGTCCCCTAAATTCCCTCCCTTTACTTTCTGGTTTAGGCTTTAATTGTTAGTAGAAACCTGGTGTTGCTAACCTTTTTGCCCAAAGACTCTTGAAACCTTGCATCACTGGTCCGCAGTCCTACACTACTAAATACAGCTGCCTGGCACCATCAAAGTGATGTCAACAAAGCAGGAGAAGATGATTATTATTATTATAATAATAAGTGTTATTGGGGATCTGTTTCTTAGTAATCTCAAAAATGTGTCAATAACCAAGTACATTTCCAAATTAACTATTTATATTATTACTTTTAATCAAATTAAAACCCTTATTTTACTGTCAAAGAAAGCTGGTGGTTGTGCCATTTACTGTGAAGTATACTTGTACACATATGATGTTCATTTAAGAGCAGAATAAAAAAAAACTTCTTTAAATCCTCAGAAACTTCAGAACGAAATTTTTCTAATTAACAGTTAAACAGGTCTAGTGGGTTTTTTTTTTTCAATTGATTATGTCAAATAATTAAGTCATGCAGTGATCAACAATATATTTGAGGGGGGAAAAAACACCACCTTTTCGCTATTTGAACGTAAAGTTGAATAACTCATGTTTTAAGTTTGTGTTAGAGTAAGTTGCAAAGAGAACATTTATTGGTGGAGGAAAATTTCAAATCAAGCACACAAGTAGAAAAATAAGATGAAAATAGGATCTTTAACAAACAATAATTCTAACACATTTGTTTCTTTATTTGATTATGACCTTCAAATTTCCTCATTTTCAGAATAATTAAAAACACCTAAGAGACTGTTAATTGGCAACAAAATCCATTTACATTACTTACTTACTTTTAGACTGTTGTAGTTCATTTGCAAAGAAGTAAAGTTTTTGCACTGTCTTGACAAAAAATTACACACACACACACACTAAGTGCCGATCAAAGGTAAAAATGAGTTGATATTTTTGGTGACCTAACATCAAAATTATGTCAAAGGTAGCTGTAGCCTAAGGTCACAAAATATTTTTTATTTAATCAAAAAACATGTTTGGTACAATTTAAATAGTGAACAGACGGCATGGTGGCAGTTTTTTTCTAATATACAACTATCTTTAAAAGATATCACTCGCTGCCTGAAGTGAAAGACAATCCTGTAATTGCCTCCGGGTGTGTGTGTGCCTGCATGCGGGCTTGTGTGCGTGTATTTGTCTGTTAGCAAAACATCTCATGAACCACTGAATAGATTTTATTGAAACTCTAATAAAGTAATAATTGGATGTACACTGATTACCAGTCAAGATGGCAGCCAGAGCTGATTAACCTTAGCCAATACAAGTTGGCAATAACTCAGTCAATTTTATAGATATTAAACTACAATCTGGTGTTGTAGTAGCTTGCAGTCACCTCTTAACACATACTCCATGTACAAATCACACAAGACCTTTGTTTAAAACTATCCAAGGCAGTGGCAATATGCATTCCTTCAATAAATGCAAGGCCTTTAATTATTTTATGTATTGCCATGAATACAATCATATGTTAATTTATCTGTTTCTTTTTACCCTATACAATGATAATTTATAAACAAAGATTCATATACATTTCTTTTCTGAGCTCATGTTTGTGGTAAGGGAATGCAGAATCCCTCTCCATGTGAGCTCTCCATCTGTCACCTGCAGAGTCACACAGACCAGAGGCCATGAACCAGTTCTCCAGTGCCATATGGATGCTGAATGTATTGAGAAGGGGCGGGTCAACTCCATGTCACTCTAATGGACATAGAGCTCATAACAGTGGTTGTGTGTGTGCATTTTCATATGGGGGAAAGAATAAATGCATTCATAAGTGCAAGCAGTGTTGTTGTCAGTACGTGTCTCCCAAAATAGCCTCCAGAGTTTTGCAGACAGACAGATGGACTGAGTAACAGACAGTAAGACAGACACTTTCAACCACAGCAGAGGTCGTTAACTGGGACTGTGATCCACAACAGCAGTCATTAGTATAGAAACTGTGATCTTTAAACTGACATGCCATAATGTCCAGGCTGTGTCAATAAGACAGAATGACCCATTTCAGTGGTCATTAAGTGGAAGCCAATGAGTCAGTGGCTTTGGGGACAAATGGAGGGAAAAGTGTGGGAGTCTGAGGAACAGACGGCATCAGGCATATTGTTAAAGTCTGTAATTACAAGGCAGTGTCCATTCAATCATGCTGATTGTCAGCTGGAAAAAAACTGTCTGCTCGTTATTTAATGCTTTGTGTGTTTTGACCATATATATGGCTCTAAACCCCCATTATGCTGTGATATGACAAAAACGAGCAAAAAAAATAACTACAGGCTTTAGAAGTGAAAAGCAGCTGAGCATATTCAAACAAGAATTGTACAAGTTTCTTTTACTTTTCTACAGTACATCAATTTTAAACTAATTTCTATTTAGCAAGTGAAGCTTGCTAAACTACTTATACATATTTTTTTCTTTTTAAAACACTTGTTTTTTAAATGGTCATTTGTCAGTGCATTTATTTCCCGAAAGATTTGTTTTTTGAACATTTATGAGTCATAATGGAACATGATGTGCAAAAAAAAATTGACAATGGCAACTGTGATAGTCATAGTGATAGACTGTAGAGTTTGTCTTTGTGGTTTGCTACATTCACCTGGGATATTAACCATTCTATTTTTCATGACTACTTAACATTCAAGGCAAATCTTAACAGGAATAATCCTACATTATAAAACTGGGAAACCTAAAGCCAGGCTAATAAAAAAGCAATGTCCTGTCAGAGCTGTGTGACTCTCCATCTGCTCCTCAGATCCTTTCCTCAGCTGTGCTGCTGGTGGTCAGAATTTGATGGTAACTTTTCAGCATGCTGGTTTTTCCACATTTAATCCAGCTGTTCAAATCTGATAGGCGTCTGCTCTTTGTGTGTTTATGTGAGGTATATTTAAGTGTTGGTAACAATTTGTGTGCTGGCACTAATGTTTGTGAGTTTGTGTATTTCAGAGCAAAAAAGAGAAACAGAGGCACAGTGAGCAAGGTTATTTACTGATCGTATCAAGAAAAACAAGATCAGTAAATGAACACACAGCTAAAGATGGCAGGTAAGAAATAGACTGTGAAAGAACCTGACATCATCCCTCAGTTACTTTGCGTTAAATGAAAAAATAAAATAACTCTTGGGACAGAGCAGTGTATCAGTTAATAACAAACATGAAGAAGTCACGGCTGTGCTGATAGTGAAAATTAAGCTTCTGCCAAAGTTGTTTGAAGAGGAGCTCAGGGAGAGAGAAAACCACTATGTGAAGAATTTTGAAGCACACTCAGTGTTGAAATGCAAAAGCTGACTAATAGCATTACATGGTTCTACTACATCAGGCACTGAAAGGGAACTCTGACAGCCCATAAAAACCAAACACACCTCATGGGATGCTTTCTTGTAAACAAGCTTTGTTTGCCACATTTGTAAAACTCAGGAAGCGCCACTGAACCTTGTCCAGGTGTGAAGTTTAATTTACATAAACATCTGAAAAACAAGACTAAAGGGCAGAAACATCAAGGGTTGGAGTCAAAGTTTCCTCTTTTTATATTTTAATATTTGTTTAGGATATTGTATTTTCAGGGTGTTGTAGAAACCTCTGGGGTTCTGCCACCTCAAACAAATTACCCAGCATTGCAATTTATATTTGTTTTTGTCATTTATTTCAAAAATAATGATCCAATTTTTTGACTCACACAGTAGATATTTAGCTTCAATTTGATGATTACTAAAACTGGTAAATCAATGTCTTGGCTCCTCAAACTGTTTCATAGCCTTGATACTGATAATAGATGGTACAGACTACAATAAGGCTGAGGAAATAACCCCTTTTCCCTACTGGTCTTTTCATATACCAAGTATCACCTACTTTATCAAGTAATGAAACCTAATTAAAAATACAAGTTTATATCAGCATTAGAGTCAAGGTGAAAGTCAGACACTTTATCAAACAAAACCTCAAACCAGAAAAAGGTTTTTTTTCCCCAATTTCAACATCATTTCCTCCTAAAATTATAATTCCCCTCATTTTGTCTCTTGCTATTTCATGATAATAAACCATGTGGTTTTATAGCTGCTTATAATGCTAAATTAAATTTCTAACTCATTATAGCTCATCATATCTTCAGTCTCAAGAGAAATTTACCACATTTTTTTCACTTTACAAGACCATAAACACATAATTAACTCAATTTTTCTGTTAGGATCTTTTTCTTCTTGTAAATGAATGACCTATCTTGGTCTCCATGAGAATGGAGGCTTCCTCTCATGACAAGTAACCATCACAGTTATGACAAGCCTGGCAGACACACTAACAGAGAAACCTTTCGGATGACATGATAACATAACTGACAATTGATTTCAATTTGCATGGCTATAATTTAATTGTTTCTGGATGGTGGTTGGCTTTAGTTCCGTCTAGTCTAACGAGATGTACACAAAGCACGATTAGCATCGCCTGCTGTGCAGTCTCCACGGCTTATATATTCACAATATCTTTCCTAATTACTCACATTTAGTTGAGCTGGAACTTTTGATTCCAGTCATTAATCCAACACAAGCACCTCTGAAAAGTCCAACATGTTGATTTGATCTTGAATCCAAAATAAATATCTTTTTGTTCTTCCTCTTTTTTGTCTCCAGTGCACAATAATCTGTACTGTTATGTAGAGAAACGCATTAAGCCCATTTTTATTTTTACAAGTTCTTTTACTTCTGCAAGACGCTTTGGTCAAAAGCCACAGAATTGCTGACACGGCTCTCCAACCTTGTCTTTGGAGCTTTTTTGTTTCTCCCTTTGCAGACAATTTTAGGCAAAAATAGCACTTAGTAACAGTTGAAGCATATTATTATATTATAGGAGACCATACATTACCAGCCCTTCAGTTCACACTAGGACACACAGCAAACCAAGCACTCAACACATTGACATTATCATTCCTCACCACCATAAAATGTGGGTGATTGTGTAATTGTTTTTTTTAGTACTTTTCTGTCTGTTAGCAAAATATCTCAGTAAATAATCATTGGATGAAGTACATCTATAAATGATTAACTTCTGGAGTCAGGGTGGCCATCATGCTAAATTGACCTTAGCAAATACAAAAATGGCACACAATCACAAACACAATCAGTTTTACAGATGTTGACCTAAAAACTTTGGTGTGGTAGTAGCTGAGAGTCATCCCCAACAAATAGTCCAAGTGCTAATGGCTCACACAAGATCTTAGTTAAAAACTTTGACATGAAAGGCAGAAGGCGATATGCATTCCTTCAAGGAAAACTACTAAATTTTGACCAGTTTCTCAGTAATTATTATTTTTCATCAGTGTGGTTTTCACACATGGACATGTATTGTGTCAGAGGGGAGTTCCACGCAGGTGTCAAAATACAACTTTAGCGCTTCTGAGATAGGTTTGAGATGCCCGCAACTCTAACTATTTTGGAAGACAATTTATCAATTTTTTTGAACATGTTCAAAATTTGAGCGACAACATTGCACATCTTTGTGACTCCCATGAGGAAATTGAGAACCCCTGCAAATTGAGACACATCTTGGAGACTCCTTTGCAAATGCCATTAACCAACTCATCAGCAATCGCAGCCCATGATATACTGTCTTTACATATCCTTGTTTTTTCAGTTGGCCATAGATTGTTGGTACAATACTTTATTTAGGTACAATCTCACTGTTGTCATATGTTAAACTAGCCCAGCACAGATTCAGAAGAATCAAGACAGGACTGATTAATTTACTGAGACTATCTAGATTCCTCTGTGAGCAGAGTAATTTTTTTTCCAAGAAGAATATTAGTCACTTTGTTTTCCCAATGTTTTTGAGTTGGTATCAGCTTCGGACACTTAAATATATGCTGCAAGGCACAAAAGTGATATTTTTCATAGTACATCTCCTTAATACTATGCTTCAAATACAATCTCTGTGAAATTTATCTATAAATTTGTCCATCAATGACACCCAACAATTAAACACAAGTAACCTCTACTATGAATTTGTCAACACATTTATCATTTCATTGACTCCGGCCTTCTTGTAAAGATGGTAATTAAGGGTTCTTAGAAAAGTGGTTTCAGGTAATCTGGGGCCATTTAAATGCCTTACGGACCAAGATTGAGAGGCTTAATTGGTACTTTGCCATTTATATGATTAACAATCAACCAAGGTCTGCCACCTGAAAAATCAGTCTTTACTCTTGGCACTTCACCAGTATAGAACTTAATCTGAACTATAATAAAGAAAATGTGTTGATACAATAGCCTCATCATTTCCAAAGATCTTTGTTCTGATCCATTTTGGCTATAATAAAAAACTATTTCCACCTTGCCTTTAGAGCTTAAAGAAAATGTACTGTTTTATGGTGATGTGTTTGTTTGCAATTTTGTTGATGGACTGAAATAGCTATTATTAAACTTAGTATAAAACAATGTAGTTGGTTGTTTTAAAATAAATTAAAAAGACCAGGTAAAAAATAAAATGGCAATGGCTGTAATAATAGGGGTGAATTGTCTAAATATTTATTTTCTTTTGTGCCTTACACAATAGGGTGGCAGAAGTAGTATGTCAACAATAATGACAGCATTTTGAAAAAGCTTTTTTTATTGCAAATCTTGAAATGTAGCACTCCAAGTTATAACATTTAAGGGCAATTAAGAATTTTATTAAATGTGACAGATACACTGAATAAGATATAAAGAGCTTTGAAGATTTTGCTCAGAGGAGTAAAAGCTAGAGTAAAAGGTAGTCTCTTATCTCTAAGTCACCATCCTTGATGCTCATATTTTATGTCCACTTAATGAATCTACTGGTCAAAGTAGATTTTATAGTTTTAATACTGAATGTATTTTGATATTTTCTACAGGTTTTTTTTTTTTGTTGTTGGACTTACCTAATGCCTTGTCTCATCACATGGTTGCAAGAATAGCTTTCTATCCAATGAGGTCTTCTAGAAAGGTTGTAAAACTGGTGTTAAAATAAACAATCAGAGGTGTGTTAATCTAGGCTTTACCAATGGTGGACCATGGTAGCACAATCTAAATCTATAAGACAGTGGAAGCAATGCAGAGCCACCTGAGCTTGACTTCTGTTTCTGCTTTTAGCATTTCACGAAATTAGAAATCCTCTCTTTGCCAAGGTAGAGTAACAGCTTGTGACTACTCAGTGGGTTGATGTGAGTGAGCTCCTGTCTTACAAGACAAATAGACCACGACTAACCTTAAGTGGTTGGCTAGTCAATCCATCAAATGTCGTGGCTTTTCCTTAGTAAGTGATGCATTTCTAAAAATAAAAAGCAACATTTTTATGTATTAAGACCAAACTTTAATCTCCTTAAGAACTGCTGGTCCTAACAACTTAAAGGAATATACTAGAAAAGTTCCTAGTGAGATGGTTTAAAAAAAACAGATTGAAACCAGATTCCACAATTATGCAGTCTTCATGAACCTGCTGAAAAACAGAGACTGGGTTCCTACTTTTCAGCCCATTCATTTTGCTGCTATGCAAAGCTCTGCAAAGGAAATTCTGCTTTAACTGGACACATGTTCCTGGAGTACAAAGAAAGAATACAGTTCTCAGTAATGATAAGAACAACTGTGTTGTGTCAATATGGAGCCTTAGATTAGGCCCAACTACTGCAAAAAAATAAAACATTGCATGTGTTCATTGACTCAGCCACTCATGAGAGAAAAATTAAGCAAACTGGGATTTCTAAAATGATAAGATAGAGGCTTTTTAAAACTGTTGCACGTAACATTTAGTTAAGTCTCAACTGATTTTCATAGTTTTTCCATTTGCACATCACTGTATTGCAGGTCCAAGTGAAACTTTTGCATAGGAAATGTCTAAAATTTAGACATTTATTTCCTGCGATTACAGTTGAAGCAAAGGTGTCAACAAAACTCCAGTTAACAAGACCTTTCCTTAGCTCACCATTTTCAGCCAACAAATAATCAACAAACAGCAGACCTTAATGAATTCACCCACATATAATTTGCTGGGTTTAATGACCTGAGGCACACTCCACACATGAGCCAGACCTGGGACAGTCCTACTTGCAAAAGCAATTACAACGAATGAATACAACCTCATTTCTCACATCCTATGCTCAGCTTTGTCCAGGCAAGTAGCTCTATTAAACTGAAATCTCACCAATGGATGAAGCTTACAGTAATGACAGGCTGCACATAAACAATCAACCAAAGCAAAGTGGTGCAACTGCTGTGAGGAAAACACAAGTTATAGCAACCATTTTCAAAAATAGTTTTACAGTTCAAAGCGAAGCCACACTGGAAGAACACTACTTTATATGGTCAATATCAGTGTATCAATTCCTTACTTTTTTTGATGCATTTCTCCATTTAGTGACATGTTACAACTAAAAGCTAAAAGTGCAACTTTTCACCTGTGGTATAAATAAATCCAAACCTGCATATTTGGATTAAAAGAAACTCAACTTTTTTTAACTACAAAAACACTGATTAAAAATTACAGCATTACAATTTTCAATTACATGAAACAGTTACTAAAGCTTTCTTTTCTTTACAGCATGAATAGGCCATTTCATATCTAAAATTATTCCTATCAAATTTTCTAACTCATTTTTACCTCCAAGAAATAAGTTGTTAAGCATAACACAAACTAAAAGATGCTCTTACAAGTTGAACCACCACTTGCACCAGTGCACAAAATTAACAGAAATTAAGGATCCTTAGACCATCTAAAAGCAAACTTGCATTATTCACCTTAAATTTTATTTTTAAGGTTATTAGTAAAGATACTTTGCCACTGGACAATAAAATGAGTAATCATGAATTGTTTTATAATATAAATTCTTTAAAATCTATTTGGGTGAGTTTGTACAGAAACAGATGTCGACAACCACATTTTTAATGTTAAAGTTTTTTTTCTAAACAACAAAAAAAAAATTATCCATGTGACCTTGTAAAAAAAGGTTTGATTTAAAAATATGCAACCTTTGTATTGATGCAGTAATAACGCTAAAAATATATTTCATTTACAGTAGCAAGAAAAATGAGCAGGTGAGGAGAAAATGCAAAGAGAATCCAAGAAAAGGAAAAACACGGTGAAGCAACACAGATGGAAGAGAAAAAGTATGAAAAGAGACTAAAGCTGCTCATAGAGGATTGATTCTCACACATCTTTTCTGGGCTTTTTCCTCCTGTCTACTTTCAGATGAATAGTAATTGCCCCACTACCTTTAATCATGTGTTGAATTGGCAAAAAAAAAAAAGGAGAAAAGTGCTTCTATAGCGATTGAGAATCGATTACTCATGGAGTCAAGCTATTGCTACTCCGCTTTATCCCCCATCAGACAAGTGCACACCAAGTAGCCCACACACACACACACACACACAGGTTTTCTAAGGCTCTCGCTTTGTGACAAAAACATGCACACCCATGTCAGGGCAAATGACAGAGGCACTAATTACAGTGATGGCTAGGTGAAAAAAAGGACAAAAACTGAGGAAAAGAAGCATAGACAGGAAAAACATAGAGGTGGTGATCGTTGATCGCAGACTACCATCTTGCCCTCAGTGTCAGATGTGGCAGCCGACTGAGAGGAGGGATAATTGTTTCGTCAAGCGGCGATTGCCATCGCAATCCTTCCTCTTGACGAACAATGTATGTGCACCTTTTACTACCTGTCACTCATTTAACCTGTTTACAGTCTTAGTAGCTTTCCCAAACTTTTATCCTGCACATCAATACACATAGATGAGCAGAAAAAAAGAGAAGCGCCTACAATGACATGCAAAATGGACTACATAATTTCTACTACAAGCGTAAAGAAAAAGACACAAATTGTTCACAAAAATTCTCTAAAATGCCAGACACCTTAACTTTTAGGGTGGAAAACTTGTAGACCCCACCATATAAAGGGTCATTACCAACAGAGCAGCACAAATGCTCAAAACAAAACGATCATTTCTAAAACCACAAGTTCAAGCACAATAAAAACCTGAGTGTTACAGGAGCAAACAGATTATTTGGCATACAAATAAATGATGCTTTTAGTGTTTACTTTAAAAGGTACTCATTGCCAAAAATAAAATATAAAAACATTACCCTGAACTATATTAAATGGTGCAATTTGAAAAAGTTTATTCCAGTAGTTTTTTCAGATATTGATATTTCCTAAAAAAAAACAAGTGAAATGCACCTTGTTTTCAATTTCATTTCAATTTAGACTTTTTTAAAAACTACATCTACATACTTTACTCAACAAATCAGTGTAAATACTTAACATATCAAAGTTATTAAATTTTTCCATCTCAAATAGCTCACCATTGTTGCACTATTTGCTGTTTTTGTATGTAAATAAATGTATGTAGAAGTTGGTGACCCTTCACAAATTTTGCTTACAAATTTTTAATTCAAGGATGCATTAACCATCAATATGAGAAAACTATTGTGCAAATTTTGTTTATGATTTTTTTATGGGCCTTCATGACATTGCAACAAAACAAGAAATTTCACATAGTTTAAAAAAAATGAACTGCTGATAAAACTAAGTCACAGTGATTGAAGCTTTGCAATAGCCAGTGCTAGACAACTTTTTCCAATTGAGGCAGTTAGCTATCCATCCATTTTCTTTAAACGCTTCTCCATTCCGGGTCGCGGGGAGCCAGTGCCTATCTCCAGCAGTCACTGTGCGAGAGGCGCACAGTGGGGGACACCCTGGACAGGTCGCAACTCCATCGCAGGCCACATAGAGACAAACGATACAAAAAACCATTCACACTCTCACTCACACCTAGGGACAATTTTAAGAGTTACCAATGAACCTAACGTGCATGTTTTTGGTCT
>JAOXNZ010000074.1:11617011-11634000 GCA_028566095.1 Kryptolebias brasiliensis
AAGACCTGCTGAAGAGCAGGGAAATAACTAAAACATGCAGGATAGTGGCCCTCCAGGACCAGGATTGAGGACCCCTGCTTTTAAGCTACAGTAAAAGTTTCAAGAAGATTTAAAAATGCAAAAACTGCAGCTTTTGCCAACTAAAAACTAAAATATGATGCATAAACTTGAACCTAAATAAAGTTATACCAGTGCAAATTGTCTTTTTCAAACTCTACTACTGAAAAAAGCTTTTAAAATAGCATTTGTCACAAGAGCAAATATTTACTCCAACTTATTTTCAAATAGTTTACCAAGGCCTTGTATACTTTAGTTGGGTCTGCTCTGTTTTGTATTTTGCCAAAACTATTTTGGTCCACTCGTTCTTTGTATGCTCAATATTAAATGAATGAAAAAAAGAGCAAAAATTACCATCTAAACCATTATTTGTGACATTCATCTCATGATTAGCAAATTTATTAATCAATTCACTTAATCATTTTAGGTTACCAAGGTCTTATCACTGACATCCTTCACCTTTAAAGGGAATTTCTTGGGGGAAAAAAAGTAACTAAAACTTGGCATTTGGTAAACACGTTTGCCAAACACGTAAAAGTCCCTGCCAGGCCTTTAGAAAACACATCTTCAATCCAAAAAGCTGTCAGCCTTGAGAAAACAGATATTTTTAACATGTATAATTAGATCTAATGCACTGTTGCCTCTTTTCAACCTTCTTTAACAAAGTATTACCACTGTGCTGCGACAGATGGAAGGTAGATTTACCATCTAAAAATGGGTCAACTTTTCTTTCCACTAATTCAGTTAAGTCTTAATCATATAATTTCAATTGAAAATAAAATATATTGTAATAATTGTTTAACAACAACATTTTTATACCAAAACCCACCACAAGATACCCATTCCTAAGAAAAATACAAAAAGCAAAATGGCATAAATCTTATGAGCAAAAAAATTTAAGCACTTAAACTGGTTTTATTTCTCTGTTTTTTTTTTACTGCTGCTACTTCAAACTTCATTGATGCACATTCTAGTCCACCATACTGTCACCATTTACTCAAACTAAAGGACAATTAGAACCCATGGAGACCTAATTACAGCCAGGACCAAGACTCCAGCTTTTTCCTAATGGAGCAGTGGAGCACATCCTCAGGGCAAAATCTTCTTGCCAGTTAATTATGCCATTATTCTAGACTGATAGAGGAGAGACTTGAAGGTAACTTGACCTCAAGGAACACAGAGAGCAAAAAGAAGAGATATTCTGTAGGGTCATACAGCCCTGACTCCCTGACTGCTCCCCTTCCACCTTTCCTCTCTATTCATCACCAATGAACAGTGGGAAAATTGAATAATGAAATGTTGACCCTGGTTTGAATTAAGCAAGTACGCTGTCCATTGTAATCTTCCCTCCCTGCTCCTGCCTAATGAATCTGGTTACTTGCAGATTACTGCAGTGGATTTTGCAGTCACTGACTGTGAATATGAATGAGCTTGGTAATGGGACTTGGGTAAGGACAGCACTGCCCCGTGAGTGGTATTGTACCTAAAATTTAACTTTTATTATACACAGTTGTATGCTATTTATCAAAGGGAATGATTCACTGCTTGCCTACAGGCTTTATTCAAAGCTTGTCAATATGAATACTCCAAGACCTTTTTAAACAAACCATTGGCCCAGAATCATAAATCAAAATCACTACATCAAAAATCCCAGAGGCAGTTTAGGATGAATTTTATATCTCCTCCTTTCTTCCTACTTCCAGAGAGAGTGCTGTCACTCCAAGGCTATAATGGATTCCTAACAAACTCCAAACCCCATGTCAATACATTCACACCACATTATTGCTTCCTGACCTTTGACTTCCAAGTGAAGTAAAGCAGAGAGTGCTCCTGTCTATGAAGCTCTGTCATAAATCTTATGCATTCACACAAATGCACAGCATTGCACCAGAGGAGTAGATAGTATATACATAACATTAAGTGTGTAAATGACCAATACATCCTCCAAACCCAGCTTCCAACCACTGGACTCAAGCTTATAACTGACTTACTGGCCATTATAAGAACTCCATACATAGCTAAGTGAAAAGTTTCAGTATGTTGCCAAAGTTTAGTAAGTGGTAATATATAAGCCTCAGGCTTTGAAAGTAAAGTGAGGAAGGAAAAAAAATATATCTATCTATATATCTATATAGATATATCTATATCTATATAGATATCTCTATATAGGGGCTTACACTCTGCTTGTTTCACACAATCTGTTTCTTTCTTCTTTCCAGGTGGTATCTCACTGTGCTGCGACTGTTTTGAGACTAGTTGGTCAAAAAGAACTCTCTCACAATTACAGGAAATTTGTGAAAAAATATGGGAATTTTTAGCTGCCGTCTTACTGAACTCAGAGTAACCACTGAGTCATGCATTTGCGCTTTGAGTAGACAAATTTTGAAAATCACAACATATTTTTTGAGCGTACTGCGTCCAAAACTGCATTTTTGGCCGTGTAAATTATTTTGTTGTCCACCTCTACCCACCTATGCTCGTTTGTGCTCTGCTCCCACATTTATGATTTAATCTGCTGAAGTACACTATTGAAAAATAGGGAGATTTGGATGGGTTTTTCAACAATTAATATTTATCACCAGCATGGACCTGGACATTTGCCTCAGATGTTTTGGTGTCAAAATACAGCTTTAGTGTTTCTGAGAAGGGTTGGAGACACCTGAGGCAAAGTTCATATGGGTTCCAGATGGGTTGGAGTTGCCTATGATGACTTTGTGACTACTTCAATAGAAAAGTCATCACAAATTTTTTTGAACATGTTCAAAACTCAACCAACAGGACTGTGCGACACTGGGACTCACATGAGGAAGTTGAGAATCCCACAAAAATCACAAGACATTCTGGAGACATTTGGGAGACTCCTTCATAAATGCCATTTGCCAACTATCTGCAGCCCATTGAGATACCACCTTTTCACTCATTCACAAAACCCTCAAGGAAGAATCCAAGTCTCACATTGAAATTTTAGTGTTCAAACATGGCAGACTGCTTTAACAAATTCACTCGTCATCAAACCTTAAAAACACTCCATCAGGGGAAATCCTGTCTCCACATTACTTACTCCTAACAAATGATGTGCCTGCAATTGCACTATGGTCAGAAAAAAATTGCAGAGGGGTGATGGAATGGAAGGCAGAGTTCAACTAATTACCTGATGATGGAATTTTAGTGTCTCCTTCATTATAAAGGAGCTTCTAAGTGTTATTGATCTTAGGAGGAGTGTCTCAGGGCAATGTGGTATTAGAGGGCCCAACTGCTCTGGGGCCATGCATTATTCAACAGGCATTCTGAGATGGGGCTTTGCCAGGGCCCTGCCAATTCCTCTCAGGTGGCCAGGGAGTTGCTGTAACTCTCCACACACCCCACCCTTCCTCATCTTACACACAGACAGACAAAATTCTCACATTAAAGCATTAATACAATGCATGTGCGGGAGTGGGTATACATACAAACCAAAAAGGCTCAATGGTTTGACTCTTTTGCTTAGACAACGGGCAGTAAATTTTTTGTTTTGCAGTCTGATCGACTTCACACTCCACAGAGGGGTTAATCTATAATGAACTGACTTATCCTGCTGTCTTCTTCCATTTCCAACAAGTCATTTATGGACACCAGCCTTTCCCAGCAAAGACATTTGAGAAGAAAGACTTGGCGCCAATATGGGGAAAAAATATATAAAGTAAAAAGAAGACAAACAAAAAAGATTAGTAACAAAGTTTTTCAACAACTTTTATAATGATCATAAAGCTAAGATTTTTTTAATTAAATCAAAATACACTTTAAAGACAAACATCAAAGTCTAACTTAATACATTAAAAATAACTTTCACTGTGAGATTTTTATGGTTGCCATTTGCCTTTTACTTATTTGTAAAGACTTAAATTTGTTGACTTGCTTATTCCTTTAGAATAGTTCTCTGATTACAATAAAACTACAGCTAAACCATTAACTCTACTACTATAAGAGGCAAATGTGAATGTTACACTCGTCAAACAGAATTCAAATCAAGACATGTAATTTAGAAACCAAGAAAAATTAATAAAGAGCTTGTCAATCATAAATCAAAACTGTTTTTAATCAGCTTATCTTTTAAGCTAAAAGACTTAAAGTTTGCATGGATATAAATTATTCTTTTGAGGACTTACAACCAAGAAGTGAGATCAGCAAAAGAAGGTCTCATCTATGTCCATACATCTTTGTACAGCCCTGGCTTCTGGTGAAGTGGGCTTAGTCTTGTATAACGTATCTTTGTTTTCACTGATTGCAATTATCTAGGAGATCAATGGGTGTTATCGATACCTTACAGCAATTAACATTTAATATCCTTCCACAGCCACTTACTCCATTAATGGCTGATTGATTATGCAACGCTTGGGAGTCCTGCGGCTGAGAATGACATGGATCCATTCTGTCTGTCAAAGTAAAGCCTAGCTGCTCTGCTGCAGAACCTCTGACTCTATTTAATACCTTATCGATATGAGGTTAATTTAACCAGAGTGAGGAAGATCTCGAGGTCCAGGAAATTCTTTTGTTTGTAGGTTGCTGGTTGCTCTAATACTACTACAGTTACTTTTCCCTTCCTCTGTCCATTTGTGTATTCCCATTGTATGTATTTCTTGCATTTCCCCCACCACATATCTGCCACCACTTCCTTCAATCCCTGCAGTTCTTCCTAATCTAATCAGAACTGATGTATTTTCAGAGCAAGGAACTGCTTTCCATTTCAATCAAATTCTATCCTTTCAAAAGATCCCATAATGCAATCCTTCCGTACAAAATTCAGGCCCAATTTAAGCCCTATAGACTGCAGATGACTGATAAACACTCCACTTCATGTCATCTTCTTTCTTGTGGCTCTACTTTGCTGCAGTGCATCATCATGAATAAGCTCTGTGCTCTCTTTGGGCAGAGGCAAACTTTAAATTGGCTGAAGAGAACAGGTTCAGGAACAGGGTTGTGGGAGGGGAAGTAAGGAATACTGACAGGTAGAACATTTAAAGAAATGTAATTGGAAGACACAACAAGTCTCAGTTGGGTGGACAGGTCTCAAGAAAATCCTCTCCATTACCAAGTGAGAGAGATAGTGGAGCAGAGATGGTGTGGGAGGGGGTAGAAAGGGACTGGGAAGGTTTCGCTTAATAAACACTTTGTTTTCTGCTGACGATCAGAGGCGCAAAGCGAGGGATTCATTGAGGGATCAATAGACTGATTTGTTCCGGGCTCTCCGTGTTCATCAGACCCATACTTCTCCCTTGGGTCAACAATATGGGGACTAAAAAGAAGAGGGGATCAGAAGGAGGAGGGGTGATGGGAGGAGAAACACACTGATATTGTGTGAGGAAAGAACAGAAGAACAGTAGGAGGGTTGACAAGTCAGAATATCAGACAGACAAATGATTATGGGATGGAATAATGAATGAAGAAAATGACACTGGTGTGGGAGGGGAAATGACTGCAAAGTAAGGGAACAGCAGAGGATTTGAATAGATTGATGGTTAGGAAGGAAGCTAAAGGACACCAGTCGTGCCAGGGTGAATATATCACTTTAAATTTCAGATCAATCACTGGCTGAAGAAACAACCTAAATTCTGCAGAACAACCTAAATCTACCATTCTGTGAAATGAAGCAAAACATACACTTCAGTCAAACATACTTTTCTAATAATTTTTTCTGACAACCAACACAGCTTTGTCTAGGTATCTTTAAACAAAAAAAACTATTTCTCTACTCCCTGCTTATCTCACTCTAGGGGCAACTTTATTCAAGAAGAGATGATGAGCGGAGGAGGGGAATGGTTTGATAATAGCATAGCAATTTTGTGTCTTCTTCACAAAAGCATAAGAGGCCCGGGTGCATAATGGGAGTGAGCAATTGTATTTGCAAAGATTTCCATTGCCATTACAGCATTGTTCACCGATGTAGGATTTGATGTCAGTCAAAAAGCTATAACACCGTAAATCACTGTCTGTACCTTCAAGGGTTTCTTGACAACAAAAAAGAAGCATTATTGCTCTAGAGGACATGTAGATCCAATTTAATCAATGATTGCACCATTCATAATTGCTCGTCTTGTGCCATTTAAATGCCCAGAAAAGGATCATGGTAACGGTTGTAATCTAATGGGAAATTGAAGCTATTTTGTCTGTACATAATTGTGAATCAGAATAAAAAAGGCACAACAATAACCTTTAGCTTTGAAAGCAGCTTTAATAAAGATAGGAGAAAAAGTTTATATTTTAAATTGTTGTAGCAGTTATGCATCTCAATTAGACTATATTTCAATTTTACCCTTTCATCAAGGAAACAGTCCCAGGGTAAGCTGCTTATTGTGTTTTTCCACACTAGCAATATTTGTTTATTGCCAAAGACAATAAATTACTAATCATTATGATGTAAAGAAAACAGATAAACTAAGCAGAACAAAGCATTGTTTTATATATCATGTATAAACAAAAAATATCTAATTGTTGCAGAGTTTATAAATATAACCAACCATGATGCAATACTGGTAAATACAAAAAGACTAGAGAAAAAGTTGGGGGGGGGGTTGTTTTGTTTTTTTTAACAATACTCATCCTTTTCTTTTTACTTTAACTCATGCTTGTATAATAAATTACCTGGAGGTTTTCTCCACAAAATAAGTAGCACAGAAAATAAATAGTAAAAATACACACAAAAGACTAATCTACCCTCATAAATGAGGAACACAGCCAGGGGTGAGTAGATAAGAAGCAGCACATAAATGAAAAGTATAAAGGTATAAACGGTCCACAGACTGCAGGTATAAATATGTATTATGAACCTTGCTCCGCTGGTGCATTGCTGTGGGCTTCCATTCTTCCTTGTGGAAAACAGACATGGATGCTGTGTTTTAACCAATCAAATTTGCCCATGGGCAGGTCGTTTTTGATGCAGGGGAGCACAGTAATTTCAGCCAATCCGTTTCTGTGACTACTGGGGCTTCTGGGTCAGTGAAGAAGGAAGTGGTATAAGGAGGAATTCACCAGGCAACTGGAGTCTTAGCCTTTGGCTGCAAATGTGCAGTAAATCCCTGAAAACTACCGTTTCAGTTTATCACTGCAAAGTTTGCTGATTGTTTCACTACAAACCTTTGTAAAACTTCCCAACAAGTTAATAATTTTGAACTTTTTTTTTTCCCTTTTATGCTGTTTTACATTTGCAAATTATTAAATAGCAAAAAAATATATAGCTATCAAATTTGGGGTGAGGTTTCCACAGGGGATACTCTTTCTGATTGCATTTGAATTAAGTTTTTTTGTGTAGCTCAAAGTGCTTGACAAACAAAGAAAAAATACAGCTCACATGATGATTCATTTGTATTCAAAAATCTAATACTTCCCTTGAACGTAATGTAGGAATGGGAGAAGAAAATAAAACAAAGTGTGGGTTGAAACAGTGTGTGAAACTTAACGGAAAAAAAGATGGCATGCAAGTTTAGTTAGCATTTAGACTAAATTTATAGCTTAATTTTAAATGAATCTTAGAAGGAATTACAGCTAATTGGCTTTTGACTGGGGGAATTAGCTATTCTGTTAGATCTTGGTACATTTTAAGTATAAATTTAAAATATAAATTTGAAGACCCTGTTTGCCCCAGAATCCCAAAGTGTTGACAAGTTTGGCACAGACTTTTGCTGATTTAAAAGCAAATGATGGCAAATCACAACAAGCTATTGAGATGGTTTCCTGGTTTCTTCAAAAAAAGCCAGTTTATTACTAAAACACATCTTGTTTCTTTTTTTCTTTTTGAATCATAAATCCCTTTTGTTTGATTTTTTTTCCTAATATTTAATAGTTGATTAAACAAACATATGTTCCTTTCAAATGTCTAATCACAGCACTCCTTGTGTTATAACTATGGATAACTGAAAAATATTGAGGCAGACATTTTGTTTCGGCAGTAAAATGATGGCTCACACCTTACATCCACTCAGCCATATACACCATCTTTTTGTGTTCTAAGTCTCTGTTTTTAAAATCTAGAATAACAATAATCAACAAACATTTAGATTTGGTAAGCCATGTTAAGATAAAGCCACACTGCCTTTTGTTTGCAGACTGCTGAAGTATGCATCTAGTTGTGCTCAAATGACTCACCATGTCCAAATAGAGCAAGCTGATTCAACGGTTTTAATTTGATTGAGTTTTAGGGTAAAATTCTTAAATCACTTGGCAGTGTGTCATGCTGCAGCTGGTATAAGACTTTAATCAAGTATCGCAACTTCATTTAACATATGGAGTAAAACAAACTAGCAGTTATTTCCCACAGGACTGATGCTAACACTTTATGAGAAGTTACTTGCTGCCATTACAGGAATTCTCATAATTTCTATCTGGCTTTTTTTTCTCTAATGTGCAATAGGCATACACTAACATCAAATCTGGGCAAATTTTCTACAAGTACACCAATAAATAAAGCAATATAGCCAAAAAAGCACTGCTTTCCCTTGAGAGGAGAATCAGCTATTGTTTATAAGTCCAGTCACAATTGATAAAATTCAAATATATTTGGCCTTACACAAGTATTCGCCTTCATCTGTGCAGCAGTTCAGTACCATATCGAACGCAATCTTCATGTCTAACAAAAGGAAAAAGAGGCTTAATCTTGTCAAATGCAGCACAAAGCAATCAGAAGAGCTGATCTTCAATGAGGGAGATGGATTATAATCAAATAGAAGCTTGCAGTCTGGCTATCATCCAGTGGAATTAACTGTGGCACATCCTCAGACCACAGAAGGGAAATGAAGAAGCATCACTGATATGAAAAAGGTTTTCAGTGCCTGATTTTTTTGTGTGTGTTTTAGGATGATTTAGTATGACAGACAGAAATAAAATAAAAATAATAATAAAAACAATCAAACTGGGGATTTTAAGTTCCAGAAATATTCATCCTATTCTTTCACATAAACACGTATATTGTTTATCACTCTGTGCAGAGTTCAGCACTTCAGCCAAACAGTGGTCAGACATACAGAGAACCCTAGCAGTGGATGAATCAATATGGTTACCAGAAAGCAATTCTGATGATAAGATCTGTTGCATTACTTATGATTACTATAAAAGTCATTCCCATCTTCCATAACTGGCACAAACTGATGGATAATTCTGTTTAATGCAGGAGAAATCTATTCACAGGGCACGTTACCCTTTTTAATAGATGCTTAAATAGTGCTTAGCACCTCACTTGCTAGAAAAATCTTTGAAACTGACTCTCATTTAAGTCCAATGTAAAGAGGTCATTTTGTATTGCAAACATCTATTTTATAAGTAGTCTCTCAAAAGAGGGAAATTTTTAATATATTAAAATATTTTTATGCAGAGTACACAAAATACAGTAAAATACACATTAAAATCTAAAATAAACACATTGGGCAGCTGTGGCTTAGGGATTAGGGCAGTTGTCCTCCAATGACAGAGTTGGAGGTTCAATTCCTGGCAACAGTCACATATCAAAGCGTCCCTGGGCAAGACACTGAACCCCTCATTGCCGCCGATGTACCCCATTGATGTATGAATAGAGTTCAAAGTACTCATTAGACTCTATGGAATGATTTATTCAGATTAGCTTTGTAAAGATGTAGTAGAGTAATGTATGAATGTGTGTGTGGATGGGTAAATGAGGCCACAGACTGTGTTGTAAAGCGCTTTGAGTAGTTTGGTTGGCTAGAAAGGCACTATATAAGTACAGTCCATTTACATTATTATTTAAAACATTTCATATAAAAAAGTATGATTTAAAATAAATACATAAATAAATTAAATTAAAAAACTCCCAACCTAATAATGGCAGGGGCCTCTGACTTGGACTTCCGCACCATGTGCAAACTTTGTGTCCTTATGTATATAACTGAACTTAATTAGTGCCCTTCTATGCGTCCTTTGCATCCTCTCCCTGAGGCCAGAAGTAATTGTCATTAAACAAATGTCAAGAGAAAAAAAACAAAGGCAGAGAAACAAAGGACCATGTTCAGGCAGGACACGAAGGACACAAACTCAGTCAGCCTGTAGAGATTTATTATGGTTTGTTAGGACATATATTTGTGTGTACATTTTTACTGCTATAACAGGAACTCTCTCTGTGAGGTTTTAGAGAGCAAGTCTCACGGGCCTCTGGGTTTCATGCAGCAAGATTACTCTATGACCGGATATTAAGACACAAGGTCTCTGCACTTCACACTCAGTCTGAAAAACTTGGGAATAAACCCATCTAAACTTGTTATGTCTGGAGTAAATATATAAAATTTGTGAAAATCCATTGAGAAATGTACACACAAAAAAAGTATAATCTTTCAAAAATTAAATGTAAGTGGTTCTGTGTTAAGTTTTCTAAACTGTGTAGTTTGGGATGTCAAAGCATGTAATTATTAATGTCTGAATACATGTGATATGCCCACCTGAATCTAACCAAACAGCAACTCAAAACAAAACCAAATGTTCAAATTAAAGTGTAAACTATAATTTGAAAATTATAGTTTACACAATTATAGTCCAAATGTCCTGGATGACAATTATGTTCCACAACCACTTATTAACCTTTAAAAACTTTTTGCAAAAATCAAGAAGAATGTAAAGTCTAAAATATTAATTGTACCAATTTATTTTTGCAAATTTAGTAGATACAGTAATATATATTTTATTTGCCTAAAAACTTTGCCTAAAACCCATCCTGAGTTTTAAAATGCAAATATATTGCTAAACAATAGTGGAAAGTGAAATTTCATTTAATTGTAATGAAAATATATTCAGATTTAGCATACTGATGGTAAAACATGTTGCATTTGCAATTAAAATGCAACATACTGTACAAACTGCTCTCCCTTACATGAAACTGTACAGGCTGATACTAGCCCCGGGTTCACTTGGTATTAGATTGATACCAAGTTTTGCATTATCATACACTACTCATAGCCAGTCCACCAACTGTCCACAGCCAGTCCACCACTAACTGCAGGTCAGTCACAAGCCTCAAGTGTAAATGAAGCACTTGGCTGAACCCAAGTGCTTCATTTACACCGAGTGCTTACCTGCATTTCAAAATTGCATATCAATTTATCTGGAAAACTACTGCAGTAAACACTTTCAAACTGCACCATTTGATATAGTTCAGGATGACCGTTTTTATGTTTGATTTCATATTTCACAATGAGTGACTTTAATGTTAAAAACGGGATGTACTAGCTTGTCATTACCCCTCTAACTACTTTAATACATCTTTAAAGGGAGAAAAGACTTATCCAAAAGAACTGCTAAAAACAGGTACTTCACAAGGGATAACAAGGGTCTTGGCTAATGGCTTTTCTTAATAATACAACTTAAAATATTAATATTTTCATAATTTATTACAACTGTTTCTGCCATTTTACCAAGCTAAAATTAGTTTGGGCTTTACATTTGGACTTAGCAATGAACCGCAAAAAGTAATGTTATATGAACAATTTTTTTGTTTTTTAAGGTCTTAAGTAACAGGAGTGAAGCTGCCCAGGTGCACTTACAGTACATACACACCTAAACATTACTAGTGAACAATCATGCCCATAAATCTTAACCCTTATACTTTTAAGCCCCATTTCTCTCTTCAGTGCACACACCCATGAGTAAATAAGAGATGGAGGACACGTTTTTGAAATTGGCTTTGAGCTTTGAGTCCCTCAGTAAGTCACGGGTCGAGCTAAGGAATTTGGGTTTGTGACAGCAGAAACGCTTGAAAAAAAGATAAACATTCTCAGTGCTTTCCTTTTAGGGTTCATTACTCTGCCGATCCCGGGTGGGCCATGAGAAGAGTAGTTAATTCCTACCAAAGGAGAGAGAAAAAACACATTAACTGAGACCTATCCATCTTCCCAGAGCTGACACCTTCATTTAAATCTCTTATTTCTTAAAGGATGTTAAGGCAGAATCGTCTTCTCAATGCATGAGCTTGCATACATGAGGTGAGTAAGTATGTATGATGCCTTTTAGAGTAAAAATCTTTCATCTTGATAGTTTCAAATTAAAAAGGTCCACCATTTCCTGCTCTTTTGAAATATTTAAATGTTATTTTCTGTGGATTAATTTCAGACATCTGGTAGTATATTCATAATACTAATGCAGGTTGCTGTGTTTTCATTTGCTCCAGGGAGAGAAACTGATTTGAAGGCAAGTCTCCATTAATCTACCAAAAGCCCATATTTTTAACAAGGGACACATTCAAATTACACTTGACATTTCATCAACAAGAAGTCTATAAGACCTTAAAGGCAAACTATATGTAAAAATGAAAAATTGGATTAATAGTTGCTTAGTCTCAAACACGAGGTCAATCTTCTTTCAGAATATTTTCAAAGAAAGTTTTTTATCTCTCCATCTTTTTAATGTTTCCTTGTCCCCTCCTCCCCCTCTCATTAATCTTCACCCAAATCTCACAACTACGCGCCTATAATATATGCCAAGAGGTTTTATCATGGGTCCTTGGTCAAGTGCAGCCCTAGAAAGAGATCTGCTAACTTTAATCAAATCAGTGCCGGGAGTTCTAAGGTCCCCAGTGAGGCTAGCTTTGTGCCAGGTCTACCAATATTACACCCTATTAAGAAACAATGACAGGGCACACAGATCCAGAAACACACAAACTGATTGGCATTAATCACTGAAAGAATTAAGAGCTCAGGAGCCCTGGGTCTGCCTCATAGGAGTATTATTACAAAAGAGGCTAAATGAATGATGCCATTAGGCATTTGATACATCACATTGAACAGGTTTTACAGATTCTGTAGTGGTTTTTAAAAAATGTAACGTAATAGCAGAAAACGGAAACTCTATAGAACCTACTAAACTGTTGCAGAACTACTTGACTTGGAACTAGAACTTTCCATAACAAGTTAATATTTCAAAAATCTTCTATGCATGTCAAATTTTCATCTATAAAGGCATCTATAATAAAAACTTTGGCCTGATTAAAATCTTCTATATAAGCTTTGTGATTTTATAATTGAAATTAATATTCCATGCTTTTGAGCAGACTACAAACTGGGACTGAAATCATTTGACAAACTAAAGCAGGTTGATATACCTCTGGTCCATATGTCAATTAAAGTTAAACAAATAATAATACAAGCATGCTATGCTGTATTCGTTTCAGCAACAACAATGGTGCTGTTCCACTTAAAAGTAACATTAAATATTAATAAAATTATCTTAATTGTTGAAGTAAGCTGTATTTCACAATAATACAATAATACATCATTGTAATTGAATTGCCTTAACTTTGGGATTTTCAAGGTTTCAGCAATATTCAGTCCCTGCATCTTTACAATTTTCAAAACTTTTCTAAAAAATTAACATAACACATGAGAGTTTTAAAGAAGTTTAGGGTCTTTTAGTTGTTTCTCTAAGATCTACGAGGTATAGCTTTCTATGCTAGAATGAGTATTAAAAAAAAAAAGATTAGTAAACTAATATTAAGCCAAGTTCCTGTGAGAGATAAGACATAGAAAATGCTGCTTAGACCTATTACTGGCTTATAGTCAGTAATAGGTCTAAGAAGCATCGTAGCCTATGTTCAACTTACTTTATTCTGCTGACAATGCTTGTAGATTTAAGATAGTTTTCTTTACAGTTTTCACTTGTATTCACCTGTATTATTAAGAGGTAATAGAAGAAACATGCCTCATATTTTGCACTGAAGTTTAAGTACATTTTTGTCAATTCTAAATATCACATAAGACAGATTTAAACACCATTTCTTCTCCCTTACAAATGTCACTTTGCTGTCCGAGTCAGGTACAATATTCTCCATCGTGTTTGTATGGTTCTGTATGTGTGCAAGCATAGATGTGTTTGTGTTTCAGAACATAAACTCTGAGATTCAGACAGGAAATGGGGTTTTATTTCTCATTTACTGCTCTGTTTAATGTGATCTGAGTAGCACAGCTTGCACTTTGAGTCCTAAAGAAGTAGTGCCTTAATGCAGTAGAGCCAGAAGAGAAGAGCCAAGTTTTAGTATTGTGTTTATAAGCACTCACTCAGCTGAGCTTGATGGTGCCCAGTGACAATTTAATTCCTGTGTGAGATAAGTATGAAAAGCCAACACAGATTCAAAATTGTCTGATTAAAATAAGAAAGACTTTGTTTAAACACAAATAATTCTGTACTTTCACAGACAACAGCAAACATAAAACAAAGGATCCCTCCGTTTTATGTTTGCTGTTGTTTGTGATAGTACAGAATTATTTGTGTTTGTCAGAAAAAAAAGACTAGAGTAACTGCAACATCTAAGAAGAAAACTCAGATCTACAAAGTAGATCACAAAAGAGCAGCATCCTCTACCATCTTTTATGATGCATAATATGTAATGCTGATATTTCCCCATTTATTAGCTATACCACATCCTGTGTGGCAGGGGCTGGACTCTATCCAAACCACCATAAACAGAGTGAACTAACAGGGAGACAGTAAACCATTCACACCTAAAGATATTTTTAAATGATCAATCAAACAAACAGGTTTTTGGATCCTCAAACGAAGCCGGTGCAGCAGGCAGGAAAAACTCAGACACGTGGAGAACATCCAAGCTCCACAGCAGGTCCACACAGGGAAAAAAAAAGGTAAGGACATACAAGAATCTGAATGGGGCAAAAAAGCTATAATTAGTGCCTTTCTAATTTCCAGTCTTCTGTTTGTGTAGCCTAGGTAAACAAGTTGTAATAAAGCTTCTTTCAGCATTGTTTAAACATTATAAACATTATCATAATAATATTATGTTCTGATGCATAACACTAACCAAGAAAGCTGCATATCCCAAAACAGTTTGGAATTTTTCCAAGTATTATTCATCACACTTGCTATTCCCAAATATTTAATCTAAAGGGATATGAGCAGGACTATAAATTGAAAAGAAAATATAAATATCATTTTATTGATTAGATTGTTTGTTGTTGCATATTTTAGTCTTGTCTACAGCGTATGTTCAAATGCCAGATGCAGGAAAGTCATTACCACATAAGCACAATTAGCAACTATGTTCCACACATTATAAGATGTAATCCAAACAACATGTAATAATACAAAGGAACAAAACTCTCAGTGGTCCTTCTGGTACACGAGTTACTAAAATCCACTGTATGTGGCACAGCTCAAACACTCATGTGCATGCACTCAGTCCCACAGGATCAAGCCTTCAGGGGGAGCTAGACTTGCCTTAACAGAGTGAAAAATAATTTCTAATACATATTAATGAAGCAGAGTTGAATCGATGCCCTTGGAACTTTATGAGGGAGTGTGCAGGTGCAATGCTGTGACAGCATAGGTGGAGCTTAGAATTTTAGGGCTGGTTGTGGACAGTGTTAGCTTGGCTCAATGGGGAGAGCCCTCATCCATCATGCTGAACTCAGTGAGATGGAGCTGAAAAGGTCCCATGGGACAAACCCCGACTATGAAAGAGCCCATCAAGTCTCAAAAGAGGGACCTACATTAGCTCTGTGTGTAAGCTAAATTAAACTGTAAGGTAATGACTCAAAAGTAAAATACACTTCATTTTATGTTCTTATGTACACAATTTATCTTAACTGCTAAAATTCTTTGGCACTTGCACTTCAGAGCGCACAAATTATAAAATACTGCTTCTGCAGCAAATAGCTGAAAGCAGCTTGTTCATCAAGGACAGAAAGTATTGAACAAAGATGACTTTACAATCCCTGCAGCACTTGTGGTTGACACAGCCATTAACTGTGTGACCAACAGGCCATTTGCACTCTATGATTCACACATTTAAACATATTAATAACTATGCCACTGGCTCAAGTCCATGTGACAAGAGGGAGAAAAAAAAAAGAATTGGCAGACGGGATGATAAATCCATCCATCTTTATTTTGACATTGTTTCTGCACCACCAAAAAATGATAAACATTTGAACATTTTCCAGTAATTAATACTTTTTTTGGTTTGTTTTCATATCAAGGTTTACGTGTCTGATGGGTCTTTTGTTTTTACTGGATCTCACCTGCCTAAATGAAATTGCACAGGATAAAGTTGATTTTCTAGAAAAATAAAATAAAAAAGGAGGTGCTCTGGACTGCAATTAAAATGCATCTTGCAGCAGTAACACCACACACCCACAAACAAATATGCTTGGCTTAGGCTTGTTGTTATTCCTGTGCTGTGTTGCTACTGCATGATCATGCCAAAACCCAGAGGCAATTTATTATGGACATCAGAGGAGCAACAAAGGTCACAAGCGAGACAATGTATCAGCAAACCAATCATAGCCACTACTGATTCAGCACTTTCAAAGACATCACCTGCTGATCATGGAAAACAAAATTGAAAAAAAGTGGGGAAAAAATGAAACTGGAAAGAAATTTTTTTAATAATGAACAGACAGGTTTGTGCGGAAAAGATGTAAAATTTGGAAATGATCTGGAAGACCAACAAAACAAACAAAAAAGCTTGCAAGACCGCTAAAATATTTAAAATTAGAGTTTAAATTTTTTTTTTCCTAAATATGAGGCATCTGTACTTGATATCTTGAGCCCAATTCTTATTCAACTACAAGCCATTAAAAGCAGTGCAATATGACACCAAAACTATTTATTGTGCGCAGTAAAAAAATGCAGGTATCAGATGGAAAGTTGGTAACTGCAGATACTTTAACCTACACTGGTCTCTGTGACAAAAAAAGCAACAAAATCTTGACTGGGACATTGCTAGTGAGTAAAACAAAATAAAAACCAAAATGCACATTTTTCATTAAGAACTCACCAAAGTCAAACTTACAAACAAATGTTATTTATAACCAAGAGCAATCAGATATTATAAGCAATTATCTCAAGGCCTCAAAAACATCCTGCAAGACATCTGTTTAATGTGGGGGTTATGGTTTGCTGCTCTCAGGCTACTAAATCAATGTTAGTTAACGTCCATGGGACAAATGTGCATTT
>JAOXNZ010000074.1:11636443-11651898 GCA_028566095.1 Kryptolebias brasiliensis
TTCATTGTGTTCTCTTCATGTTTCTCCTGGTCTCCCCGTGTCTCTCAGATGTGCTGTCTGGTTCCCCTCGTGTCTTGCGTAAGTTTTGTTATTTCGTCTGTTTAGGTTTTTGACGCCTCGTCAGCCTTTGTTTTGTTGTAGTTTTTTTATTTTAATAAACTAAATTCAAGATGAGTCTGCGCTCTGACATGTTCAGAGTGAACAATACTGGAAATACATTTAAAGGCCTTATAAGATCCATGTTGAGTGATTAGAAGACCTGAAAGCTTGTCAAATTCTTTCAGAACAAAAACCATAGACTATTATGATGCCAGACATTTAAAAAAAGTCTAAAGGCAAAGACTGTACCAGCTTGTGACATGATTCACACCCTTTTGGAATTAACCAGACTTCACAAACAAGTAACGGCACATTTATTATACTAGCTGCTACAGACTATCTTTGCCGTGCCAATACATCAATCAGAGAGCATTTACTTAAACATTAACTTGTATGGTAATACAATTTAAATGTTGCAGTCTCAGTGTGTACAACATTCAACAGTGCTGGAAAGCTGGCTCCTTGGTTCAGTTCTGCTGTATATTTCAGAAGCACACCTTACAGGAAAGAATAAATGTCAACTGCTCTAGGAAAATGGTTACAAAATACATTGTTTTTTGGAAAGAGAGATCGCAAAAGAACGCTTTTAAGTTTTAATCATGTTGTATTTTCACCAAAGAATGTCAAAAAAATATTTCCTGATGCCTCTCGCACAGTGACAGCTCAAGATTGGCACCTGCAACCCGGAAAGGAGAAGCAGGTAAAGAAAATGGATGGATAGATGAAATAGTGTAATTACCAAAAAAAAAAAAAAGCATGTCCTGTTTAAGAAGAATCAAAAATAAAGAATAGCACATTGTAGTTGTATGCTTTCAACCATTTGTGAGGTTGCAATGGCACTATATTCTTGACATTTTGCATTAATAAAATGGGATGATACCAAACAGACATGTGTCCCATTAAAATAAGAATAAAAATTATTACATTAATTTAAAATAGACCAGTACACATAAGCTGTTTTACCATTGTCCCATCTCAGCAGGACTTGCTTTGCCCTAACTCGGCTCTACTGGGTTCTACAGTGATTTTCCATACAACTGATCGCTGCCTCGATGTCAGCAGGTTGTCATAGCTTTTCAGCCCAAAACTGACTACCAAAGAGTAAGTAAAAGTGAAATAAAGTCCCTAAACACTCATCATTCTCTGCCATGGTTTCCAAAAATGCTGTGGACTTTTCAAGGGCACCTTCCCTCCGCCGGTTGGAGCCTGTAAATAGAGTCCATTCGGTCCAGTTCTGTCTGAATTCCGTCGTCAACCAACAACCACAGAAATGTCTGCACCTCATAACACCACAATGTAAAAAAAAAAAACGAATGCTGGCCAATCAATGACCTGCAGTCTGCTTACGTTAAATCTTCTGCATGGCTCAGCTTGTTTGGAAGCCCAGCCAAGTAGGTACTAAAAAGTACCAAGAAGCAAGCTGAAAGTGGGCAGGACCCAAGAATAGAAAGACTCTGAACCTGCGCAGTGTTGAGCAGAATCAAGCCCCTGGAAAAGGGCCAAGAATGTACAGGCTTATAGTTGCCAAACAATCCTTACAAAATGCATTCTACAGAATGGAAGACCAACTGGAGGCTCCTACTCAGAGTCAAGGATTCAAACTTTTTCATTGAACTGGTCAAACGAATGTTTCATATGTTGTAGGGCAGTAACAAAACAAAAACATGTACTGGTCTTAGGCTAAGGTTCAGCAAAAGAAGACCATAACGTTCAAGTCAGTGGTCTTATCTCCCAAAGTTGTCCTTTATTATAGCAAAGTAAGACCAAAAGCACTTCAGTTTGGTAAAACACTGACTACACTGAGATCACTCAGCTGTTCAAATTATAAACCTCAAATGGTGAACGAGGAGGAGTGAGGGGAGACAATAAGGCCAGAAAATACTTATACTGGATTGCTTTTTGTCTGTCTGAGATGATGACAATGAACATTGGATTATTCTAACAGTTTATGAACCACTTTAGGCTGTTCCTTAAAGTGATCCACTTCAATGCAGCTCCTTAGTAAAATAGCCTATTAAAGCTGATCATGAAGGCATGTCTGCCATCAAAACCGCCTCTTTTTGTGGTATTTGCCTGTGAGGGAGTTTTCCCTTGTCATTAAAATGACACTGATTCACCTTATGCATATGCAAATAGACAAAAAAAAGCAAGACAAAATGTTGCAGGGTTTTTAATGGTTGAGTATTATGTATGCATGGCACAAAGTTGTGGTTTATGAAAGGTGGGACCTAAGTCAGCAGTCATTGCCAGGTTATCTTTACTCAGAGCAGAACTGTAAAACAAACAGAGCTCAGGAGTTTTTAGGACAAACACTCATTTTGGGAATAAATTCTAACATGAACAGTGAGAAGACATATGCTTTGGCACAGGCAGTGAACTTATAATAACCAAAAAGGACACAGTGATTGACACTTTACCCCAAAATCTAACAGAAAATGAAAGCTATGCATAAGTGGTCTAGATGCTTTTTGCTTGATTTTGCTTTACAAGTAATCACAAAAATGAAGGTGAGGAGAGGCTCCCACAGATGTACTGAAGTAGACATGGTTCTGGACTGGTCCTTCTCACAAGATTAGCGGTTTCAATTTAGATATTAAGCTGGTCAATGTTAAAAGACACTTGCTGACTCACACAAAGGCATAGTGAGAACATTAAAAAGATTAAAAACCTTGTGTTTGCGGGTGACACTTCTAGGTTCAGCAGCTGGGAATTTTTTTTACAGTGGCAAAGTCTACCTTTTTAACAGGACAAATAAAAAAAAACATTATTTAGCAATTAATTACATGCTTTAGGGTGGGCACATAAAGGTAAACTTTGTGAAAAATTCTGCTCATTATGGTACAAAGGCATGATTGGGGTGGTTAAATACCTGGAAAGTGTCATGATGCCCATGTGTCACATATTCCAGCCTTCCAATTAAAACTCCATTTTACTATTTACCAAAGCACAGAAGGCTGAAAATTTTCATCATACTCAGGAGGACACAATGAAGAAATCCCAGGGTGATGATCAGTCTAGCATGACCTTAGGCCTTGTCATAACATTGTCACAGTATCAAACCAACATATGGGCCACTGTTCATGAGTAATAACTCACACCAACGCATTCCCTCAAATTACATACTTACAGATACACCGCCTCTGGCAAAGCAGCAGCCACATTAATACCACATTACAACTGTATTTTGGCGACATTGTGAATAAGCAGAGATTCACAGCAGCTGCATTCATTACACAAACGTGATTAAAGTGGCGGACCCCTTGGGCGTCCAGGGACCTAATGATCCCACTCTGCCTTTTGTTATTCATGTTGGCTGAGGGCATGCCACTGAGCTGCAGCCCTTGGTGTCTGCTTGCACCAAATGAGGTCTCATTAACAAGAGGCCATTCACAATCCTCGCGTTCATACTCGGCACCCAACCGTGGTAAATGAAAGAGACAGAGCCCCCGGATGCCTGGGTCCACCCCTGCCACAGATGGGTCTACCCTCTCTGGTGCACGATGATGATGATGTCCACTTGTTTGTGCGTGACAAGCTGACATATGTTATAGGGCATTCATCACTGGCTGTTAAATTGCCCTCTTCTTTATGCTCTATTCAGCCCAATTGGCACACTCACCCTCCAAAGACTGGGAATACACTTATTTACAAAATTCTCTGATGCAATAAAACAAATGAACACAGTCCTGCCTGTTTACAGGACAAGGGTTAAGTCAATGGAAAAAATAACTTTCATTTGTGATTGTAGCTGTATATTTGATGCTTGCCTTGTAACTACAACAAAAACAATATTGGCTCAAAATCTGTTAAACTATAAATTAAAGTGTGTAAAGCACTTTGGGAATTAACTCAGATGTTCTGTTCCGTTACAGAAAAATCCCATGAAAGTACTAAAACTATTAATGAACTGATCCCTCGAGCAAGTGTTGTATGTCAATAACTTATTACTCTTCTGCCTCTAAAGAGCCTCGTTGTTGTCTGCCAACTGAACACATCATTAAGCCACAAGGTTGCATTTCTGCATGATAAGAAATACAGACACAGCAGTTTATTGAAACAGCTCCACTGACTAATGACAGCTAAACGTGTTGCCTTCACATCAAAACTTTGAAAGACAAACACTGCAGCACTGTATCCATTCAGAAAACAACCACCTCACTTCGAACACCTAAATACAGTTTAACATGTTTTTTTCCCCCTTTTTGTTTTGATAGTAGTAAAATATCAGAACTTTATCATTAATTATTTTATCAAAATAAACAATGTGAAATTTGGTCATAATTAGCACAAGTGATGGACAAAACATGTTTTATGTGCTCCAAACAAACTTTAACCCCCAACATTAAATTAGCATTTTGTGCGTTCCTTTATAACAGAGTTCACAAAACTTGGATGTAGTTAAGACCTGACTATGAGTATAGTCCTTTTTATGAAACAGTTTCACAATATGGCTACAAAGACAAGCACCACTATAAGTCCCCTCTTGAATGCACCAGTCGAGCAGGCCACATCTTGCAGCAATGTGTGCTGACACAAAGTAGCTAGTATTGTGGAACCAGCAACCTACAACAGTCCTGTAACTAGAGTGGAGTCTTCACATGCCACCACCCCCTATTTCACACACACCCACCAACTCAGATCTGTGACTCCCTTACAGACTTAGAGGCATAACAGTGGCCTGCCGACTTTGGTGCCCTCAGTCATTACACAAATCATACTGAGAAGTCGTTTACACAAAGCTGTTTTTCAGTTAAACTGTAGCATTTTTGTTGCAGTTCAGCCATTCATTTGCACGACAACAGAAATTAAATTCTCTGACACTGAAACTTTCTGAACACAGGTCTCGGAGTGGAATTTTTCAGACACCATCTGCATTTTAAAAGAAGCAGCAATGTGTGAAATCACATATGTGCTGCAGTCAATAGCTGTTCTGCACATGCACAAGCAGATCAACAGTAGTAGTAATGGTGGATAGAGTGCTGTTTGTGCTACTCACCCTTTTCAACATATAGCAGCAACCCAACTTTACCGTCGGTCCAAAGAAACGTCCATATGTTTACCATTTTAGATCTAACTGCTTCTATGCTCAAGAGACTGGCATCTGCACGTATGCAAGGGCCAGCTAGTTTATCGGGCATGGAAACTACATCAAATTCAACGAGAACAGTAGCACCATGTAAACGTACAACTTTTTTCCCCCCAAACAACATCGAAAAATCTCTAACGTTTCCAAACAATCGGTCACGTGTAAACAGGGCCTGAGACAGGAAAAAGGGGCACATCAGGCCCAGCTTGAAAGTCTTCTGTTGAAAAGTCTTAAGTATTTTTCCAAATTCCTAATTTTAAGCTTTTAATTTAAACCATTTTAAACCATTTGCGTCGAATATAAGAAAACTTAAGGATATATTTTTCACATAAATGGTAGAAATAAGTTTTCCATGAGGAAAACAAACAAATGTTATGCCTTTAACCAAACATTGACTTTTGAAACTTAAGAACTTTTTGAAGGGAAAACCCAACAGGTACTGTTTTATAAAACTTGTATGATAGCCTGGTAATTTATTAATCTCATACACCATAGACCATACAACAAGATTACCCTATACTGCCAAATATTTTACAACATCTATGACACTTTATCAACTATCCATAGCAAACTCTATATTTTCATGTCATTTCAAAGTTCCTGAACTGGATATACACCCATTCTGCTCCTTCCCATCAGCTGGATTCTGAATCACCCCTGTTGCTGACCGTGCACTAAATTATTCAGTTGAAAATAAGGCCACATTAAAAATGCATTGATTCACGAGAATAAGACACTGTAGAACAAACTGCAGTGCTAACTATGTGAGAAGGAGATCAATGCAGAAGAGTTTTCCATCATTTGCATTGCTAATTTGGATGAAGTGCTATCAGAAGGAAGGTGACATTAATATTTAGTGAATAATTTATGACAAATTAATCTAAAATAACAATAAGAGCAATAATTCTTTAAGTTTAGACCTATGCTTCGCAAATATATACTGTTTTACAAAGGGTTACATTATGTAGGTAAAACACAGTATACAGTAAAAAAATAATTTTAAACTGCCACACTTGAACTTAATTGGCACAAAACCATACCTACCCTGTCTACAGCAATTATGTAAATCAAAACAAAAACTTTTAATAGTGAAATAATAACTGTGTAAAATAATAGTAACTGATTTACATAATTCAGCCATCAACTGGTTAAAAAAAACTAAAACAGACAAAAACATTGAAAAAATATTTTGAATTTCCAATTTTGAAGAAGAAATGTCATCAGTTTTACTTTTTTGGATATCTTAATCATGATTAGACTGACAAACATGACTTCCAAAGGAATTTTTTTTTTCTTGTGTCATTGGAGACCAACCATGTATACCATCTAACCATTTCAAAACACATTTTCTTCTATCCAGTTTCTTCAGTAAAGTACTCAAAAGATATAAATGAATTCTGTTGGGTGTAAAAAGAATAACTTAATGCTTACACAAACAGAAATTAGGCTTTGCAAGGAATAATATTTGAACTCTAAAAAGTAAACATAACTAGTTTTAAAAAATATGACTTTCAGGGACATTTTCCCCCAAACAGCACACACACACAAACCTGTGAGTCTATGTTTTCTAATATGCCTGGAAGCAATGTGCAACATGGTTCCATTTGCAAAATTTCAGCAGTAACCTTGAAAATGTTCTAAAATTGCAAATTCTTTAAGAATATAAAAAGTCTTGGGATTCATGAATGCATACCACTAAATGCTATTTGAGTTAAATTCACATTAAGAGGAAAGCAGATGCATCAGGAAGTCTCACTTCCGATGAAGGTAAAAGTGTTAAAGACAAACTGTTCAAACCATCTCTGAAGCTTGCTGACAGGGTCTCATTCAGGCTTTGCTGACTTTGAACCTTCAGGTCTCATATGGACTTGTGTGTGGGGGGAGGGTGGTCAGATGAGGCTCTCAGCAGCTTATTAAGCCAGTTTTAATGGCCTTGACCCTGGCCCATAACCCTCAAAAGAGTCCTGGAGGAAAAAACGTTTGTATAATATTACGGACCATGATGAACTGAATTTGTTTTGTTTTTTTTTCCTTTTGGCAGAGTTCCATCTTTGCATTTACTAAGAAGAGGAACTCAGTTAACCAAGATTGTCCTAAGTTTCCCTCTCCTTGAAAATGGGCTGGAGCTTGCATTTAAAATCAGTCAAGTTTGAAAGCACTACATTATGTGACCTTAACCCACAACTGAAGGCAATTACAATCGTTTTTTTAAAGGTTTTTGCTGTCCTCAGGCACACAGTAGAACAGACCGAGAGATGTGACAAATTGATCTTGACCAAACCAAACCAAGACCGTAGGGTTATGACAAACGTATTTAAAAGTATTTAACACCCATTTATCTGCACATTTATCTTAAATGAGAACACATTATTGTATTCCCCTTTGCCAAAATTACTGGAACTGAATGGCATTTAAGCAATTAAAGATTAGTATTTGATTAAATGCTAACTCATTTTCTGCATGCTGCTTCAGTACTTCATTAGTGCAGTAATATTTTATTTCTTGTATTAAGTAAACACAATTTGACTCTAAAGATTTTAATATATACATTTATATATTTAAGTATACCCTCCTTCAATCTATAATTTTACATATCAGGACAATTTTAAAAGTTCATCTGGTTCCCATTTTAAAATTAAACAGCTACACCTCAAATGAACAACAGCACATACGTCACTGTCATTTAGATGACCAGATTAAGCTAAAAATAAATAAGCAGGATATGATATTTCAACAAGAATTGATAAAGGAGGAGTCAAGTCAGGTAATTATCAGCAAAAGCGAGCAGCTCAATAAAAGCTAAAATTGCTTCAATTTGTTGATTTTAAGCATTCAGATGTATGTTCACACAATGCCAAAGAGAACAGACAAAAGTTAATAGTTGGTGCCAAATAAATTTAGAAAAGACCGAAATCACTTCTAAAAGTAAAAGCATAACATGTCTTGAAGGAGTGCATATGGCACTGTCTTTCATGCCAGAGCTTTAAACTAAGATCATCTTGTGTTTAGAAAAGACTGAATAATTACAGCTTTGCTCAGACTTTGAAAATAACAATGCATGATCTTGTGCAATCTGTTAGTATGTGTTGTGATTGGGAATGACTCTCAGCTACTAACACACCACATTTTTGCTAAATATCTGTAAAACTGACAAACTTATAGATATTTAAGGTTGATTAGCTGTAGCAACTATCTTAATTCAAGTTGAATTCAAAAGTTAATTGGTTTTAGATGCCCATTCAGTGATTACTTTTTTCAAGTTTCCTTAAAATCTGTCTAGTGGTTCATGAGATATTTTGCTAACACAACAGAAAACATGCACATACATACAGACAAAAACAATGGAATCTATCATTCTACACGTAAAAGAATATTCACAAGCTGAAAGCATTCAGCTGGGATGGACTTGTCACCTGTCCAGGGTGTACCCTGCCTCTCTCAGAATGACTGTTGGAGATTGGTACCAGCTCCCTTGCGACCCGGGGAAAAAAAAACAGGGAAGGAAAATGAATGGATTGATGAAAACATTCTAAAGAGTTACTAAACCTCCAGGACTAGATATCTCAGCAAGATAACCAGGTCAGACAATTCTCTGAAAAATTGTAAACCCCATGAACTAGATTTCAGATTAAACAGACCTCTGTTAGTGCGTTGTATGGAAAGGTTCATAACGGTACAATGAGAAAAATACTGAACATGTTATGTACCTGAAAGGCTCAAGTGGGACTGAACTCAGTGAATTAACAGTCAGTGTCCAAAATTAAGTGAGAGACAGATAAGGTCAGACAGAAGACAATTACTTCAAGTTATTGCTTCCAAAGATGGTTCTGCTAGCTACTGAACCAAAGTAACTGTTTGATTTCCTGCTTCTGCATTTTGGCTTTTCCATTCATTCTCAAAGAATAACCTGGTTTAATATGCCATCTTATTTTTCATTCATTTTAAAAACTTATTGTTTAATCTAAGTAGATATTTTTATTATGTCTTATATGTAAAACCTTACTACTGAAAGAAACTAATTATTTTTTGCCATGACTGTAAAGTATTTTCATTGGTTCTACAAATATGATTTGAGACAATGAGACAAACCAAATCCATCTTCCTGATTATTATTATTATGTATGGTTTCTTTAATACCTCAGCATTTTTTCCTCCATCCAACTCTGTGCACAACTTCAATCTATCACTGTAATTCTTCTATTCTTGCTCCACAATCAGTCCCCACGATTTCCTTCTCCCCTCCTTCTGTACTGTTAGACAGTTGGAATGGAAGCTACAAGCAAAGCAATAAGGCTGGTTGTGAAACGACCATGGGATCAATGGGGGGGCTTTACGGAGGCAGAACACGTTCCCACAGCTGGTCAATTAGAGCAAGGACGGCACAAGTACACACATATACAAAGAACCGGAGTTGTTGGCCTTTAAAAACAGAGTTACTTTTCATCCCTCGTCAGCTCTTTTCCTTCAACATCAGGGAATTTTGGCAGAGATAATGCAATTCCTTGTGAAGAAAACTTGACTGCAACGACTGAGGTGCTGCTATATACATAAGACTATTTTAACAGAAAAACTTACTCTATCAGGCAAAAGACTGGCAAACTGCTACACACTGCCAAGCTATTGTTGTGCACTTTAAAGAAGCAAGTTTTTTTTTTTTTAATAGCAGCACTGCAAACACACAAACTTCATTATTGTGTCCATCTTCCATTACAGACAGCATAGCACTGAGTGTTCAGACTTTAGCACCAGTCATTATTATTGTTATACATGCTTTTCTACTGTTTCTGAACTGTTCACAACTGTATAAAAGCATTTGGAATATAACTTCCCTTCACGTGTACTCTTTATCAATCACTCTAAAAATCAACAAGAAGCTAGTCAAGCTAGTAGGTTTTAAAAAAAAAAAAAAAAAAAAAACACTGCAATTGTAACAAGATTCTTCTTGGGAAAAAAACTACCGACTTTGACACAACATGTGACCGTTGGTTTATATGTATATGTGCAACAGAAACAATTTCTTGCTTGCTCACTTACAACCATTGTTACTAGATGTCTGCTTTGAGGACATACAGCAGAGCGCTATAGGACAAATTGCTACTTGCATGCTTAGACAAATGTGCTAACCAAACCGTGTGCTTCCTCTTGTGGCCAAAATTAGACACACTGCACTTTGTAAATGTTTTCCTTTTAAAAAGAACATCAATAAATAAAAGCCTTGCATTACTTAAAGGAATGCATATCACACGAAAACATCTTATGTTGAGAAGGGACAGAGTAATAGCCGTTTCTGTCAAATCTTGTAAATGATGATATGCGGAATCTCACATGATACGAGATCTCACAAGATGTGTTAGTACTCAAAGTATATCATGGGGATGAGTATTGGGTAAAATGACAATTGAGAAGAAAATCTGTAAAATCAACTGAGTTATAGCTATTTTGTGTTGGCTAATGTCAATTAACTGTAAAGGCCATCTTGAATTGGGCTGACTCCAAATGAGTTGTAGATGTACAAGCACTGATTACTTTGAGAGTTTCACTAAAATGTATCCAGTGGTTAGAGAGATTTTTTGCTAACAGACAATGTTGATTATAACAGCAAATGCCAAAGTTTTAGGCAAAGATGTTGCGCAATGTGTAGCACTAGAGTATGTGTTGGCCATGACTCTCAGATACTACCACACTAAATTTTAGCTCAATATCTGTAAGTGGACTCAAGTATAGTCATTTTTGTGTTGGCTAATGTCAATTACATGTGAAAGCCATTTTAAATGGGGTCGACTCCAAAGGTTTATCAGTTGTATATACACAGCCAATGATTACTTTCTGAGAGTTTTATTAAGATCTGTTCATTGGATCACAAGATATTTTGCCGACAGACAGGAATGACACCAACAGTTATTACCAATGTTTTAAGTACAAATATTGCACAATGTGTAGCATGTGTTGTGAATGACTCTCAGCTACTACCACACCAAATTCTAGCCCAAAATCTGTAAAATTGTTACAGCCATTTTTATGTTTCTTCAGGTCAGTTGGCTGTGGTGGTCAATTTAAATTGGGTTGACCTCAAAATTTAATCAGTTGTAAATGTACACCCAATCAATATTTTTCTGAAACTTTCATTAAACTCCATCCAGTGGATCATGGGATATGTTATCAAACAAAGTTGACTCCAATAGTTAGTGGCAAAGCTTTAAACACAGATCTCACTTGATCTGTTAGCACTTAGAATCTGTGTTAGGGATCAGCCTCAGTTACTGCCACACCATCTTAAGCTCAATATCTGTAAAACCTGCTGAGTTACAGCCATTTTTGTGTTTGCTAAGGTTGCTTAGCTGTGGCGGTCATCTTAAATTGGGTTGACTCCAAAAGTTAATCAGTTATTGATAGTCACCCAATGCTTACTGTCTGAGAATTTCATTCAGATCTGTCCACTGGTTCATGAGATATTTTGCCAACAATTCAGATGCACATATGGGCAAAAACATTACCACCCCACCTTTGTCTTCAGCAGCAGGGGATAAATATTATAACAATACTATAACAACACCTTTTAAAAAGAACATTTATCTGACATTCAATTAAAAAACTAAATAATATAGAGTGGTGCTTGTTTCAGAACACTATATCCTTACATGACCAACACTACAAATGAGAATATTTTTTTTTTTTTTTTTTAACTGAAAATCACAAATCTTCATGCATACAAAGATTCTCCAGGAGGCTGTATTACACATCTAACTTCAGAACAGTAGTCCCTTTCATTAAAAATATATTTTAGGTGGAAAACCAAACTCTGGAAACTAGTGAATTAGAACCTAATAAAGCTCATGAAGTCAAAATAAAAAGCATTGTGCCAATATGTTAAACAGAATAAGTCACACTCATTAACATAAGCTCTTCTCTCCAAAATTTAAACAAAGGTTATTTAAAAATAAAATAAAATAATTAATGGCCTAGCATTCCTTGAAGTACATTATACTTGTGTGTGTACAGGATACCTTAATCACTAATGGTAATACCAAAATTAATTTTATAACAAAATTCAAAGCTAAATAACTCTTAGTTAACAAAACAGCAGATCTTGCCCATTTTTTCTCTCAGCAAGCAGTCTCTGATTGTTCTCTGTAAATGAATGAACATATATATTCAGTTGCCCCAACTCTGCAGAGCCCCATAACGTTGCTTACTGTAGGAAAGTTTAGTAGCAATCCATGGTCCTCTACTACCCTCTGGTGGCCAAAAAAGTATTTCTTGCCAACCAGCAAAGAACCTGCAGGTTTATCAGTATTCAAGGGGATCTCTGAAATGCTTATAGAACATTGATTTAGGGCAAATACGCATTACAAAAAGGTGCCAGTTATTGTTAGCCTCTACAAATACATTGACTTTAAGACGTTTCACCCCAGTAGCTATAGATCCTAACACTTGGCATTTTAACACTGCCTGGTGAAACAATTTAAGACAACTATCCACCACTCACACAAACACACACCCTTAGGTCAAACAAGCATCCGGCACCTTCTCAAAGACAATTTCTTAGCAAGCAGCATCACAATAACAGCTACACACACAAGACAGAAAATTACTTGGCCTAAACAGAGCAGCCACATAATTTTGTAGAAAGAAAAAGCATTTCAAAAAGTAACAGTGATAAGATCATTATTGTGGTTTAGCTGGGAGCTAAACAGATTTGATAACAGCTGAACAACAAACAACAGATGTTTTAAAATTAATGTCCATAGCGCCTGCAGCTTCAAATAATGGCAACATGTTTGTTATATTTGCACTATTCATACATTAAACAATGCATCATGTAAAAGCTAAACATCTCATTCTGAACATTCCTAGTAATTTTGTGACATTTACTGTCACAGACATCTACACCAGGTACAGATATACAGTACCATGGTACAATGAGCAGCTTTTCCCATCCCCACCACCTTCTACTTCTTTTCGTTGTCTTGACCCGTCTCCAAGTCTTGTGACGGTTCCACAATTACCTTCAATTATCCTCACTTCCAGCTCACCAATTACATCCATTATTGATTGCAGACACCCAGGTTGCAAGGCTTATCTGCAGCCATCCACTGCCCACGAAAGAGAAAGCAGAATAGAACCGAATAATAAGCCCTTAGTTCGTTTACAGTCTCCAGGTTTTCACTCAGTCTATGTTACATCACCACCTACTGAACAGAGCTGGGCTGACAACGTGGTGTCCTTGGAAAAACAAATCAAACAAATGAAAAAGTAGTGTCTAAGGAATTATGAGTCTGCTGATCTGTAAGGCAGAATGCAAGGTGCATAAAACCCTTAAACAGAATTCAGGTTCAAAAAGATAAGTAAAGTACAAAAGGAAGACTTTTGCAACTAAAACTCCAACTCATTTTATCCTGCCACACCGTCATGTAAGCAACAACCTAACTGGTTTGTCCATCATGTAGGCGAGACACTGACAGCACAGCATCCTGTCCATTCATGTAGAAAGCAATGACAGAAAGACAGACAGAGGGCTGACAGGGAGGCAGGGTGAAAGGAAGGTCAGTTACAAGGGACGGACGCTGTAAAATGCGTAATCGCACAACTGCCACATTTTTGAATATGATACTTGCTGACATTTACCGAGACACAGACATAAGCTGCTGTCATCATGCACCAAAGTAACACATCCATCATCTTGAATACATGCCAGGGTACCTGTGGAGGGCCACATCAGTGTGGCCCTACTGCCACCCCCTGTCACAACAAACTTGAAGGGCAGCATTCCAAGAAAGATTTGTAATGCAACGCTGCCCTCTAAAGGACTTATAGTGAAGTGTAATATACAGAAGAATATTTAAATGAAGTATTAAAGACTTACCTTGTTATATTTTCAATGCAGTTTTCTGTCAGATCACCAAAATTTGCATTCCATGTCATTCAAACCTAAAGACAACAACATTAAATTTACTACATCAGGGGAGTCCAAATCCTTTGTTCTTCAGGTGATCTGGGAGCTGCTTTACAAAATTTAGATAAGGGATTTTCTGGTTGTCCTGGCTTACTTTATCCTTGAGTCACAAAAGCACTGACACATAAGTCACCATGAAGATTTATTCAGTAAAGTTAACATGGCCTGAAGCAGGCTAACAGCCAGGCTTTATTAAACCTAGAGTTTGTTTACATGCTCAGTTTGGAGTCACCCTGACAGAAAAACGTCATTAAATAGTTATCTAAAACTCAATATTTTTAACCAGTTTTGTGTAGCTTATCATTTTATTATTTAGCATAAAATCTAACAAGGCTCACAAATTGAAATAATATATGTGATTTACCTTTGAATATCATTATCATTATTTTCATCATTAAAAGCACTGATACTCTCACCCTGACAGTTAATATTTATATTAACTACAGTTAGAGATGTTTCCAAAGTTATTTTCAGTATATGAACTCACTATATGAAGTCCCATTACATACAAGTTTTTCCTGCTTCACATACTTTCACAGCTATTTTTAGATAACATGATGAATGAAGGAACAGACTGTCAAGTGTTTCTGACATGAAAGAACGTTTTAGAACAGGCTGGACCTTTGGCCTTTTCCTGCTTTAGCGTACAAGTTTTCAGGACCTGTGCAGACTGATTCGGGACTGAACAGAGCCATGCTTTGAGCACCACACAGATGGCCTATATTGGAATTTTTTTATATAGAATATGTACCTGTGTACTGTAAAATATGCTAAATGTCTAAGTAAAGCCCCTCTTTGCTGAGGTATATTTGATAATGAAATGTGAACATTTCACTTCTTTCCATGGCCACGAAATACTGTCCTACAGTAAAGAAAAATAAATCAACAAATTTGCTAAAATAAAATCTGGGTTGAGAAAATGTTGGTCATTGAATAGAAATAGTAATAATAGCAATAAGTCTTTGTCATAGTAGGTAAAATCCACATTCAGTAATATTCATTTAGTCTCATTGGAAAGCAAGTTGCTTTTGCTATCTTAAAAAAACTGTTATTTGAGCTGGAAGTTTGCATGTTGCTTAAGAAAATTAATCCAACAATTATTTTTTTTCCTTTAAAATATTTACAGTGAGCACATACAAACTTTAAACAAGTACTTGTGTGGCAGCTCCGTATTTGCTGTGACTGATTTTGTCACCGTGAATCACAGAGCATATGTCAAAATGGACATTTCAACAAGATATTGTTGTTAATATTAAAAATCTTACTTATGTCTCATTACTTAAATTTTTTTTTTTTTTTTTTTAATGTTCAACTTAA
>JAOXNZ010000074.1:11673559-11685354 GCA_028566095.1 Kryptolebias brasiliensis
GTTGAAATCTGAGACCTCCTCCTCTGTTTAATGTTGGTTTCTCTCTTTTGACATAGATGGCTTCCTTTACCCCCCTCCCTTTTCTTCCAAATATTTTTTTTGTTCAAACTAATTCTTAATCTACACATATGCATAAATGGTTTTACTTAATGCTAAATTTACCTAAGTGTTAAATAAGGGATATCTCAGCTCAGGTGCAAGAAATAATGAGGAATCCTACCGCTGCCACCAATTGATGTGGCAAAAAAATAAGGGAGACAGGAAAAACCCAGCTTATTGATTTTAACTATTTATTGCAAAGAAATGTCAAGCAGGAGAATCTGTCTAATTTAAGATTGTCAGAGTCTTTTTGAACAAAGAGGGGTGAGGAGTAGTGGTTAGAGCTGTCGCCTCCCAGCAAGAAGGTGGCAGGTTCGCATCCCGGCCTGGGACCTTTCTGGGTCGAGTTTACATGTTCTCCCTGTGCACACGTGGGTTTACTCCGGGTACTCTGGTTTCCTTCCACAGACCAAAAACATGCATGTTAGGTTCATTGGTAACTCTTAAAATTGTCCCTAGGTGTGAGTGAGAGTGTGAATGATTGTTTGTCTCGTTTGTCTCTATGTGGCCCTGTGATGGACTTGCGACTTGTCCAGGGTGTCCCCCACCTCTCACACAGTGACTGCTGGAGATAGGCGCCGGCTCCCCGCGACCCGGAACGGAAAAACCGGGTAAAGAAAATGGATGGATGGATGGATGGAGTATCAGTAAGACATAAGGCCACTAGTCTTATCATAACTGGAAGGCCACCTCACTTAGAGATCAGCATGACCTGATATATCAAACTGTGAGCAAACAAGTACTATACATGTTACCTCCTAATGAGGGCACCTCAGAAGACTTATCAGTAAATCTTATTTTTCCATTAAAGTTTTCCATTTAATCTTCACTCCACTAAATAGAGTCTTTGGTATGAATAGTGAGGAGTTTTTTTTTGTTGTTTTATTGATAGCTTTATAATTTGTCTACAATAATCTGGACCTCAGAGCCTTGCTTTAATGGTTCAGAAGAGCCAATGCTGTGTGATACTGTTACAAGTTTTACATCATTGTGCACTCCACCTCTAATCACTGAATCCCTCATCTAACCTAAAATCTAACAATCAGTCATTAAAACCATCCAGTTTACACATGGGTGTTGTAGCACTCTGTCTTCTATATATTTAGTGGCTGAAGCTCTTTGGGAGGAGAAAAGGTGTCACCATTGATCCTCCTCAGTTGATGGACAGGGCTGCAGCCATGGCTTCAGTGGTGTTACTCTACAGGGGGCACTGCAGGGTGAGAAGGGAGGGGTTGTGCAAGCAGGCTCTGGGGCAGAGCTTTAATCTCAACTAATCGTTTCTTAATACGTGCATCCCAGGCCCTCCACCACCTCTGTATGCATGCACACACACATTTTCTACACATGAGCCCCCACTGGCTCTAACAAGATGTAATCTCCTACTTTTCCTCTGAGTACAGGGTTGAGCCACAAGCTAAGGAAGCATCCCTCTTGAACTCTGTAACCTGTGAATGTTTACGTTCTTCTTGAAAATAAACGCTCCCTATTGATCACCTACATTTAAACCCTCTGACATGAGATGGAAACTGTTCAACAATCTGTGGAAAAGCAGAGAAAATAATGTCATAAAATGCAGACATGTTGCTGATGAAGCATCTTCTCCTTTAATGTAGGATAATAGTCTAATAAAGGCCCCCCTCACCTTCCAAACTCACACCTCTGTCCACCTCCAACTCAGACACTGCATAAGAACGCCGATAATCTGATTTCACTAATGCTCTGCATTAGAACACAGGAGAAGCACTGTCTCAGCTCGGCTCTACCTGCCCAGGAAACTGTGTGAGTCAGTCAGAGAGAGAGAGACCCAGGGAGAAAGGGGCCGCAGGGTGGAGAGGGGGAGCTGTGGGATAGAGCGTGCACTCAAAAATGCGGTGTAACCTGAGCTGCTCGGCCCATCTGGAGAAGGCTTCGCATTGACAAGGGTTAACCCACAATGCACTTCGCTGCAGAGAAGATCATTAAAGGGAGGCTGACACAATGGATGTAGTCTTTTTGAAAGAATTTATTTGTATCATACATAAGAGACTTTTTGTGCTGAAAATAGGAAAAAACAATATGTCATTTCTGAGGTGAGTCAGCAGGTGCAAACACATCAAACTGAATGCATCACTTGTTTCATTCATAAGGCACTGCGGAATCTGCGGACTTCATTGTCTATTAGAATAAGTATCAGAACAATCTCAGCACATTCATGGTCTTGTCTGTTGGTCGCTCCACGCAAAAAACATAAGAGCCTTTACAAAAGTCCACTGACAACATCGACGTAGATCAAATATAGCCAGCCTGCAGGCAAACTGTTGACAATACAAATTATATTAGCTAAAGCTGAAGTGCGGGCTATAAAGCAGGATTAATGCAGAGGCAGATAAAGAGGTTTTAATCCCCAGATCCCCCTGTCACCTACATTAGCAGACCCTGACCCAGATATATAAAGCTCAGAGTGTAGCAGCTTTTTTGGGCCAAACTGTCAATTCACTGTTCGAGCAACGTCTGAGAGAAAGTCCCTGCTTTCTGCCCTTTTTTTCGTTTGAGTTAGGGAGGCAACAAGGCCGCATTGAAAGAGGAGGGTAAGATGACACCGCACGGTTTGCCAATTATGCCACAGAGCTAAGAGAGGAGCCCTCTAATGGCGGACTGCAGGCAGAGTATAGCTGGACATCTGTGCATACAGTCCACTGCAGCACACTTCATACTGCAGAGCTGCAATCGCTTGATCTGAGTCCACCTGTCTGAGCTGAAGGGAAAACTGACTGATGAGCAGAGGAATCCATTACTGTTATAGCATTAGCAGCGTGGAACAAACAAGCAATCGGTTTCTTCCATCAAACGCATTCATGAGTCCAAAGACTGATGTGTTTTTTTGTTACTGACAGCTCAGCTGATCATTTGTTTCAATAATACATTAGTTATTTTAGCCCACATTGTGGGAAAATGTTCTTAGTTTTTTGCAAGTACTGCTTTTTTGATTGCATGTTTTTTTTTTTCTTTTGAACCAATAAGGCAAAATCTTAAGACTTGGAATTTTATTATAATTTAGTCTAAAACAGAATAGCACCAAAACTACTTAACAAGCAATGTTTGGATGAATTAACCTCTAATTTGACACTTGAGTAATTTAGTCAACTAAAATATTAAAGCATTGTAACGTCTTGGTTTGAAGTAGGACCAAGAGTCTCATCTAAGAAAATTTGCAAGGTCATCTTAACATTGATTACATTGGTAATATTTTGTTTTAAGAAGCATTTGGGATGTTGTAGTTGTGTTTCCATATTTATCACCTTATAATACATTTTGCTTTTTTTTTTAAAAAATAATACAAGCAACTTGTTGTTTTTTTTTTTTTTATTAATGAGGATTTTCCTTGAATATTTTTTCTTAAAATGCTAAAACAAAGTATGACCAGTCCTAGAAAGCTAAATGGGCTACACTTTAAAGAGTCACATGAGCTCTGAGGCTGGGGTGTGTAGGGGAGGAACAGAGTCTCACCCCACCTTTCACACCATCAGCCACTCACTCGCTGACTCTAAACGCTCTTCAGATGTTTATCCACCTAGGACCAAAAGGCCCGGCTTCTGCGTCGCTTTCAGCTGCTGGACACTCTCAGGCAGTAGTTGGCAAGTCTAGAACCACCGGATCCATCTACCTCACCAGTGTGAGTTCTACCATTGCCAAACACCACCAGAGAGCTGTGGGGCTTCTTCAGACCCACACAAGCCCAAAACACAATGGAAACCACGGAGAAAGATGGCATCTCTCTGAAACTGAATTCTGCATTGAGAATATTTAAAGAGATAAAGGTAAACAGTGGCTTTGCAGATGCTACATGCCCTCATCGTGTGGATCCATATACACTAAATCCAGCTTAAAAAAAATATACAAAAGTTACATAAAACCCAGAAGATTATGATCACCGATTGAGCAAAAGCGATGAAAATCTGTCTCGTCCTATATTGGCACTACACATAATTGCTCAAAGTATATATACAGAAGCAAAAATGTGCTAGTGCCAAAATGGGCAAAGAAGAGGAGTGGGCTTGATCATCCAAATGCAAGCAGCTGTTGTCATAGAGACACACATGGATGAAAAGATGTTAAAGTCTCCAGCAGGATGTCACAAACACAGCTCATGCAATAGCACCATAGCCATTACATCACATTTCCCCCCACCCTCCCACAAGCACAGGAGAGGACAGCGACAGAAAGTACGCCACCATAGATGGGCACCATCAAGTGGTTCTTTCTCTGCTCTGTTTATGGCCCTATGGTAATTCACTGATAGCGAGCTCTCACAGTGAATTCTACCAGTGCCATACACAGAACAGGAGTCATTATCACCCCAACACCCAGGCCAGCCTGTGAGGAGAGGCAGCGCACTGAAGCAAAAGACCACCAGCCCACCTGGGAAAAGCAGAAACAACAGCCCGGAGAGGGGAAGTTAGAGGGACCGAGAGAAAGGAAAGAAACAGGGATAACCAGTCACCAGTGCCCCAACAGTGCTGCAGTGACGCAGCTTTACCCGGGCTGCGTGGCTGCACTGCAGTGGATTGATCCAGACATTAAGTAAGAGGTCAAAGACTACTGTGTCTCGACTAAATATAAGTCCAGTCAATCCTGAGGGTGAGTGAACGCCGTCGACTAGCTGTTCACTGCTAATCACCTGTGCTCCCATCTTTAGATTTCTAGGAAGGCAGAGTTATAATTAACCAACAAGGCAGACGACTATTGTTATAGCTACATGTAAACAAGCAGGTACTGCAGTTAGAAAGGTCAGCAGTAGTAAAATTTACAAGGTAAAATATGGACTCCTTGAATCACAAAATGTAGCATCATCAAGTGAACATAAGATTTGAGGATTTTCATATATTTTTGATGACATTTTCCTAAAGCGACTAAGAAACACTGAACTCAGCTGCTGGAGCACATGTAAACACATCTTGTTTTGACTACAAGTCACAGCAATGAAACAAAGAAGCTAAGTTTTCATGGTTGGCACAAACAGGGCCTTCAAGTTAATCTCTGGAGTCTGATCTCCTGCTGCATTCACATGTTCAGAAGTCTGTCACCTTTAACTCGATCTTCTAATTCACTCCACAGATTAGTGTAGTTTGATTCTCCCTGTCAATGCTCTTCTCCAAATCACTCCTTTAAGTAGACTTCAGTCTTGCAGATGTCTTCAGATATATATGATGAAAACAGAAGGAGATGGAATCATCAGAACAAGGTTTGTTGCAGGTATTTCCAGACTGCAACTCATCTGCTGAAAAATGTCTTTCAAATGAGCGTGCAGGATTTTTTATTTTTCCGGACAAATACAAATCTGTACTTTCATCTTCCTTTTAGGTCAAAATTGAGAATCAAAGTCTTTAGAATATGATCCTGCACCTAACTCATAACCTTACTGCTGACCTTGAATGTGTCGTCAAACGCATCGCTGCAGATAATCCGCAGAGGCTAACCGTCCTCAGCTCTGTCCTGCCAGGGCCCAGACGCCCCACCCTTGGCTCAGCCATTAGCTACCTCACTGCGGGCCCTGCAGTGCTCGGAGCTCCCATTGATTCCAGCGATCAAACCATGTACTAAGTGATTCCTCAGACGCCCAAATGGCTCCCTGAGCAAGACTCCCATTGCCATTTCCTGGAGAAATCAATACCTCTAAAAAGCCAAGCCAAAAAAGAAAAAGATGTGTCCTTTAAAGGTTTGCCTGTGTCTTGTTTTTCCAAAACCTAATTAGTTAAAAATGAGTGTCCCTTTATATGTATTTTTTTTGTTTTTTTTACAAATGTCTGTGATTCATAGATGGGGAAAAAATGCATTATTTCCAAATAAAACATCTAGCATCAGATACCTCAGATTACTGCAGTTATTTTATTTAATGATGTATTGAAATAAATTATAAAGGTATTATTTTAAAGGTTGGGAATATAGATTATATGTAAATGTTCTTTTGTTTATGTATCAAGACACACACAACCATTATGCTCTGAAATACGATCAAGGGCAGCTGTCAAAATGGAGTTCTATAAATTATAAACTTTATAGCTACACTTTGGCCTAATCAGGTTGTTTTAAATCTGCCACTGAAATAAAAATGACTTTTATCAAGTTACATAAATGTATTCTTTTTATTTTAAAACTACACAATTCACACAAATTGTTTCCTCTAATTGTAAGGCTGTAACAGTTTGCACAAAGCCTACTCTGAGAAACTACTTTCCAACAACTAAAACCTTAAAGTGTTATTTTAAGATGTCAGAGTAAACGGTCTGTTCTGGGGCCTTTAGAAAGCTTTATGAGTTTACAAACCAGACATGTACCATTTGAAATGCTTCGCTCTTTTTGTCTCTGCTGGCCTTTCACATCAGAGCTGCATACTCCAGCCCCCCCGCAGTTAATCGCATTTGTCTCAACAAGGACCAACAAGTCCTCAACTTCACGGTTATTTCAGGAGGATTTAGCGCTCCTCTAAGACCTGCAGCCAGATCCAAATTCACTGTTAGTCATGCAAGCAGGAATATTTTACCAAATCAGAAAGAAAAAATAAATCAAAATGAGTTCAGTAAAATGTAACAAAAACAGTCGCATGTAAATTTATAATATTTGAAATCTTAAGTTCATATTTTTGAACTGGATGTGTCCTCAAAAAAAAGGTTAACTTGGATATAAATTTAGAACACAAACTGAGAATAAATTTGCAGAAAACCTGCATGAATCTGTATTTTAGGTGCATTTAAACGCAAATAAAAGCAGGTGCAACGCACTGAAGAGAACACATCACAAACCTTAAACATGGTCCAAAATAACCCCACATTAAAGTCCTGAAGGTTGGATTATAATCTTGTATATTTTACCGGAAAACTTGCAGGCCATATATGCATTACAAATTCAGCTTATATAACGTGTTTGTTGTATTTTTGGCTCATGGGGAAAAACTATTGCATTCACTTAACTTGCAGTTATTGAATTTAGGATTTCTAAAATAAAACTAACCCGCAGATAAATAGGATCTTGTTTTTCAGCTTCATTAAGGAGAATTAATGACAATAAGTCTGTTTTGTAACACGGCCTCATTTTAAATTTCATCCCCCCAGCATTTTTTATTTTGATCCTGGGTGATTAAATAAATAAGTTAAAGGCCTGCTCATGTTTGTGTTTCATACCTTTCCTGGACTCCATCGTTGTGTCTCGTCCCATCTAAGGAGCGCGCTGAGCCCCTTTTCCTCCTGAACCTATCATTAACATTTACAGCGCCTTCTTTCTTTCTTTCTTTTTTTTTTTTTTTTCTTTCCTGCTGTTAAAATGCTGTGTGTTAAAATGACGCAAGCCTCCGGTCCGCGTCGCCCGCAGCAGCGCTGCAGATTTTTACAATGAAACAAAAGAAATCCAAGCGGAGTCCTGAACTTCCTGAGTATCAAATGTCAGATTCGGCGCTGCGCTCCTCTCCTCTCCTCTCTTCTCCTCGCCTCTCTCCTCCCTCTCCCTCCAAAAAAACAGCCTCCTCCCTTTTTTTCCTTTTCTTTTTTTTTTTTTTTTTACCTGCGCGTCCTGAGCTGCACACTGACAGAAGGAAAGGTGCGCCATACCTTTTTAAAGGCGCAGGTACACAAAAAAAACATGCGCCAAACATGACGCGCTTGGATAAATGTTGCTTTGACCAGCTTTTGGTTTCTTTCTCACAGCATTATTTGTACGTTCTAGTGCAGGTTTACATTTTAAATCTTCAGCTTTGGAACCACAAGATATTTCACAGCAGTGGACTTTTATTTTTTATTTTTTAAAAGTGGGACCCAAACCTGTTCCACCCTGGACCTCAAGGATTTACTCATCATTCGAGTATTTCTCCAATAATTCCATGCGTTCTTCTGTTTTGTCGTGTTTTGCTCTTTAAAAACAAAAAACGAGCTTTGGAGCATTTTTAAGGTGGATCTCTCTGCAGGGCGAGGAGACCTTAAAAGTGGATCCTGCTGTCAGCCTGAGAGGATGAGGATTGGTTTTGTCTTTTCGGATTAAACGCTGGAATCCGAGCAAATAATTTGGACCAACCCCACCCCCCTGCTGGTTCACCCAAATCAAGAAAGGACAGACATTTTTTTTTTATCTCGAAATAGACATCAAAATTAAACGTTTCTATTTATTTATTTTTTTAATTTCGCTTTTCATCCTAAATCTTTTTTTCTCTTTTTAAAGGAGGAATGAGATCTCAGTTTAAAACGGATCGAGACAAAGACTTAAAGTTCAACATTATGTTATGCCACACGCTGCAATAACCTTTCATTTTAAAAATGAGGGCATTTAGTGAGCTCTTTTGTGCTCTCTTTAATTACGCAAGGTCGTTCTTTTTTTGAGAAGCAGCACTTTCTGTCATTTATGCTTTAATATAAAAAAAAAAGTCCCCCACAGGCCTGATGGTGTGAGGCCTGTAGGCCTGCTGGATGCGTCCAGACAATTAGGCCTATAAACTGCTGAGGAAAAATAGGTTTGCGCCATTAAAATCAGAATAATGACCAAATACAACACAGTCTCCACTGACATCTTTAGATATTAAAGCAAGCATGCATCAGATAGACTGGCCCAGCCCACCCCCTCACCCACCCGGGATTAGTTTTAGCAGTTCTCGGTTCGAGATGCTGCAAGATCAAATGACCATGTCCAGATGGCTAATGATTATCAAGCATTGCATTTTAAGCCTGCACGATGGCGGCTACTCCCTGCAGATTGCATAACATTTCCTGTCCGAGGACAGCCCGGGGGGGGGGATGCCTTTGCTGTAAATATCGCCGTGCGCCCACATATTAAGCAGTTCCAAAATCTGAGTTTGTTGCTAATCTTTCAGTAAAAATGATACAACCTGCTGTGGATCTGATGGCTGCTCAGCTCTGGGCCTCATCCTCCTCTTTACGCACTACCACAGCGGGCTGAAGTGCGCCAGAATCCCAGCCCAGCTGCTGCTTTTGGCTGCTTAATATATGCGCGCGCGCGCCACTCTCCTCTCCGACGGACCGTCAGAGTCCATTTACCTGCTGCTGATAATTAGGCAGATAACTTAGGAGGACAAAACCCGTCTAATATTTAAAGGTGATGGCTTTGGTTTCACTCCATTCACGGTGAGCAGAGATGATGGAAATCGATCCGGATCAGCAGGAGCCCGGAGACCCTCACAGACGTGGACGTGGTTTCCACCTGCTGAAACCGGAGCCGCCGATCCGAGCCGCCGTGTGAGACAGGGGCGTGCATAGGAGATGAGTGGCCCGCCATGAATATTTCAAAAAACTCATTTGGTGCTTTGGTGAAGGAGCCCCATGTGCCCGGTGCCAGCGGAGGGATCAGATGGATGGTGCTCCTGACAGGACTGCGGCTGGATGAAATGATAATGATAATAATGCAGCAAGATTTAATCTGTCGCTGCTGGAAAGGAATATTTAAATGACGATTTCAGAAAAAGAATAAGAACAAGGAGAGACATTTTATAATAAATCCACACACACACACACACAAAAAATTCTAGAAAGGTAGGGCAAGTTACACAAAGATCAGATGTAATACAGCTTAAAAGTATACAATGGCATATAGCAAAAAAATAGATAATTATTGTAATCAATCAAACTGCAGCTGTTGCATTGAATAAAATGCAAGAAAAATCAAAAAACACAAGTGAACGGAAAATATAACAATAAGTCAAAAGATTTCTTAAAAAGACATGACACAAGAACAATTAAAGGTACTCTTTGCAAAGTGGGAAATCAAACACAAAAAGCTTTTCCTGAACTGTATCAGATGATGCAGTTTGAAAGTTTGTTATCCAGATATATTGATATGCAATTCTGAAACGCAGGTACACACTCAGTGTAAACAAAGAGCTATTAACTGCATATTTTCCTCAACAAATCTGAGTGTAAATATGTACTACTACGTCAAAATAGTGTTTAACTTCTGCCTTCTGAACAGGTTTTCTATGAATGTCACCTTTTGTTTTACCTATTTTCACTCACTTTAGCTGTTTCTGTAATAAAAGCATGAGCTGGTTAGCAGCCAGTCACAAGTTTTGAATACAAATGTTTTATTTAAGGACACACAGATTAGGGTTAGGAGGAAAAAAATGTGGATTTTGTTTCTTACTTTATGATTTTTGCTTTTTGACTGGTCTTCATGAGTACCTATAAGCCAAAAATAATTCTCACAAACACATCATCTACAAATATATAACAATAAAAACAAATATTAAATATATATATTTACTATTTCAACTCAACTTTATTCAAATAGCACTTTTCAAACAAGCATAGCTCAAAGTGCTTAACAAAACAGGTAGAATTAGGCATGACAGTAAAAATAAAATTAAAATAACATAAAAAACTAAAACAATAAAAATAAAATGCAATAATTAATAATAATATTGCAGCGCATCCATCAAGTGCTTTATGCTCTTTCAGTTAAAAACACTTTTAGTTTTAGTTTGGTTTTTGGGAACTGGTTTCAGAGAACAGAGGCCTGAAAACAAGAGAAACATAAACAATACATATGACAACAGATTAAAAACAAAATGTTTTAATGTGTTTTCATCTCTGGCTTTGTTTATGAAATGTTGCTGGTTATTCTTAGTTATTATTTTTATTGTGTTTTTTGCAAAACCTCATTGCATTTTCAGAAATTCTGTTTAATTTTTTTTTCTAGATTTCTTACAAATTTTAGCTTTCATTCACAATAAACGTGGCAGTCAAATTAGGGAGAGACACTAAAACAACTGCAGCTCCCGTGTCTCCACACTAACCACCTCCTGCAGAGTCTGCTGTCTTCCTTCCCCAGTTACAGTAAAGGTACTGGTTGGATGAGTTGGGGGTGTTAATCAGTGGTTCATCTATTATTAAAAACCCACTGATCATTGTTCTGCTTGCTTCTGTTGCAGCCACACTGAAACAGAGCTTGTAACCTGAGAAAACCAATTGGCTGCCACTAAACCCCAGTCTGAGGAACCGAACACCCGGCCTGAATGTCACTGATGGTTTTCCCCGACTGCTTGATGAACCGTCAACTCCCTAACAACTGGGTATTACTCCTATTTGACATAAATAAGCAAAGATGATTTAAAAACAGGCATTTTTTTATAATCCTGGATGAGAAAAGTACAACCTGCGATGCGCTGGAAAATGCTCACACAGACACATTTACTGCTAAAAGCTTTACCAGTGATTGATCATACCTTGCAGCAGACAGCTCATGAGCCTAATGTGGAGCCTCAGGGCTTCATAATGCCTTAAAAGGCCACAGTGGCACAAGACACCTGACCACCCTGGTCAGAGTGGACCAATCGGGCGGCTGCTTCGTGGCTTCGGCATTACGTCATGGAGGACCACAGTTTGTCTGGACAAGCGCACTGCGGATAAAACTGAAGCCTTAAATATTTCATTGAGCTTCTCAGGTTGCTGGACTTCTGGAGGTCAGGACTGCAAAGAGACAGGCTCATGCTCTCTTATATCTATCTATCCATTTATCCATCCATCCATCCATCCATCCATCTCTTCTGATGCAGGAAAAGTTGAGCTGCGCATGAATATTATTACTCAGAACAGTCACATACAGTTGAAACCAGAAGTTTACATACACTATATAAAAAGACACGTGCAATTTTTTCACACTGTCTGACGTGAAATCAGAATAAACTTTTCCTGTTTTAGGTCAATTAGGATTTTCTAAATTATTTC
>JAOXNZ010000074.1:11874981-11887721 GCA_028566095.1 Kryptolebias brasiliensis
CAATAGTAAAAGTTTCTTTAGAGTTCTAACCCTAAAAACACAGTTATAGGAGGTATTAAATCATGACATATATACTATATAAATGCCAATAAATTGACCTAAGTACTTTGAATAATCCACATAACTGTTTTAAATGTCTCTGTCTACATGGATATACTTTTAAATCAACTTTATTCCACATTTATATAAAAAAAAGTTGAACTACAGGATTTTAACGAAAGCAGTGAAATACTCATGCCATGCCAATAAAGACCCAAAACAAAGAAGGAACATTCTTCATTGACTAAAGATTCTCTCAAAACAATAGCAGCTCTTTCGTTGATACTGTTTACAGTTTTCTCTCAGTTATTAACATTTTCAGCACACAATTAAAGCTTAATGGCAACAGGATCAGGATAAAGTTAGACAAAAGTTGAAAAACTGTACAAATGTATGTATGGATGAGAGGTTAGATAAGATGAGCGGTGCACACAGCAGAAACGTTCAGTAAAAAAAAAGTTCATGAAAGTAAAACTGATAAATATTCCTAAATGTAAGTAAAAAAAAAAAAAGATTCAACACACTGTGGCAGTTCTAGGGGGTGGCACTCAGTTGCCACCATACTTGTAGTCTCGATAATGTATTTTTGTGCATTTTGCACAGTGTTGAAATTCAAGGAAATCTCCATAGAACTTTAAACCACTGATTTAGAATGTGCACACACCCCTTTTGAACTTCAAAATGGTTTTATCCCCCGACAAACCTTGAATTTTCCCAGGAGAGACTGGAGACCTCCCAACCATTTAAGTGTCAATATAACTGTTTGAGTCTTTATTGAATCTTTGGAAAACAGGAAGTTGCTGACAAACAGCATCCAGTTATGTGTTATTTCATGTAGTTTGTGTAGTTCATAGTGATAGACAAATAAATTTCAGTCCAAAAATAAAACCTTTCCTGCCACCCTAAATAAAACATGTCTAGATCTGCCACTGTTGGCTTCCGATTTCTATTTTAGTCAAAACAGCATACCACTTTCTAGTTTTTCCTTTTTTCATTAGTTTTATATCTGACCAATATTTATTATACTTAACACCAACCATTTGAATAATTGTATGCTATGACTTGTCTTATTAATCCTGAGATTTACTTTGTTTTATATGCTGTTTCATTTATGCCAAGTCTGAGAAAACAATGATTTGGATAAGTTCTAACTTAATGTATGTTATTGTTTTATCAGAGTGAGTTTGAGAAAACTAAAGAATTGCCATGCCCTAAAGACAGATTAAATTTTTGCACTGAGTAAACAAGACAAGCTATTACTACAAATACAAGAAAGTGTGTTTTGAAAAAAAGTAAAGCCCAAAGAGGTGTTTCCATGTTTCCTCTAAAGTCACTGTTAATCAGACACAGCTTTGCATTAAAGAACAGAGTTTTAAAGATTTCTGCAATTACTTGTGCATTTTGCACCTCAGATCTGAGTGCTCTTCTGTCTGACTACACTTCCATCAGAAGCTCTCTATTACACAGGGAAACGGGCATCTTTTCGTTAAATAAGAACAAGAAGCTGAAGGAATGGAATATGAAAATGACAAAGGATGAAGCAAGTTATAAGCGGGAGTGAGGAAGGTGAAATGGGATGTACACATCAGAAAGAAACATGGAATAAAACAGGAGGATCAAATCCAGAATAAAACTGTTAAAACCGGACAGTGAAAATAAAACTTGTGTCACCAGTGATCTGGTTGGGAAAGATGATCAGAATGGATGGAAGGCAGCAGTGTTTAACCACAAATGACTTTTAGTTTTGTTCTATAATAGAGTTCATATTCTAATATATATAACTTTATAACACTTCAGCCTGTGTTGTTAAGAGATTCTCAGTTTTCCATGAATGTATACACATGGTTATTTTGGTACTGAATCATTGGTAGTACACTAATTTAATATAAATCTAATGCTTTGTAATCATTTGAGATTTTATCTAACTTTTTGTGTTTGTTTGCTTGTTTTAATTGACAGCCATTTTTCCAGCCTCTTGCAGTTCATGTCAATCAGCAACAACACTAACATCATCCTTATCAAAACTCCTGACCTGACCTGTTGAAGCATTACCTCTGCATGCTCAGTGGGATCAAATTTGTGAGGAAGGGTATGCATTTTCCCACAGACGGCTCTTCAGGTTCCAAGTTCTAAAAATTATGAACGGCTTTCATAACACAACACATAAGCTTCAGGAGCTGCCAGTTTATTTGCTGTTTTAATCTTACAACTTGACAAGTGACATAATAATGAGCTAATCAATGTTACTCATTTTACCTGCGAGTGGTTTTATTGTTGAGGCAAATTGGCGTAAACTGAGTAATAATCAACTTAACTGAGTTAAGAATGTGAAAGCCACTGCCTGCGAAAATCCAGCGTTATTATGATGGCACGAATCAAAGGCAGGGAGCAACATTTTTCATCACACTTTGCACATTAGTCCACGCACTAAAAAGACTGTCAGCATTCATTGTAGCTGAACTCGACGTGAACTTAACTGAGCCGAACTTCAGTGAGAGCTGATCTGCAGGCTGTAATGAGCTGTGATACAAGCTAAAGTCAGTGGAGCTGTTATCTGCTTAATGATAAAGACCGGAGACAGATGCTATCACTGCAACTCTAAGCTCTCTGACTGAAAATGTCATTGCTTCAACCACGCATGTACACAATAGCCTTGTACACATTGTTAAGTCCAATATTGGTCACCAGTACAAGTGCACTTCCACTGCAAATAATCACAGCATTAGTGGAACAAAAAGCTTTAAAAGTCTGACGTTGCTCTGCTCCTTTAATTGGCTCAACCAGATAACGTACAAAGACAAGGACAAGTCACCCTAAATAAGTCCCCTACATCATCTCCTCCATGTGCCCTTCATTGTTCACCATTCATCTTTTTTTTTACTCTCACGCTCCATCTGTGTTTTCTTCCCCTGCATTTATTCCAGCATCTTTTTGGGTGGACAGTGAAGACATAATTATCAGTCAATTAACTGATCATGACACCTGATCAGACACTAATTAATGAGGGATGCACACATGCAGACACGCACTGATGTACTTTACAGCAGCTCTGATAATGAGAAGAAAGGAGCCTCACTGAGGTCCAGAAAACTGGGCCTAACCAATATTCTTCTTTCCAGTTCAGTGCAGTCATCTGCCAGCCCAGCTAAATTGTCGTTTCTTATAAAAGGTGACCTCTTTCTGCTACTGTACTTCTTTCTACTCCTTCACTCTACTTCGGCGCTCACTTCCACATCATCGTTCCAAAATAATTCATCCTCCCCTCTTCCTCTAAATCTCCTCGTTTTGCACTGTCCTGCACATTTTTCTGATTCATCCTTCCTTCTTTCCCTCTTCATCTCCCCCGCTTTTCACCTTCTTTTATCCCTAATCTATACAGCTGTCACACCCTTCATTGACTCTCCAGCAGCAGCGCAGTTCATTTATCCTCCTCCTTCCATCAATCTACCCCTCCACACTTCTCCATTTTTCTGCATCTTGTTCTTTCTTCCACCACTTCTCTGATGCTTATTTTAAGCACCCGTATTTATTTTCTCTCCCTTGCTATCAACCAAGGCAGTTGAAAAGAACACTAGCCCATCAGAATTTTGTTTCATTTTATTAAGAAATGTTTTCATTTGGGTAGCCATTAGCCTAAACTGGACAAAGACTTTAGCCTGATGTCACAGCTGATAAGGTACTAACTACTGATAACTATTTGACAGAACATCTCTTTGTAAAAGACCAGAATACTCCTACAATCCTATTTAATGCCATCCACTCACTTAAAATTAAACACAAAGAGTAAAGTTCTTGACTCAAAAGCAAACTAAGCTGAAGCATTAGTTGTGTCTACACACATTTACATATAGGAAACTCTAATTTGTCTCTCTTGTTTGTCCATATGCGCCCATTACTTGGACACACAGACACACCTGCTGCCGTCTTTGCACACCTATACACATATGAGCAACAATAAACCATCTATACACACACCGGTCTTCCTTAATCTTTGACCTTCCTCACCAACAGATAACTGCGGGTCATGCTAAACCACACAGGATACTCAGAAAATATGAGTAATTTAAAAGGATAAAAAGGGAAACTGCAAATATGACACTTGTGATAAGACCAAAGAGGCTTTAAAAAGACAATATAAGGACAAATGGGTAGCCTGATGACACTATGTAGTGTCAAAACTGAAGCAAACAGAAAACTGAGGAAGCATTTGCATGTACAGTCTATGCACATTTCATACAACTCACACTAAAATCCCATGGGATTATGTGTGTATAAAATAAGCACCTGTGTTCCACATCCACCAGCACTTTGTTTACAGTCAGATGAACTTTTCAAGTTTGTTACTGCAGCCCTCAAACTATCCCTCAGAGATCTGAGACACTGATTAGTTGGGTGTTTGTCCTCAAGTAAAGTGAAGCAAGTAAAATGTCACTTTTCAAAATAGAGTATTTCCATTAATCCATTTACTACACCAGCTGTGTCCTGTTAAGGGTGAGGAAACCTTGAGTGTATCCCAGTTAAGTCTGAGCAATGGCTCATGCAAATATTTGACAAGTCATAAGTCCATCGTTGGCTGACACAAACACAGACCACTGCAACACACACATCTTAGAACTACCAAATACCTTAAAAATATATGTCTTTTGGCTATAGGAGGAAACCTGTGCAGAGAAAATACTTTAAAAATCCACTTGATCAAGGCTTTTGTGTGCAATGAGGCAACTATGCAATTCAATAAATTAATTAATACATATACAGACACAATGAAATTCCTTTTAGTTGCATTTTCTTCTAATATTAATGCCGTAGCTTTTGGAAATTACTCCAAATAGCTTACAGAAACTGTAAGATGTTGGTAATTGTCTTTTATCCTGACTTCAGTGACAAATGTTATATAGTATAGTTAATTCTCAGAAGGCTAGCTATAAGCTAAAGATAAGACTGTAGTTCTGAGCTGTTTAATACTTACGAGTCAAATCAGTCCCTTAGCAGGCAAAAGTCTAAATTAAAACCAAACTATGAGTCCCTAAATGTGATTGAAAGGGTATACTTCATGTTTAACCCTCCTGAAGCCCTCGAAAGAGAGAGAGATAGAGAGAGGTAGAGAAGCCCTTGTAACTTGTAATTTGACCCGAAGGCGACAGGAGGGTTAAGAGTCTGAAATTACTATCAACTCATAGACTTGGAAAAAAAAACACAACCTTGTGATTTAAGTTTTGGCTTTGCATGGCTGAAAATGCCTGCAGATTTCCAATTGTACACTACAGATTTGAATAAGAAGGACATCACTTCCCCAGCCCAAAGATGAAAAAAATCCTTCCTTTTCATTTTTATAACTCCAAATCATGTTGCAATCAATAAACTTGAGCAGATGAAAATCCAGACTTGTTTACATCTGTTTTTGTTTTTCCTTTTACCTGCAAACGCTCAGTGAATATCATTTATTTCACTTTAAAAAGAAATGACCTGATAATGCTCCATCAATACTTTAAGTGTTTTAAGTTCAGGCTAGAAAATCTGCAAAAATCTCCATGTGGTCCAAGAATGGCAGATGATAATTGTTTATATGTTCAATATGTTGTAAATATGTCTTCACAGGGACAATATAATCTGTATTTGTGAGCTTTGTTTCATTTATTGTACGCTTGTGGCACTAATATGTTTGTGTTTAATGGCAGACATTTACATGAGGCCTAAACAAGCTCATTTTTGTAGTTTCCACAGTGTCGTACTAAGAGAGAAAAGCAAAGCAAAATAAAACTTCAAAAGACAACTGCATGATGTATGGCCATTTTTTCATTGGACCGTGCAGCTAGAAGCAGATATATATATATTTTTAATTTGTGTTTTTCTCTTAAAGAAATTGTGTTTTACTTTGCGCATTGGTTGCATAAGTGTAGTAACATCATTTCTGTTTGGTTGAGAAGCATAAAAGAATAAAACAAGACAGGTCTCCATATTTCTGACTCAGATGAGCTTTTAAAACAAAAATGCAACTTTTAAGTTTTCACAGCCATGCTCTAAATCTTCTACATTCCAAACAGTCAACATTTATGACCACAGGTTTTAAAACCTTTGACTGTAACAAATTTTCATCTAAGTTCTAGTATGTAGTATGTACAGTGTAAGGCATGATGGATGCATAAATATGACTATGTCGTGATACATTGTCTACTTTAAGAACCTCAAACCCAGGAAATGTATTGTAATAGCTGATAAATGGTGGAAAATTAAGTCACTCCTCTTTGATTTATGACAAGAGGGGTGCCAGCATCAGCATCCCTCCCAGAAACATGTGGTTCAGTGGTAGCCACAAGGAAAGGATGCGGGGGTGAGGGATGTGAGAGGAGCTGATGGAGAGGAAGATAGGAAAACAACTGAGGAAGTCAAAGAGAACATGGAGAGGAGGAAACAAGAGGGAGAAAAGGGATAGGGTTACATCTAGAAAAGGAAGAGGAGGAAGCTGCACCTCCATGCAGCACTCACATGTACACAGATTCACACACACACAGAGCAGGCAAGCAGATATTAATAACTCCTTATTAATATTCATCTGCAGCGGAGAGATGTGAGGTTAGAGTAACCCAGATACAAACTGTCTATCTACAGGAGTCCGTCTGTATGTTGCAACTTATATCTGCTCTTCTTGGCTCTCACACTATTAACCATAAAGGTGACACTTTTATTCAGTTTTTCATTACTTCATGCTGACACTCACAACTGTTGTGTGGGTTCTGTGATTTCTGAGATGTAGACACATTTAGGCAACGCAACATGTGGTGTTTCTTAAAATGAAACTCATATCTTTAGAAGTTGTGTTCTGTGGATAGTTTGTGAACCATTAATAGGCCCACCTGTTGTAGATAGCTCTTTTAACAAACACAGTTTGAAAAAAATAGTTTATTTCTGACCAGATTGACAAACTAATGACTAGCCTGAACAGGGCCAAGATCAAAATGGATTGCAAAAACATAAATGTTAATAACTTTTCCACAACATCACTTCAAAAGGTCTGAACTAGTGCTTTATTCAAAATACAGGTAAACCACATACTGATCTCCTTTCTCTTCTTTCCTCACTATTTATTCTTGAAGAACTCCCCCTCTGTCTGCACATCAGCCATTAATCTTATGAAGAAGAGTAATGGGCTCTTGAGTTGTTCAGCAAAAGCAATTTTGACAATTCTCTCATGAAAAGTGGCTTGCTATGGACTAATTGCATTTTACAAATATCCTTGTTTAAATACAGAGTAAACACACAGCAGCAAAACAAGGTAAAACATGACATCTACAGTATACAGTATGTTTTAGTGCACATTCACTTAGCAATACGCATTAGGTCCAAACAGCTGTGTTCATTTCAAACTAATTTACCAAGATCAGTTCAAGATTTTATAAACAAACATAAACTGATAACAATTTAACATTTTGTAACATAACGTTTGCACATGCAAAAATACTTTGCAATGTTCAATCATTTGAGGAATTTGTCTCAAATTTTTACTCTGCCTATAAATTACTAACAGAAAGACTATTGCCAACATAAACTGCTAACGCTGCCTTTCTGGTAGGAGACTAGATCATCATTTGCCTGCTCAGTTTCATTTATCTTGCAAGCACACACACTCCAATAGTAAAATATTCAAATGTGGCTAAACTTTCCACTAAAAATGCACACTGGTCAGTATAAATGTACACTTGAAAGATCATTGATTGACTTATATAATTTGATGTTATTCTGTATATATAGCTTGCACAAGTCTTATCTTTCCTGAATAAACCTTTTTTTTGTACCTAGCTTCATTTTAAGAAGGTAAAAATAAAACTGTACTGATGCATCTAACATAAAGCAACCATGTGAGCTGCTCATTTCAGACAAGGAGATTATGCAGCCAGAATTTTAATTAAATGCGACAATGCAAACAGTACTGTACTGTAAACACACAGTTAGCAACTCACAAGGATTCAGTTATCTGCTAGTTTTCTCTTAAACTACAAATTGATTTCCTTGATGGCTGATATTTCTGCTAATCCCTGCTTCATCCTGGTCATATTGACACTTAGCAGTCTCAACTTTATAAGCCTATTGTCCTTTGCATTTGTGCACTTTTCACTTTTCTTCTCATTTTAAATCTCTTTGTGTCAAATCTCCTGCGTGGATCCATAATTCTTAGTGTCAAACTTGACCTAGCTTTGCTATTCCACTGTCTGCGGTGTCCCTGCTGCCTTGCTGCGTCTTTTTAAAACACCTTGATATCTCAGTGTATACATAGGTGTAGTGTTTCAAAAATCTAGTTCCTTGTTCATCAAATCACTCAGGTTAGGGAAAAGATGAACACACATGCCCAAAAGTTATTTGTTTAAACAGATTAGCAGCTCATCTACTGTCCACAGAGGCCAGGTAACTATAAGAGTGCATCCTGCCCACAGTTTAACAGAATGAGAGAAACAACAGTTCTGTGACATGCTGAAATCTTAACAAGCTGCTTGTTTATAACACACTGAAACAGGAATACAGTTTGTCTTTTAAAAAACTGTTCATATTAAATGGATATATTCAGGAAACATCTAACATACATATATAACTTTAATGCACATAACCCATTTCTTACATCTGGCACAACATAGTGACCATTCCAGCCATTTGCTAGACTTATGTACTGAATGTACAATCTATCTGTGGGACCCCATTTCCAAAGCTGTCAAACAGCCAGCTTGCAATTTTCCTTGTGTCAAACAAAAAAGAAAAATGCACCGTGTGTGTCTTTTACATCAGAACCAACATCAAAACCCCCACTTTCAGTGTTTTTTCTTTCTTTTGCCTCTCTGCTCTCTCAGCCTGCCAAGTGTGCCAGCAGGACTCTCTAATCTTACTTATTCAAGAGTTCTGCAGCCGCAAACAAGTTTTCCTTCCACCGACGGTTACGAGACGTTACAGGTTCAACAAGATGTTAAAGTGAAGGCAAAAGAACTGGACATTTTTAAATGTCGTGGTCAAAGACCGGGAAAATCATTGGAGACAGTGATTGACTAACAATCCCCTCGTGCCCTAGAGCGAGGAATGAAACCCTCACTTACTCCCGCAGCCAGCAGTGGGACACTTTAGCTTCACTGTCAAGCTGCCAGGAGGAAGTGTCTGTGAAGCTGGATTAATGTGAAACAGAGCACTGATGGAAATGTAGTTAACATTCCACAGAAATCAACATGCCTGCAAACAGGTAAGCGCAAGAGTTCACTCAGTCAGAGTCACAAGATAATCACGATAGTGAAGTCTGAACAAAGCAACTGATTCCTACTGTAATAGAAATAAATGTCTGCAAAACAGAATCATATTGGACTGTATGATTTGTGCTTGTTGACTAAAATTAAAATAAAACTGTATTCTAATGTATAAATCTGATGTATTCCTTGTTCAAACAGTCTTCAGTCAGAACCTCTATGTTTTGTTAGTGTTTTTCTTCCAAAAAAGTAGTATTAAATACATTAATTAACAGTATATTTGTTAATTCATAAGGTTGCTTTGGGTTCCCAGGAGTTCGGTTTCTCTGATTGCTGGTCAGTGAACTTTACCATGCACAACTAGAAGTCCATGCCTGCAAAATACTAACTGTTTAACTCAACAAAGAAGTCTTAACAAAGTCATTAAATTAACATGTTTTGATCTTTGTCAAATAATAACAAAACAATCTTATATTATACTGATTTTTTGTTACTCCTTCACTCAGTATGGTTTACCAACAAACCCAAGCTGCCCCCAGCCAGCAGCTTTCTACCAGATTTAGGCCTTGTCCAAACAGAAACAATGTCTTTCCAAAACAGCCTTTTTATTTGCCGATTGTAAAAACGTCCTGGTAAACAGGACACTGTTTCTAGAAATGTTGTCTTTTACATGGAAACACAGAACACGGCCCAAAACATCATAGTCACCTCTGCGTAGCACTGTAACGCTGCTGCAAAAATACGCGAGAAACAGGAAAGAAGACGTGCAGCAGACGTTCCGAACTGTAAACAGAAAGGTTTCCTCATGCTGTTCAAATATCAGGCATTAAATATTTAAATGCAAGCATTATTGTGGTTATGTCTGTCATGCTTGGGGTCACAAGATTAGAGGTGAGGCTATGACATTATTATCAAAAGTTGTGTTTTGGCTGTCCACATAAAATGCTGAAACAATAACAAAACAAAAAAAAAAACATTCATAAAACATTGTTACCGTGGGTCTGCAGCCATTCATTTGAACTGAAGACTTAAAAAAAAAATCTAAATCTTTATCAATGTAAAAGAGTCAGTATATTTCAGTCTACTGTGTCACACTGCTCATTGCTCCCTCAGCTCCCCAGGTTTTTCTCTACATTCACAGCTGCATCTCATCTGCTCATTTAGCTCTCTTCACCCCTGAATGATAGTCTTAGCCTCTCTAGCACTGTTTGTTCCCTGTAACCAGTTTTTGCCTGTAGTTTCCTATGTTAACTTCCCCTTTATAAAATCCTCTCCTGTTTCTCTACACTCGCTCTACCTCTAAATCTGCTTATTGGTTCCTTACAGCTCTCCAGTTATGATGCTAAGATTTTATTGTACATACACAACAATTGTCTTTGTATTAGTTGAACAACTTCAAGCTCTTCTTAAGGCCTTCTTAAACTTCATTACAACAGCCTGCATCCAGACGACGCTCTCTAACGAGAGCCATCATCGTCATGATGCTCATCTGATCAAGGCCTCACAGTTCATTTCACACTCATTTCTACCATGCCCTTTAGCTGGGCCGTGTTTAGAGACCAGAACTGCAGCACTTTGAACTAAATATCCAGAAAATAGAAATTAAACAAAACTCCTTGTATTACATCCCCCCCCCCTCCCCTCATAAGTTTCACGCTCCAGTACCAATAATTTACCACGCCTTTGCTCAGTTCAAGCCTGAACTGACAAAAAAGGCAGCAGAGATGCTGAGCCACATGATTGAACTGTTAGCTGCTGGCTGTTTTCTCACTGTGCCATTCAAATTGGTTTGTTAAGTATAAAGGTCTTTAAATAAATCACAATTATGAGTTTGTGTGTCCTCAAGAGGATTTTTTTTTTTTACAATGCACAGTGCTTGCTCCTTAGTACAACAATTCCAACAAATACTCACAGAATTTATTGTTTCATAAATTACTTATTGCAGCTACACTCATTGAGTTGCGGTTTCTTCATCAAACTTTTTCTTTGGTGCCTAATTTCCAACTGATTCTGCAAGCTCTATCTGCTCTGAGATGGACAACAAAAAGTTTTCCTTACAAGTGTGTTTTTTTTTGTGATGTGAAATTAAAGGCGAAAAACAAGACCATTAGAAAAAACAAACAAAAAAAAAACGTATTTTAAAGCTTTAACTCTTCAATATCTGCACCCAAAAAAGGAATAAAACATTTTTTATTTGCCTTTATATTCTTTGGAACAATAATAACATTAATGTTTACCTTTTTGTTCAAACAAAAATATATATTATTTTTAGTTTTTGTTTGTTTTTCCTGTTAAGTACAGTGCATGGTTCAATAACATAACAAAAGTCTGCTCTGCCAAATGATTGACTAGAACTTCATAGCGTTGAGAATAGGCAATTAGGAAATCAATAAAATGCAGAAAATTAGTTTAAATTCTGAAGTTCACAATGGTAGGAAGATAAAAGTAGATTATTAAACTGCAAATCAAAAGGGTTGTAAAATAGTCATTACACAGAACATGTCATAAAATGTCTTTCATTGCAACTATCAGCAGATCTGCACGAATAAAAATGGAAATTAAACTATAAATGAAATCACTGTTAAAATGCTTTTAATAAAACCTTCCTCGTCAGGTAGAGGGGTCATCAAGGTGAAGCCGTTTTACTGCTTAGTCAATAAGCCAATAAGAGTTTTCACAAATTTTACAGATTATGAGGGTGAATAAATTATCTCAAAGGACGATTTATTAAGGGAGAAACTATGGTCTGAAGTCCAGTAACACATCAGGGAGCTGTCAAGCAAAGACAATGTGTGGTAAAGTCCTAAAGGATGACACACCATGCATGCTTTTATCATCTTGTTCACAAACTTAAAAAAAACAACAAAAAACATGTGTGCATGTATCATTGCACGCCTGTGATTAACTGACGCGCCTACAGAGCAATAAAACGCTAATGAATGTGCTCTCGTAGTTTAGCTTGGAGTGTCTGGCATCGGCGTGGTCTCAGAGGGAGTGTTAAGTTTATGACTCAGGCTCTACCCATCCTGAATGGGAGATGTGAAGCCATGGGAACAGATGTAGGAGCAGAACACCTTTCTAATTCAAGTCATGCAACAATTAAATCTGAGTGTTAACCAAAAATTATGAGAATGTACTGCTTAAACTTTGGTTTATCAGTCAGAGGGTCCATCAAAGTGAACAGGACAGTGTCTCCCATTTTCTTTCTTGTGTTATCTCTAAAATCGCTACCTAATTAAGTAAATTAATCGTGTAATTTAACTGAAAAATGAGCCTCCATTTTCTCTCCTTTTGACTTTCTAAGAAAGGTCACAGTAGAAATGAACTGAACTGATGAAATATTAGTTGAAATGGATGCCACACTTTTCCCCATTCTCCTGAATCAAGATTGTGAAAAACATAATTCAGTGTTATTTGCTTCATGGACTCTCTCTGTAATTACAATCAGAACAAAAAGTGCTGAGTGAACAATCAACAACAGTG
>JAOXNZ010000074.1:11892473-11902930 GCA_028566095.1 Kryptolebias brasiliensis
TATTTATGAGTATTTGCGACCAAGCGAGGTGAAGACGCTCCCAGCAAAATCCAGAAGGGTTCAGGGTGGGTTCGAGACCACCGCAACAACTCTGACTATTCTGAGAGAAAATCTGTCTCCCAAATTTTCTTAACATGTTTTAAAATTCAAGCGACTTAAGCAAGAAAACCGAGAACCCACATGAAAAGACATTCAAGAAACTTCCTCACAAATGAGGGCTGCAAACTTGTCGCCAGCAGTCGTAGCACAGACAGATACTACCTTTAATTTAATCTAAGGGTATCATAAAATATACTTAGGAATTTGGTATCAATGTTAATCTTCCTTAAAGAGTATAAAATGTCAAATGCCAAAGTTTGTTGTTAGCAAGATAACTAGTAACATGGCATACAGAGCAAATGTGTCTGTTTATGTAAAAAGAACTTGCAATAAGTGATATTAGCTTCCTAAAGGGGTGTCCCATTTTGCACTGGAATATCTTAACCACTACCACTTGTGAGTTTAAATGAGGACCAAGGGGACATTGGAAATGTAGTAGTACAAACAACCATAGGAGATGGGATTGAGCCTTAAATTAAGGCTCTAATAGCAAGCATGAAGAGAAAGAAACAAGACAAAAAAAAAAGAAAATGGAGAAAAAAATTGACAGACACCCAGAAAAAGGCACAAACAGACAATTTGGATAAAGAACAAGCATAGGAGTGACAGAAAGACTAAAAAGAGAGACTAAGTTTAGCTCTCCCCTGAGGACTTCTCTCAGGTTCCTCCTCTCCTCCCTCTCTTCCTGGCCTCTTCCTTTCTACAATCCATCACAAAATAATTAACTTACTATAAGTGAAATTAATCCCACTAATTGGTTTTAAAGGTATTTTTGGAAATGAAAAAGGGTGAGATGAGAGAAAGAGTGTGTGAAAGAGTGTGTTGAGCAGTGAGGGAGGTGGAAGGGGAAAGTGGCACCTGTTCGTGCATGTCTTGACAGGGAGGATGTGACCTCACTGGACAGGAAGTGAACTTAAGGAACTTTCTTACACAATAAATAAAAAGTTAAATAAATGGATGAAGACAGAAAATACATTTTGCTGTTTTCCCCACTTTAATTTTTACAGTGTAAGATTGCTTTTCACTACAATACATTTGAAGTGCTTTTTCTTTTAGCAAAAAAAAAAAGATCCTTGCATGGAAGAGAAAGAGAAAAGGAGAAAGGAGGCTTTTTAAGATACTTTAAAGCAGAGGTGAAATGTGAACTCACTGAAATAGCTTCTTAAAGATATTTTTATCCTGTTTGTCCTTTCATATTTGACATTTTATTGATGCATTAGGGACACAAAATGGGAACACACGTGCATCATGAATACTCAAGCAGACCAATCAAAAAGAATGAAGATGATGCTTGTGAGCTGCCTTCCTCTGAGTACTCAGATTTTAACATTTCATCATGTTTTTAATGACTAACAAAGTGTTACAATGCTGCTAACAGAAATGATTTGTCAAAACCATACATGCATATTTTGTTTGCTAATTATAGAAACACATAAAATGAAAGCTAAAGGCTCTGAATGTGTTTAATTGTGGGAGTACCTGTGTTGTCAGCAAACCTGTAGTCACAAATGAGATTATGACAACTTGATCTCACTGAAAAGCATAAAACCGGCCATGACCTGCTATCATTGCATTATGTTGAGCTGGCACGGACACAAAAGTAGGTGCCAGAACCACTGCTAAAATGCAAACCTTTCACCTAGGAAGCAGGGGTTTGTGTTCTATCTGGGACAATTGTTTTTACCCACATTTGCCAAGCTAATATGGCTATTTCATCCCTCTGTGCCAAACCTAACAAGTACATACCTTACTTTTCCTTGGCTTCTCTTTTTATAGTCTCTTAAGTTGAAACAGTAAAAAATGTATTTTGAAATTATAACATTTAAGCTTAAACATCTTTGTATGGCTCGCCAGCGAAGGCAAAAGTGGCCATGTTTATGCCTGTCTATGTGTGTGTGCATGTGTGTTTTTGTTTGTTTGCAGCATTAGGAAAATATCTCATGAATCACTGAGTGGGATTTTAATGAACCTTTTGGAAAAGAGTCACTACCTGTACATCTACAACTGATAGACTTTTGGAGTCAACCCGATTCAAGATGGCTGCCCAATCAAAGTTAGCAAACACAAAAGTGGCTATAACTCAGTTAGTTTTACAGATATTAAGCTAAAATTTGGTGTCACGGCAGCTGAGACTGATCTCCAACCTATATTATGACTAATTGCTCAAGATCTGTTTTTAAAATTGGTCATGAACTATTGAAATCGATCTTTCTGTTAGCAAAATACAGTATTTCATGAACCACTGACCAAGTTTAATGAAACTTTCAGAGAGAACTCATTGAGTTGAGATCTACAACTGATAAACTTTGAGATTTAACCTAACATGGTCACCAAAGGTTTGACCAAAAGGGCTATAAATTTGTCATTTCTCAACATATGATGGTCTTATAGTCTAAAACTCTAGCATGAAAGGTGGCAGGTGATTGGCATTCCTTTAACAAATGCTAGGCTTTTGATTTAAAATAGTTTTGCCTATTTAATCCCTAATTTTTGATAAATATAAGGTCTAAACTAGACATGCTCAGTGGTATCCACATCAATAAAACAACTAATTTTCAATCTAGTTGCCCCACTGTTTTCTGTAACCCTAATTTAAGATGAGTTGGGAGGTTACACTATTGACAAATTGTGCACCATGGCTAATTTTCTTGATCAAGTAGGTAATTTCTTTTAATTTAATTTAATTTTTTTTACTTAAAGCGCTCTCAGTCTCTATCTACCTCCTTGATTCACTGCAACATATGTAGCCACTTCCCTCACACAGACTAATTATGGGAGGGGGGGAGAGGAAGAAATATAACAGAGCCTCTCAGGGTTAGAGAAAAGAGGTGAGAGAAAGGGCAAGGAAAGAGAAGAGAAGAGAAGAGAATGAGAGAGGATTGGAGTAGGGGAAGGGGTCCTTGGGGTGAATTATTCATCTTATACCATGACACCTGAGGGCAATCTACCTCTCTGAGTCACCACGTTTAAAGAGACGGAGAGTAGACTGTGTGAGTCAGAGCTGCCCAAGAGGATATTAACACCTATGTGTGTGTGTTGGTGAGTGTGTGTCGCAAAGCGTATTGTCCCCTAAGCCGATCATGTGCCGCCTACATACGGAGCAATCTAAAGTAGGACTAGTGCTTGTCACTCAGACAAACACCAGAGAAAATCAGTCATAAGCTAGGTCAGCGCAGCGTAAATCTTCCTCACGCTGAGCCACAGTTGTAAGCAGAGCTAGCATTAACCCACAGGGGGAAGAAACACACAAACTATGCTCAGGTTCTCCAACATTACACATGTCATGTGTCCATTAGCTGTTATTAAATTAATAACTGCCATCATCCTCTTTGCCTGTAATGCAGTCTAATCTGCCGTCCCCAGTCAGGCTCTCAGACTCCTCTAACAGTTGACTGGATCATCGACATTCATCAGCACAAGGCCTGCTGCTAGCTGAATTATTAAACACACACATTTCTTTTTTTCTTTTTACATCCCAACGCTCGGTATTACGCAGCAAAATATGGAGGAAAAAAATCTGTTCTGGAGCAGCTTGAAAGCTCCTCGAGTTCATTTGAGGCCTTGAAATAGATTGCAGTGATTTAGTGGGGTTGCACACCAGTTGATGGACAGAGAAACTGATTTTCAGAGTGAATCTGTCAGTTTCCACAGGAAAAGAATCACTCTACTGACTCAGTCGTGGCTTTTACTTTGACAGGATTTCAAATTAAAAGATCAGACTGTTACTTACATGCTAATATTATGACTGTTTGTTATCCAAAGGCTATTTTGAGCAACCATTAGCTTTATTTAACCACAAAAAAAAAAGATAAAAACACTCATCCACACAAACAAATACCGGAGGTAAAGCTTCAGCAGCGTGTCTTGCTGAGACACTGAAAAAAGATGAGAAGCTTTTTGATGTTTCTGTTTGTCTTGTGGCTTTTTCTGCGCGCTCCACTTTCTCTGGCACCGAGAATGACTTCCTACTGAAATTAAGCAGGCAAACCAAAAATAATCCACCACTAGAGAGAGAGGCAAAAATGATGAGAGGGTGAAGGAAAGTGTGTGAGAGAAAACAGAGGGGTGAAAACGAAGGATGAGTGGAAAAAGAGTTGATCAGAATGTGCAAAAGAAAAGATGTAGATTGTCAGATTTGATGAACAGTGTCATTATCCTGAATGGGAATTTATTTGCATAGAAAAAGAAAAAAAACACACAAAAAACTATTTTTTTTCCCAAATTAGATATTCTGGTTTCAAAAAGCAGTGCATGTAGTAGCTGATATGAGTTTGGTTATGATAGCACAACAAAGTTGAAGGCTGTAGCTCTTGGAAAATTGAACTTTTCATTGCTCTTAAAAATGGTGGCAATCGAGCTTACTGGATTTGAGGCTGTTGAGAAGACGAAGGACAGTCTTGAGGGAAAAGTCACCATGTGATCTAAATTCCAAACCCTATTTTTGGTCATCAGTTTTGGGTTGTGATGGTAATTGGATACAAGCAGCTGAAATTGGTTTCTTTCAGGGATCACCCTTGGGGATGGGGTGAAGACTTTTGTACGGAGACAAAGCCAAAAGGTTCTCATCCCAGAGATTCAGTAAATACAAAGTTTTCATATTTTGCAAAGCTGTAAGTATCACAGACATGAATGTCTACTTTGTTATGCATTTGGAACATTGTTTTTGTGTAATTTAAAAAAAAAAATTTTATTAACCTTTATTTAACCAGGCAAGTCCCCATTGAAAAAAAGAGAGCCCCATCTCTTTTTCAAGGCCTAACATGCATGTTTTTAGACTGTGGGAGGAAACCGGAGAAAACCCACGCAAACACGAGGAGAACATGCAAACTCCACACAGAAAGACCCCAGGTCCAAGCCGGGGCTTGAACCCAGGACCTTCTTGCTGTGAGGCAACAGTGCTAACCACTAAGTCGTCATGCTGCCATTGTTGTGGACATTTTGAAACATTTTCATATACAGTAAATAAGCAACACAAGAAGGTTGGAATGGCAGTGAATGATTTTGACACAGCATATCAAATCTTGTTGACAAGTTAGCTAGAGACATTTGATTTTAAGTTTAATTATTGTTTACCATTTTACTCATTTTGTTTTACTAGTTTGGTTCAGTTAAAACACCAGAATTCCCGAGACATGCATAGGCACCAAAATTACTTAGAGTTGAAACAAAAAACATTACTACTTGTTTTCCTTAGATTCTCCTGTATGTTTTTTGCAGTTATACTAATTTTGCATACTTGCTATTTTAATCATATATATTTCAGAAGTTGACTCGATCAGGAATACTGTAATACAACTTTTAGTATTTGTAACTTTTATACTTACTGAATTATTAAATTTTATTTAAAAAACTTTTCAGGATAGAAATACATTGAGATCACTTCAATTCTTTCAAAAATATTGTTCTTTAAATTTTACTTCAGCAGACTTGCTTTGTTGTTATATTCCTGTGCTATGTTTTGCTTTCAGCTACTATCTTACTCATTTTACCTTTGGCTACGGTTTTACAAACTATAGCTTTTTTCTACTGTTTGCTTTTAAGGTATGGTTTTAGTACATTTAACTTTTAGCGACAGAGCTGCTGATTTTAGCTTTTAGCTTTGGTTTTGCTAAATTTTGCTTTGGGCATCTGTTATGTTAATTTGCCTTTCATCTATAGTTTTGCTATATTTAGCTTTTAGCTGTAGTTATTCTAATTTAGGATTTTACCTACAGTTTTGCTACATTTAGCTATTTGCTACCATTTTGCTATATCTAGCTTTTAGCCACTGTTTTTCTAATTTGTGCCTTTAGTTACGTCTTTGTTCATTTTAGCTTCTAACAACTGTTTTACTAATTTTAGTATTTAGTTATGGTTTTGCTTATTATAGGTTTTAGCTACTATTTTGTTAATTCAAGCTTCTCTTTTCCATATTCTAACTTAAACAAATCCGTTAATTTGTTCTTTCACAAATCTCAGCAGCATTTTTACAGAAAATAAAATTGCTCTGGTTTGGTTTAAAATCTTCCTAATCAGAGTTAGTCAGGTTTGTTAGAGAATTAAACAAAATCAGGCAGTCTGAGAACATTTACCCAACATTCTAAAATGCAACATTAAAAAAAAATCTATATGCAGACAGTCCACTTCTAGGAGGAAAGGTTAAATATCTGCTTTCAAAACACCAGTTGAGATGTATTTAGGCCCAGACAGACTGAGTAAAATACCCTAAGGTGGAACTAAATCCTCCTTTAGTTATTGCATATCTTGTGTTGCCTGCTAGGGCCTCAGGACCCCTTCAGGCACATTTGGAGGACATGGATGGAGAAAGATGTAAAGACTTTCCTGCTCCTGCTGTTGCTATTTTTATACTTTAAATAGTAGAAACAGAAATAGAATGTAAATTGTTCTGGCAATTAGAGTAATTTTGTGTCCTGCATTTTTGGTCAGATATGTAAATGTGAATAGATCATAACACAGCTTAAAGATTTTTCAAAATAAAAGCCTAGCACTGCTTTAAGGAATGCATATAGCCGGCAATAAATATGTGAAAGAAAATATATTCATAGATATCCAACAGAAGTGAGCACATATATTTATAAAATGCAAACAAGCTGCGACAAGGTCATTAAACACCATGCTCACTAAATAATATCATGTATGATTTTAAATCAAACTCCTAATATAAACAGGCATTACTAGTTTGACAATTCCTCCTGAATCATGTGAGAAAATTCCAAACAATTTTCCAGATAATTGCTTCGGCAAACAGCCCTCACTAATCAGGGCTCTACAGGTTTTCTCATTTGCCGGCATAGCTCAAAGCAAAATTGGAATCAGCAGTAGCACACTATCACACACCTATCACACACACCTTTTCAGGTGAGGCTGAATGTCACCTTGAAGAACGAACAGACCAGCTGTGATGATTTACAACGCAGGGCTAGCTCTGCCCGCATGACCACTTTCTATTAGCCCGCAGCAAATTACATCCACACGTTTGCTTCATAACGACCCCTGCACATGTGCTTCTATGCAAGTGAGCACAATGAAACATACAGAAAGTCAACGTGCACATATTTGTAAGCATTAGCATCCACACACAAACATACTGATGTTGTTAAGTGACAGTCACAGAGAGTTTTCTCATAATTACTGGCTTAATCAAGGAGTAATAAATGTGGAGTGGCTCCACACGGCGCTGATTAACACAGATGATGGAGGGACATGGGGAAAACGCTGCGTCTATCCTTCGTTAATACCGCAGTGGTAGCCGAGGGAGAAGCCTCCATGTTTGGTTCCTGCGGTGCAGGTGCATGATTGACAGGGTGGTGGAGTATATGTGTGTTTGGATGCGGAGGGTAGGGCTGTCACACAGAAAAGGAAGTGAGTTGTTTTCAGGCTTCTATTTTCTTTTAATCAAGTGACACTGTCTGTGTTTGTGCATGTGTGTGTGTGTGATCACAGTGACTTTCTTTTCCCGATTACAGCTTTAATCCATCAACTGGCTGTTGCTATGGTGTTTCTCCCTCCACCCAATCAGAGCCATGCTGCTGAGCACGCTCAGAGAAGATGAGAACCACAGGACAACTGTGGTTCTTTGATGCAATGAACAAAAGGATGATGGAATTGGTGACTTAAATTTCTGACAACTAATTAATAAGAATAACAACAGTCCATGCTCATGTTCATTTCAGGGACTTTTTCAGCTTACAGAGAATCAGTTTGGTTCTTGGTACCGCTTGGGAACCAAGAAACTGTACAAGGGGACCACAAACCTGTCACAAACATTTTAAACTATTCCTCAGTCCCAGTACAAGTTTTAACACTGCTAAGTGTCCAAAAACACTTACAGAAGCTCTTTAACTTTTGTCTAAACTGTGAAGATGTTAACTTTTTTATGTATGTGTTTTACGTTTTTCTCAAAAATCCTAAAAAGTCTGAACTTTGGAGGAAAATGCCTTTTTAAAAGGGATGTGTACCAGGAAGTGCAAAAACTGGTTTAGCTAACATGTTAACAAGATACTTACCTGTCTCTGTCAAGGGTTGCTTTTTTTAAAAACTAAACTGTGTAGCATTGTTCAAATAAACTTAAATGGAATGAAATTAAGCATTATTAATTTACCTCAAGAAGCTCTGTTGGTCAGGGACCACCTCTGTGGGAAGTTTAGGTTTAAAAACTCAGTTAAAATGGTGCAAATAACTTCACACTTTGATTCAAAGTCCAGATCTGACAACATTTTAAACTTAAAAAAATATATATATCTTCCAATTTAGTAGTTAGAACAAAACATAAACACCTCAAAGGGTGCCTCTTTTAGGAAATGTTTTATACACAGAAAAACACCAGAAGAAGAATCAGGCCTTGAGCTCACAGGCGCCCCCTGCTGGCAAAGGCAGGTTTAAAAACTAAAACAACTGGACTTCTATTCTGTAGTTGAAGACGCTCACCAGAGAGGATGTAAACGACAACAAGCTGCCTTTTTTAGACTGCTTGGTGCACATGGAAAGAGAGGACAGCCTCAACATTGAGGTCTACAGGAAACCCACCCACACATATCAGTACCTTCTGTTTAACTCTCACCACCCATTGAAACATACTTTCTGTCATCAGAACTCTCCAGCATTGGACTGAACACGTCCCCATTAAGACAGAAGGAAAGGAAAAGCAACAAAAACATATCAAAAAAGCTCTCCAAACATGATGATATCCTGACTGGGCTTTAGTCGAGTCAGTGAGGAAATCTAAAACACAACCCACTAAACAGAACAGGGAGAAGAACAAACACAAGAACATTGTCATCCCTTATGTTGCTGGTGTATGCCAACAGGACTCTCAGACAGAGGCTGGTCTATCCTAAGGACAAAAGACCCAAACACAAACTGGTGTCTGCAGCTCAGTGCAGCAAGGAATGTTCAGATCTCTTTATTGGAGAAACTAAACCACATTTCCAGAGACGCATGGCTCAACACAGGAGGGCCAGCTCTTCAGGACAAGACTCAGTTGTGCACTTACACCTCAAGGATAAGGGACACTCTTTTGTGGACCAAAATGATAAATGTTCTGTTTTGTTTTGATAGTAATTCCTCTGCAAATTCCATAAAAATTGTGTGTAAAAAGCTAAAGGTTTAGCTGTTGTGACATGGTTGTAATGACAGTCCTACAAATGATTTTTTTGTGGCCGGCATAATGGACACCAGTCACCGTTATCTGGAAACAAGAAGCTGAGTTTCTTTGGAAAACCATAATGTCTCCTGCATTTGCTTGTTTTCAAATGTTTTATACGCACCCACTCAACCCAACATCATTAAGACTTCCATTAGATTCTAAGTGGCATCAATTTCTATCTGGAAACCAATATATACTTCTGAACCAACCTATAGTATTTTTTTGTTGTTGCTTTTGAAATCTCATCTCAATTTATGTATGCAAAAGAGTACTTGGTTCTCTGTTGGTCTAAAACCGTGATTAGTTAAAAGTGCACACGAAGATATACAGTAAAAGGTGAATTTAAAAGTTTTCTTATTTACAAAGTACTGAAAATTTAACTAATTTATATGGTTCCCTGTAACTGAATGGAGAAATTACAGTATATTATTCATGCAGAATTTCCTAATTGTATTAAACATATTTGCTTTTAGGCTTAATGGTTAGCTTTAGTGGCTTGAACTTATTTGACTTAAGCAGACGTTTCTCCTTCTCTCTCAGGAAGCTTTCTGTTGTAGGTTTACTTAAGCAGATAGGTCAACAAAGAAAAAAAAAAGACCTTCACTGTAAGTACAGCTGCTTACATGGAACTCAGGAGGGAATATGACTAAAAATGTGTAAGAAGAAGAAGACAACTGACAACAAACAGCAGGATGATGTTTCTTTCACACTGATTATTGTGTTTTCCTGCCAAAGTCAGCAGGTCTTTCTGGCTTACTAAAACAAAAGCTTTTAAATCAAAGTTCAGCTCTTGAACCAACATCTGTATTTATTGAGAAAAAATATGATTTCCACTCATAATGCTGGAGCAATTACAGTAGATGCTACAGTGCTAAACTTAAACTTGTTGAATTAGGAAACAACTTTCATTTAAATTAAAACTTTTATTTTTATCATTGGGTGGGTGGCACAGCAGCATAGTGGTTAGAGCTGTCACCTCCCAGCAAGAAGGTTGCTTGTTCTCCCTGTGCACACGTGGGTTTACTCCGGGTACTCCGGTTTCCTCCCACAGACCAAAAACATGGATGCTAGGTTAATTGGTAACTCATAAAAAAAAATTGTCCCTAGGTGTGAGTGAGAGTGTGAATGGTTGTTTTGTTGGACTTGCGACCTGTTCAGGGTGTCCCCCGCCTCTCGCACAGTGACTGCTGGAGATAGGCACCGGCTCCCCGCG
>JAOXNZ010000074.1:11930429-11940635 GCA_028566095.1 Kryptolebias brasiliensis
TTATATAGTTAATTAATAACTTTTTAAAAACTTCCCTTGTCTTCAAATTGTGCTCCTCAGATTGCTTGTAATACTTCTTAGAAGCCAAATGTGATCATATTTATGTGACTTTGAAATGAGGTCATGTCTCAAGGAAAAAAGGGCATGTTCATTTACCGCCGCAGCAAGAAAGTCTGATAAAATGTTTTGAAAGAGTAGAGTGTAGATCATTTTAGTGGGAACCGATAGTTCCATTTAAGGAACTAAGCAGGGGCATTTTAGTGAATTTTATCAGCCTGACTTTCCCTGAGACCCCCATATGGCTCCCACTCAGGCAATCACATCGCTAAGTGTGCCTGTGGGACAAGAGTCTGACAGCACTACAAAACCAGCCAGCAGAGATTAGATAAACCACAGCCGTCACCAATAATCTAAACACACACTCACTCAGAAGTCGCTGACAGACACAGACTCCCCCTGCCGTCTTCTGAATCTTTGACTATCCATCAGGCTCAGAAAGAGGCAGGTGGAGATGAATTTCTTATGCTGGCTTTGATCCCTGTACTTTGACATTTTGCACCTTTTCCGCCTGTTTTAAAGGTTTGCAGTGCTGATTAAAGATGAAATGTAAGAGTTCTAACCTCTGGTCAGAGCATCGGTAATGGAGAGGGAGTTTTAAGCGTGAGGCTGAATCACTTGTCGTGGGAAGGAAAGAAATTTAAAAACACTTAAAACCAGTAATCACAACACAGTTGATTGTTTCCTCAGTTTAAATAGAAGTATTAACTCAAGTTATGTGAGTTAAGGAGAGGGTACAAAGCAAATCTAATGGCAGCTCCAACTTATTGCTTTGATTAAAGGCCGACTGTTAAACGGCAAAAGAAGGAGATATGAATAATTGTTGTAATCAGACTGATTTGTATCACTATAGCTGCCGTGATTTAGAAAAACAGTTAACAATCCAGATTTAGATTTAAAAAATAGTACACAGTATTGCATCTGAACAGAGAAACAGCCTCTCAAATGCACTAAAATGAATGCAAAGCACAAGTCCCTACATATAGCAAGAGTTGGATATTAGTTACTGAACATTTTAGCTACTTAGGTCACAGAAAATGTGTTTTTTTTGGCTAACGTCCGATTTGTAAGTTGTTGGCAAGGCTGCCAGTCCCAGTGCACTGTGACCTCTCGGTGGAGGGGTCATGGAATCTTATCATTAGACAAACATGTAGCCCTCGGAGCTGCTGTAACTTCCTGGAATGGTGGTTGGCACAAAGCGGCACCAATTGCTAAAAATAAACAGTGGAGATATGCCACAGAACAAGGCAAGATTCAAGGAGGCAGGGGGGTTTAGTCTGAGCAAGACGTTATTTCCCTTTCCTCAGGAGCCCAAGGCTTTTAACATTCCCTACTCGAAGCACTTACAGTCTTAGTGAAGTTGTCCATTACCTCAAAGAGCTAGTTCCCAAACCTCAGCAGTGTGAGTGCCTTGATTTTTGACTGGTGCTGTTGCATTTGATTACCTACAGTTTTTTACAATCTTGTTATGTCTTTAGGCTATGAGATATTTGGTTTGGTTAAGAGTTTGTTTGCTTTATAATTAAGTTTCTGTGTCATTTATGTTTCACTTTTTCTTCATTTTATATTATAAACCCTTACACTGATACTCATGCTCCTGTGTCTGAAGTGCAGCTCACGTCTTGGTTATCCTGAATGTAGCTAAAGCCTCTCCTCTGCTTAGTTTAAAACCGTTAGTTTTTTGTAAGTCAAATGTAGAGATGGTCTTACCTCCAGGTCGGACAAATTTGTATCCTAGGTTTTTCTCGGACACCAAGACGCCCTTATATCTGACTTCAGGTTCCTCCTCCAGCCTCTCATGTTTAAGTTTCCTCTGAAACAGGCCTCTCAGCATGGTCCCGCCACAGTTTAACACTCTGCTGCTACTAATGGCTTCTTATAGTCTATCCACAACTTACTTTGAACTGTTCCTAATTTAAAGTACTTGATGTCCTTTTTCTTGCAAAACAATTGAAAATGTTGCCAGAGGTGATGTAACACTCCACAAAATATGACTTTTTCTTTCTCAGATGATAAAGATGCAGTGATAGCACTGGGTGTATGTCCTCGTAGTTGAGTGAAGTGGTCCACATAGAGCTGTGCCAGCAGTAGAGGTGCTACCTCTTTAGGCCTGGGCTCAAGAGTCAAATGATACCTGGAGTTAAGCCTCAGGCAGAAGATGTAAAGTTGTCACAATCTTGTCTTCTTTGCTGCAAGTTTCAGAATCCGTTCTACTTAAAAATTTGTTTGCATTTTTGTTTTAAAGCTCAACAAAACATGAAAGTTTTCTTAGACTAGTCCGACTGGTTAGATTTGGCTTACAGCTCAGTGCTATTATTGTGCTGTCAAGCACAATTTAAATCCTTCTAAATCAAATTTAAATGTTCTTATACATTCAGGTTCCAACACCAAAACTATCTTGGCTGGATTGCCCTGCTCCCAGAAGGGTACGCCACTGGCAGACTTCACTGGACTGGTGATCATTGAGTTTTCCAATTAGCTTTTTTCAAAGTAGAAAAAAAAAAGTTGTTTCAGGAGTCCTTCCAGGTTTCGGAACTCCTAACCCTACTTTGTATCCGTCCTGAACTTCAGTTTGTTCTTCTGACGTTTTCCTCCCACAAGGTCGTTCAGCTGAGTTCCAAGTTGAGTTAAGTTTTTTGGGTTTAAAACTTACATTTCTAGTGTCCCTCTGCCTCTGTCCTTCGCTGTCCAGAGACCAGACTGGAGCTCCCTCTCTTTTCTCTTTTGTACAGTTTTTGGTGGTGCTAATGGTTGTAGTCCTCCTCCCGCTTCATTCAGTCAGTCTCAGTCTTCCTCTTCCTTCTTCTCGGTTGAATTAGAGACTTTCTACAAGTAGCCAACACATTCTTGAATGCTTCTGGAGTGGTGGTAAGCGATCCAAAACCCTTTACATGCTTTCTATCGTATCCTTTTTATGAGTGACATTTTAAGACAATTTTTTTGACCTGTCCTTGTTGAGCCAAAGTCTTGTCCAGCTGTCTTTTCTGTCACTTCAGTTTAACATTTTTCCATCATTAGCAAAGCTCTGTCTGTACAATATTACCTGACAGCCAGAGAGCTCCCGAGAACTACTTGTTCCCATTTTGATAGACTTGATAATTCCCCCGCTCTGACACACCTCACTTCTTTCTATCCGTCTTGCTCATTTTTCTTCAATTTTCCAGCTGTCTGACCTGGGCTCTGTGTGTGTCTCTCAGTCTCTGTCAAACGGTTTCATCCCCAGTGAACACTAAGTGGCTCTGGCTCCACCAATCAGTCTCTCTCTGCAGTTACTTATTTGGTACAGGGCTGATTTTCCCAGGCTCAACTTAATGCAGTGTGCTTGTCTTCCTCCCCCTCTCTGTCTGTTCCCCTCATCCACATTGACCTCAGTGGTCTTGTCTGTTGGTTTGGGAATGCTCGTTGTCTGTGTGATACCTATATCTACTACAGCACAGTCCACACATGACTCCTGTCTTTTTTCACAACTGTTTCTCTTTAATATCCAGTATTAAAAAAATCTCACAGTAGGCCATCTTCACATGTTAGCTTTGGTGTAACATCTTGTCATAGATGTCTTTGTCTTGTTGTAATATTGGTCACTGACTTTATCATCTTTTGAGTCCTCCATGCTCATTATTTCTCCATCACTACTCATGTTTTGGAGAATTGCCAGAACATGTATGTTTTACATTTATTCCTTTTAGGTTTACAGCATCTGACTGATCCAACCTATTGTCACGTAAAAGTTTCACTCTAACCGTGCTACATAGCTGTTTACCAGGCTTATACTGTATTTTCTTATCATATGTCTGTCATGTTCAGCTATCAGTAGTCTAAGATAACTATTAAACTATCTATCCAAAAAAATGATCTGTTGCTCTAATCAATAAACAAAATCAATCAAGCCCTATTTATTGTGCGTCGGTCTCCCTGTCAGTTGTTGGCACCACAACCTGGTTATCCAGCAAAAGTTGTAGCTGTGATATAACATCTGTTTGCAGCATGTCACCTGTTTTTCTTTAGGGGTAAAAAGGATTCACTTTGTTGTTTTTAGGTATAAATGATCCTAATTTTGTTTTATGTACAATATTTTGTGTCACTGACGTATCGTATTTGGCAAGATTTTAGAAAAGGTTGGTTTTTAAAAGAAAACAATATTGCATAAAGAGTAAATAATATTTAAAAAAACAGAACATTTAATATGTCACATGATGTTCTGCTGCCCTTCTTGGACATATTTATAAACCCCGAATGATGTGTTTTTTTTAAGTAACTGGTAAGGACTCTTAGAACTTCATGTACCCTTGTATTTTTTTCCTTTTATACATTTTTGTATTTTTTTTTATTAGAGTTGTGCAACAAATTTAATATGCTTCTGAGAAAAAAAATTATAAAAATAGCAGCATTATGCTCTGTGTAGCCTACTTTCTAAGTACTTTGTAAGCTTGTGACAAAATCATGTTAGTGTCTTTTTTTTCCTCCCTTGCTGAGCATGTTTATGCAGTTGAAGAGACTCCTGGGGCCCATGTTTCACTGTATAATGGCACTGCTGGCTGCTGTTCCCATTGACTTGGCTGGAAAATGACTCATTTTAAACTCTGGGTTGTGTCTGCTCTGATGTCGTCATAACAAAATTGAGCTATTGCATGTCTGTGTGGTTATTTGATTGTAAGGGTATGGTAGGTCAACATGCTCATTTTGGTGTCTGCTGACCTTACCGGTGAGCACATCTCAGGACTGACAAGGGAGTGTCATTAACTTTTTTCCCCCCACATTGTCTGGGCCATTATCGCAAACCACAACAATTTTGTTACCATTTTTTATTATGAACATGGTTAGAAACTCAGCATTGTCTCTCTCTGTCTTAAAAACACACTGTCTTCCTTCCTCAGTGGTTATCCATGGTATTTGGTTCTATGATAAGCAGGACTGCCAGCGCATTGCTCAAAGGATGAAGATGTAAGTAGAACACTTACAGCCCTCCATTTATAGCGTAAAGCCAAGATTTATGTTCTCTTAAACATCACATTGTTAGAGTTGTTAACATATCCATGAAGGGTTTTCTGTGTCACAAAGCATAATGTGAGGAAAATCGAACATCAACATTACAACTGAGGTTTTTGTCATTGAATCTGAAGAGCATCACCTAGTTTCTGACAACTCATATGTTGCACATAGGAGCCAATTCGAAACACCTCAGATAGACAATGTTCTGTTTTTAGCTGTGGTAGGAGTAATTGGACTTGTAAGCCTTCACCTAATGCCCAAAGATGGTAAACTAAAGCAGAAATCAATTCAGTTTACTTGGGGACATCCATACACGCTTAAAAGGTTATGGGTCTGCACTTCAGTTTTTAATTTTAAGACAGGAATTTTTAAAACAGCAGCTTTTTAATAAAATGTTGGGATTTGTTGTAAAATTTAGCTTCTTCTTTTTGAGGGTTGCTCTTTGGTTCAAATACTCTACATAAAGCTAAATTACTCTAACATTAGAAAATGGAAAGTCTGTTATCTTTTACTGGTGAACAGACTGACTGCATCAACATATTTATACTTTCCTTTGAGCAAATCAGGAAATATGTATTGATTCAAATCACAAACCATTTTAGACTAAGTTTTTTTGTTATTGTTGTTGGTTTCAGCTAACAAGTGTCAAAAAGTTGCACCAGTTAGGACATAAATTTATCATATTTTGGTTAAAGTATATGTTAGATGTAAAGAGCACAAATATGTGTGTAAAGTTTTGACTTTTACCAAAACATTTTAAAGTTGCATATAAATCATGGATATGGGCTTTATGTGTAAGTAAGTAAAGTTTATTTATATAGCACCTTTCAGAGATAAGTGCTTCACAAGAAAATGCAATACAATAAAAACAGTACAAAAGGATGAAAAAACAAAGAAAAAAACTCAAAGAAAACCCTCTAACTAAGAGCTTATCAATCTGCAGATTGTTTTTTGTTTCTAACTCTACTATTTCTTGTCTAGTTTGACTCAACAGGAGCAGATCGTGGCTCAGTCTCAGGGTGGTTGGTTGTCTCCAGGAGGAGCAGGAGGAAGAGGAAGAGGTGCTAGTGGAGGAGGAGGAGGAGGGAGAGGAGGAGGAGGAAGAGGAGGAGGAGGAGGAGGAGGAGGAGGAGGAGGAGGAGGAAGAGGAAGAGGAGGAGGAGATAATGAGGGAAAGGCAGTGGACATCATCCAGATGCTGACCAAAGCACGCTCAGAATATGACAAGGTATGGGGCTGACAATGATTTCTTTAGGTTTAAGGAAAAATTAAATCAGAACATGAAAATAAAAAAAAATTAATGTAGACATTTTCATTTACATTTCTTCATTTTGAGGAAGTTACATTAGCTGTTATGTAAAGTATTTTTTAAGTTCTTTGTATTTCATTTTCTCCATTGCTTTGACGTTGTGCCAATTAATTTCTAATTCTATGTGCATTAAAATTGTCTTCTAACTGTGTGTGTCTCTCAGGATAAGACTAACTCAGAGCCAAAGGAAATTGGCGGTAGCAGTGTTCTGTGTGGAAACCCAAACCTGATCAAACCAATACCAGTAAAACCGAATACTCAGGTATCAATTGCAGTCCCCATGTCAGCTCATTGTAACGTACAGTTCTATTATTTTTCTATTTCTCATCTCATGCTCACTCTGTTTATCTCATCCAGGACAGTGAGGGTGCAGAGCCCAAGACCATCTCCTTGGCCACTCTGTTTGGCTCTCAACATCAGCATCACCATGCTTCCAAAACCCACTCTGCCCCTCCTGTGGCAGCTTCCACATCCACAGGAAAAGTCACACGGCCACCTGTAGCCCGCACTCTAACCTACGATGATGCGGTAAACTCTGGCAGAAACGTGACCTCTGCTACAGGAAACATCGCCCTCACGGGGAGTTCAGATGGAGGGGTCACGCCGGTAGTTAGGGAAGACGGCGGAAACGTTGTCGCTGCACTTCAGGGTCTCGCTGCAGCTCATCAGCAGCCGAGCCAACCTCAGCACTGTCCGGCCATCGCAAAGCTAATGCAGGGGCAGAGGGGGGTCGCAGGTGTTGGGAGCGTACTTCAGACCTTATCGGAGTCCCCCGAGAACCGGCTGTGCGATAACGGGATGCCGCTTGAACACCACCATCAACACCTGTACCATCATCACCATCACGAGCACCACCCTCATCACCACCAGCAACAGCTGCAGCCTGACCCAATAAAAAGACTTTTACAAACCCAGCCAGCTCCTCAACTCATCACCTCCTTCACCTCCACTGCTTCTCCTTGTTGCGCCAACCCACCTCCTCTGCAGCAGAACCCTCTTCTGCCCTTCCAGCCTGGAGGAGTGGATTCTGTGTCAAGTTCGCACCTTCAAGTGCAACAAAGCCAGCAGCTTTTTTTCAACCTTACAAAGTCTCAAACAGAAATGCAGAACAACCACCAGACACCTTGTAAACCACAGGGAACAGGTGAGAAATCTCTTTAACATAAATGCCACAATTTAGCTCCCTGGTTACTCTTTGTATTTTCTAAAAAGAAGTCCTGAAATCAGCCCTGATGCTCTCTCATCAGATTTGTCCTCCCAGATGCAAGGTGTGGTGTCGCCTCATGAGCTACTCCACAAACTCCAGTTGGTCCAGCAGGAACAGAACCTGACCTCTCATGATCCACCTCGACCTTATCCAGGACTGGCACCTCGATTCCTGGGGCCCAACCAGAATCAGGATGCAGGCTCTTCTTTAGGCTCAGTTCCACCCCCGACCACAGGTCAAAAGGCTGCACTGCAGTTTCAGGTGAAACACAGTTCGTCTTTGACTTTGGCTGCGAATATGATGATGCTTTTTTTTTAATGAAAGCACAAGTTTAAAAAAAAAAATTATTTTTCTATGATGTATAAAAATGCATAACAACTATCACCAATCCCTGTGTGTGCAGGTCATCTCCCCCCAGCGAATACCTGCCACTGTGGCCCCCACTCTGCTCCTTTCTCCCAGTGTGTTCACTCAAACAAAGACTAGCAGCGGGCTGCCAGCAGCAGCTCAGGACAGCTGCTCTGTCCCCACAACTCTGTCCAGACCCCCTCTTCAGGATGAAGTCAGAGCACTTTCTAGATGCCAACTTCAAGCAGCGCTGCTTCATCTGATCCAGGTAAATTATTGTGCGAAGGCTAATTCAGCATTCACACGATTTTCCTGTTTCTAGTTTCTTCTGTATGATTTTATTGCAGTCAAACTACTTCTACGTACTTTGTGCTATTTTAATTGTTCATGTATCAAAACATTTGACTTGATCAGGAAAAAGGTGCTGTGACTTTTAGTATTTGTAGCTTTTACACTTTTTTAGAATTATTTAACCTTTACAAAAAAAAAACAACAGAAATACATTAACATTTCTTCAATTGCAAAAAATGCAACTTCTCTAGTCTATCTGTATCTGACCATTGTTAAATCATGAGCATTTGTTGAGCAGTTTTTGCGTGTACATTGTGTGATATTAAACAAGCCTGCAGGACTAAGTTGCTTACTGACTGTGTTTCAGACTGACAGCTCATTCCTGGACTCCATCTATGAAGCATACGTCAGCCGCTTTTCTAACGGCTCCAGCAGCAAGTACTGATGACTCTTCACACGCTCCCTGTCCAAAGGCTTACTCTGAAAACTAACGTGGATGTACCGGTTCCTGCTTCGAGTCACGCTCACTGCACTGCCTCTGCAGCCGTGCAGTCAGTCGGCCTGAGTCGATCCACTATCAGCGTGCAAAAAAAGTCAAAAGAAACGGGTATCAGAAATGCTAAATGTATCTTTTCATATCGAAATAAGAAAAGAAAATTAGGAAAGCACATTTTAGGAACAAATCCATTGTGTTGTAACCATACTGTCTTGTAGTTTGGAAGAAAATGTAGCCTTTCTGTTTTCTAGTGAAGGCAAAACATTCTGCACTTTCACAGTTTTGCCAAGATGTTTAAACTGTTTTATGGTAACCTGCATACTTCTCTTTGTATTTTTTACAGTTATTGTGTAGCAGTGTTTTTACGTCCTAATTGATCTCTCTTTCTTTTTAGCACCAACCAGCATATGGGGGCTTTAAAATGACATCTTCCTAAATTGTAACAGGTTCTAAAGGACTCGTAATTTAAAATGTTTTACATTCTAATTACTTTGCTTTTTAAAGGTAATATTGGTTAGTTTGTTTTACTACCAACAGTCTTTAAGTTTATTATATTTAAACTGTTTCAGCAATGTTTTCTTTTAGAAATGAACAATAGCAAAGATCTGCACTGACATTTTAGTAAATTTTCTCATCAGACATGTTGACATTTGGGAGTGATTTACGGGCATGTTGAAGAGGATGGAGTGAGGAATATATTGTACTTTAATTATTTTATCTTTTTTTGTATCAGTTCAGTTGATTGAGGAGGGAATGTTGTCTTTCAGTGCACTTTGTAACATAACCAGTGCTTGGTGAGTCTCGTTCAGCCTATTCTGACTGTCGGAGCAGATAAAGAAGGTAAAAATGATTACAAATGACAGTCAAACTTAAAAAAAAAACATAAAACTACAGGAAGCTGTTAACCTGTACTACCTCACAGAAAGCTAATTTAAAGGTGGAGCTTTGCTTTTAAAAAGTGGCACAAGGTTAGATACTCTCAAAGGGATTTTCAGCATTGGCAAATTTTAACACACTGAAATGCAACTCAAGCTGTTAGTTTTTATTCATGATTAGAGCTTAAAAAGTTATTTAAAAAACAGCTTGAGTAAAATAAAATGTTTTATTTTATAGCCATTTAAATGATTCAAACACGTAAAAAGAGTGTAAAACATATCCAGTAATAATTGTTCTCAGGGCAGTTCAGAGCATAATTAATAATAATATTAGCTTCTGCACTAAACTTGTTTCATTCTTTACAGTAGCATCCAGACTAAAAACAGCAACGAAAAGGAGAATATGTTTCCTTAAAAGGCTATTTTTATACTCTGGAAGAAAAATGTTTAACTCTTGATCCAAATAACCAGCATGTTGCAACTGAATAAACAGCCACAATTAAATAAGGCCATCATTTTACAGGTTTTATGTCAAATCCATTTATATTTAAATTTAAAAGCTGTTTCCGTTTTTTATTTGATTACGTTTATGATAATATATATAAAAAAAAATAATGTCAATAGTATCAGATAG
>JAOXNZ010000074.1:11942287-11955727 GCA_028566095.1 Kryptolebias brasiliensis
TAGCTGATGGAGCTAAAAGTAAAGGCTGACTATTAGCGCCGGCTTAGAGTAATCAATGATTTCTGGTGTGTGTGTGTTTGTGTTTGTGTGTGTTAATGCCCACACAGGCAGGCTCCACTTTTGCTGGTTTTGTATCCTCAGATGGAAGGTGCCCTCCAGCTCCCCATATTACCCGTTTCAACTTCAACTTGAGGAGTCAAGTGATATTGTTTCTGTAATCATTTCTGGATTAGTGGGGTTTTTCTTTGAAAATTTCAATTTGTCACCTTTAGATCATTCTCAGAGGATGGAGCTGACCGTGTAAAATACAATTCGGAACTATAATTAGCTTCTGCAGGGCAAAGGTGAGTAATTACTGCATGCTCCTTTTTCTGCATATTCCTGTAACTGTAATGTCTGTGGATTGTTAAATGTTTAAATTATGTTGTTTTCTACTTTTTATGTATGCTTTCAGCAGTAGTTGAAGCAGTCAGAGTAAAATGGGATTAAAACAGGCAAATGAATGAAACTAAGTTCCAACTTGTGCTTTAAACAAATTTAAATACTTAAACTGGATTTTGCAGTTTTTCATATGAAAGTATAAAAGAAATTGACCATGCATGGGGGAGGGAAACTAATTCATTTGGTAAAAAAATGCCAATATTTGTTTAACTATGATGGTACCTATTTCAGTCACAAAATCAGATTATCAGATTTGGAACAAAACCGTTCTTAAATTAATCAAGTTTGATCATGGATTGCAAAGGGGCTGGAATGTTTCAAAACACAATTTACATAATACTTATAATAATACTTAATACTAATATTACTTATTACTAGGTTTTCTGCTTTTATATCTGTACTGCAGCTATTTAGCAGATGAAATGAAAAATTTGACATTTTAAAACTGGCCACAATCACCATCCTTTTCCTAGAAGGTAATTTACAAAAACTTTGCATCAAAAAGTCTTGTTTTTAAATTCAAAATGACTATTTATGATTTTTTTATGCCATGCTCAGAGGCCAAATCTCACATTTTAATGCTGCTGAACCAATAATTAGCTTCATTTGAGGTGAAGCAAAGTGAATTTGGACATTTAAAAGTTCACTGGCTTCAATAAAATCAAACGTTTTTTAACACAGCAAAAAAAAAAATGTACAGTGCTTTCTGTTTATTGCTTTTGCTGTGAATCCAAATCAGTCGAAACATACATGTATTAAAACATGAAGGCAGGAGGCAACCTCAGTCAGCAGCACAGAAATAGATTAAAAAGACCTTAAAATGTGACAGGTGTGTGGCAATGAGAATCCACTAGATGTCTCTGTGTCAAAAAAGTATTTCTCCTCAAACCCCAACTCACTACAAATATGATAAATCATCACACAGGAATTTTATTTTTCTCTCTCCTCCTTGCATTTCATTCCCATCCCTAATTCTACCAGTTACTGTATTCATCCATTGGTGTTTTGATGATGAAAAGACAACAGAAGATTAGATTAGATAAACTCTACAGACAAAATAACAAAAAAAAAAAGCAGAGTGAGAGAAATTCCAGAGAGGAAGATTAAGAGGAAAACAGGGCAAAAGATGTAAATGGACAGGGAACAATAGACGGTGGGGTTAAAAGATAAAAACGAGAGACAGAGATTGTGAGACAGAGATTGTGTCTTAGTGTCTAGGTTGTAAGAGGGATGGAGAGAGAAAGAGGAAAAAACAGGAGGGATTGTGGGAGGAGGGGTTTAATCCCGCCTGGATTATGGTATAAAGTGGTGCAGGAGAGGAGGAGGAGATACTCTGGGGAGAGAGGGAGTACCACAATCTGTTTAACAATCCATCCATCTTCCTGTCTGCATATTTTTATTTCTACTCATGAGTGTGTGATTCTGGTTTTAAAACTGTGAGGATGTGGGGTCAGCACGAGGAGCATTTCTTCTGGGATGTACAGTCTGGGAACACGTTTGAAAAGGAGTGAACTTTTTTGGCATTCCAAGACTTTAATTTTTTCCTTTTAATATTTTGCTGGATTCAAAACTTAAACATGGAAAAGAGAAGTGGAAAATGTGGACGGTAGAGCCCTAGAGAGGGATGTGGAGGAGGATGGCAGGACAACACCGTGACCTGTTGTGCATAGACGTGACCTTTGACATCCCGGACTATATATGCCAGGATATTCTGCTCAGCTGACATCACATTACTCATTGAGATTTTTTATTTATTTATTTTATTCTGGGTTTGTAAACTTTCCTTTCAGACCAAAGGAAATAATATATATAGCTCCGTAAACATGATATAGTGAGTATAATCCTTTTCTGTTAGTGATGATTCAGTGCTTTAATCTTTCTGTTTTTAATATATTTTTGCATTTTGTGTTGCTTTTCTCTTTGGCCCCTAAGAAAGACAGAAAGTTTTTAAGACCGCAACTACTCAGTATCATTGTTGAATTACAGTATTAAACCTCTGTTTTAAAGTTAGCATTTGTTTTTAGTACGAAGTATTCAAAGTTCAAGATCTGTTTTACTCCTGAGCCAGATTTGTCATAAATTCTTTACATTTTGCTATGGGTCACTGCATTATTTACCTCATTCAGTCATTAAAAAATTTACCGATCTTCTTAGTTTTTTGGGGGTTAAGATTTTAGGACGCTAATCAGAAAATTGTGAACTAAATTTTTGTAACATTTTTAACACTTTCTTTGCAAGTGCAGTCAAAAGCGTCTTCCCCCCCTTTTTTCCAAATGTGTTAGCTTTACTAGCTGAGCTGAAGAGGAAAATTGCCAGTTGTTGTTGTTGCTATTTTTTTGTTAACCATCACAGCTAACTATTAGTTGTTTTTCTAACTCTCAAAAAGCTAAAGGTATGCTAGCACCACAGAGCAGACAATTAGCAACTAGCTTGTGAAACTATCAAAGCTAAAGAACAAGAATTTCCCCCCTGGTGGAGCTGGAAACCTAAAACAAAGCTATAAAGGGGGAATAATCTTTTGTTGACCACAGCCATGAAAACCAAAGAATGGTAATACTACTGTTTATGTTCTGTTTATTTAAATAAGTAGCCTGCAAACAAATTAGCAGGCTAACATATCATTGCTATTTAGTCTGCAAAACCTTTACTTTTTTTGAAGGATGGGTTATTTAAAAGAAGACTTGCAAAGTCAAAGATATTAAGACTTATTTTGTTTAGACCTATTTATATTACAGCAAGAAAATGTTGTTTTGAGCTTATAATATGGTGTTAATTTACATTTCTAGTTCTGAGCTGCATTATTTCAAACTATAGGCCGACACTCAATGTAAGCATTCCAGTTTTTTGGTGCTCTTCCTCTATGACCTATTAGTTTTTAATTCTTACTTCTCGTTGTTTTAATTCCATCTTTGTTTCGGAGCCAGTTCGCAACAATCCCTGGACTGATGCAGGTTGCAGCAGCTGCACAGATAAGCCGCTGGTGTATGAGAAAGGGCGGGAATGCCATTAAATCAGACAGAAGTGGGCCACACAGAGAGAGGCTGATGATGCTGATGTGGATTATCCTCTCCAGCTCGCTGTGCCTGGTGGTGGATGGGCAGATGAAGATCCCACCAGAAACGTGAGTGCAGCTGCAATGGAAAACGCTGACAGCAACTTTTAACCCACAGAGTACAGCCATGGTATTTTAATTCATTGCAACACTTTTTGTAGCTTGATTTTAAAATCAGCTGGACTTACAGTCCCTTTAAAAGTTCTAGATCCACATTATTTTTATGTCATCTGTGCTACCTTTCATCTATAAAAGTAGACACAGGATTACCGCCAACCTACTGCTTTGTTTACATTTTAATCAGGCTGTTTCCTGTGTGCACCATGGAAGTCTTGTTCTTAAAGCCATGCATGTGATGGATGAGTCAAAAGTGATTTTCTAATTTGGCTGATTACTCAAGAAACATACTGTATGGGCCATCTGTTCACCTGTGGGGTCCAGCTAACTATGCTACAGTCACTCTACTGATACACAGAGACTTTAAACCTATAAATTTAGTTATTCTTTGACATTTAAAGATTAGTAATAGGGGTTAGGAAGCCATTTTAACAGCAACAAAATAAATAGATGGGATGCCAAGTTTACTTTTTTACTTTCTGTTTAGCTCAGACTTTTAACAACTAACTTAGCACACTGAAAGTATATCAACTGAAAGTTCGGTATATTTTATAATTTAATATTAATCCAAAAGTCTAAAAAATTTTGTCACTTTTGTATGAGAGAGCTTCAACTAAAGATTTGAAAAGTTACAAAAAGCTGAAAGACTTCACCAGGTAAAACCTCTTCTAGCTAATTAGGTTAAGTTTCAAAGTTATAGTAATATTTACTTACACTGTGTTTCACAAATATGCTTTTGTGAAACAGTATTGTAGCAAACAAGGACCCTCTCTTTTTCAAACGAACCCTCTCTTTTTCTACTGACACCATCTATTCTCATCAAAACTGCTGTTTTGGACAGACAGTATTGTTAAATAGTTTTACAAAATGAAAATATGACATTTCCAAAAAGAAAAAAAACTGGAGAATTTCATAAGATCATAATATCTTTGAGAGATTCCAAAAAAATCCAGGAAAAAGTCTGAAATCAAGTACTCATTGGCTGCAATCCTCAGACTTTTAGACAGCACTGCATAGGAAGAGAAATGGTATGTAGTAAAAATTACTGCATGTTCTCAGGAAGTCCAAAAGAGTGTCACAGAACACAATTTCTCACAACATCCATAGGTTTTAAAATACTGCACAGCAAACATTATGTATAAGATTTACAAACTCTTACAAGATAATTATGGAACAATGAAAAAATGGAACTTTTGCCTGAACACTGTCCTCCAGGATGAAGAGGTGACTGACTGTCCGGCTACATATGCAGCAAAAGAGGGTAATAGCTCATAATGACCTATTTTTTGCACACCGTTATTTTGTTAGATAAGTTCTCAGTTTTTTGGCGTTTCTTGCTTACATTCCAAGAGCCAATCAGGCTTCAACAGCTTTTAAATGTACTGAAGGCTAAAAACACTGAAAAATCAGAGCAGCTCTGACAGCAGTGTGTTGTCCTTGACAGTATTTATATTTTTGTTTAAATATTACCTAAAACATATTTTTTCACAAGTTACATATTTCTCTATTTCTAAGAGGTAATCTGATCACGTTTTAGCTGCACAAACCTGCGAGCGCCACTGTACAGCTCCAAGGGTAAATGGGATGTCAGTCAGCAGGCCGGTGCGACTGAGAATGAAACTTCTGTATGTGAGGCAGCAGAGTTTAGCAGGTCACCACAGTTCACTGAACACAAAATTCATTACTCTGCCTGGGGAAGATTTGGCATCAGGGCCGCTGTTTCTCTGGGAGTTAACAAGGCCGTAACATTTTGGGTCAGAAGGGTCAACCGTTTAGGCACTGTGGCAACATCACTACACTGCCACTAGGAACACGAATAAATGACAATCCATATCTGTGCTAAATGCTGCCCTGTGTTTTCTCAGCTGCTATTTTGTTTTTTGCTCTTGGTCTTCTTCTTCTCCTCCTCTTTCTCCTTGTTATAATCATTGTTTTAAATTAAATTTTTATTTTGTAACTGGATATTGCAGCACAGAGAGAACTGCAGAAATTACCCACGAGCAACAAAACCATTGACGGTGTATTGATGTAAAAGGACAGGAATAAAAGTTAGGCGATTCATATTTTCCTTGAAGTTGCTTAACTGAACCAAAGACTCCAATAATGTAACACTAACCAACACATCATAAACCCAATCTGAAAAGATTATTTAGATTTATGAGTGCTTACATGATGCTGTTTGCAGTGATTAGTACTGAGGAGGGCACACAAGTTAGTCATAAAAAGTTTCATAATTTAAAGGTTTTATTAAAACCATCTATATCTTTGATTATGACACACATTGACTGTGTTTTTATTAAGTGTGAGAAAATGATGACCTATTTTCTCTGAACCATTCTTTCACATTTTGAGCCAATTGAATTCCAGCATTGTCATCTTGGAAAATGCTATCAGCAGTAAATATCTCTACATATACTGATGGAAAAAATAAAAAACAACTATTCACTGCATAGAGGCTGTCAGCTGACTTCATTTATGGGCATGGTTGTGTTTATGGAAAGAGAAGACTTGTACTGCTAATGCATCAGTTGGTTTAAATAACTTGTTCCCAGCTGAACATATTAATCACAGCAGCCCTTTTCCAAATAGAGACTCTTCACATACAGTGCTTGCCAATCAAACTGGGCAAAAACAGTGGTTTAACAGCAGAGTCAAACATGTGTGCAATAGACTAAAGTGACTTTATTATGCAAAATTTGGTGCATTGAGCTTTTGCTGAAGAACAGTGATATTACAGCAAGCATCAGTGTTTCATTGAGCTTAATCCTTCAGTAATCCATCACTAAAATTTCGGGCTAATATTTTAAAGTCAAAGACGTGAAAGAGTGTCTAATTTCAACCAGCTGGTGGCAAAGCAGTGATTTTAAAATGAACAAAAATAAATAATCAAAAACTTTATGAAAATGCTTTTATTACTTTTTGTCCTATCGTGCTAACATTTACACAAGCAAAAACACGTGGGAGCCTCTACAAATTTATTATTACCTTGAAAAAGAACCTTGTTAATGTTTTGGCTCGTTGTGCAATTGTAATCACTCAATATTCTAATTAAAATAATAATAATAATAATAGTAAACACTAATAAACCAAGAGTCTTAATTTCAAATTTAGTAAAATCTCCCACAGCGCAGGGATGTTTGCTTACATTTCTGTTTAGAAATGAGCACACTCTCATATTTGCTCTGAACACATCAACAAGTTCACAAACAAACAGCCCGTCTTCGGCGCTGATGCTGGCAGGCTGACTGGAAGATCCCTGCCAACATATTAACAGGGAGCTGGCTGACTCCCCATAGGTTGAGCCATCTGTCACATCCTGTCTACTCTTTCACCTCAGTTGCATTCGCATGGAGGATTTGTAGAATTACGGCATGTTTTTAAGCACAGAATAACTCCTTGACCTGGCAGACAGTTCGTCCTTTTCCAGCGTCCCCTTCACAGTAATTGGTTTTAATCGTTATTTGCTGAAACCAAAGAAACCTCTGATTATGACTGACAGCTCACATTTAGTCTCCTCAATTAAATACCACCATGTATTTTTTTATCAAGATACAAGTAAAAAGTTTACTGACAAAATACAATGTATACATTACACAGTAGATTTTATTTATTGAGAATTTGGACTAAAAATCCGGGTATGCTACAAATATTTTGGATAGTTTATTGTTTGTTCTTAGGTCATAACAAATCATATTATTGAAGTTGCAAACATGTTGAATGCTTTATCAGATCTCTGCTGTTATTAAGTCCATTTTAGCTGATTTCACTTCAGTTTGCCATTTATTTAGAGCTGCTTGCTTTTAGTCAAGTGCTGTTTTTCATACAATATACAATATTTGCAGCTTTGAGCTTTTGATTCTGTTTTCCCTGTGTCCAGTGTGCAGCAATGGGCTGAGACATTTGGAAAAGAGATAGCTGCTTTGTCCTTCAGATACTCTGGAGCTAAACTTTTACAGAAGGTAAGAGACCACACACTTTCACACTGTAACAACACACATTGATGATGTTACCTTGGCAACTTGACCCACAAATGAACAAAGCAGATGCAACCCTACATGAGTTTTTATTACAGAGGCACTGCAATAGGTTAGCAGTACTTTTGCTGTTGTATCATAAAATACTATAACAGGTTTACAATATAGAGCCATTTTTTTCAGTGTAATTTGCGGTAAATCAATAGCAATTCTCCAATTTCTTCCATAAAAGTATAACCAAAATGTTTTTTTACATATACAACCTATTTTTATAATGAAATTCTGGCAACCACAGCTGATGGTATTACACCGTAAATTCAACAATACGAAACAATACAATTTTATTTATGAAGCACTTTAAAAACAACACCGTTGACCAAAGTGCAGTACACATAAAATTCCAAAACAAGAATAAAAATTATAGAATCAAATAAAACACAATCAAAGCAATAAAACAGTTAAAACTTTAAAACAATAAAAGCCAACATCTCAAACTGAGTTAAAAGCCAAAGAGAAAAAATGTGTTTTAAGAGCTGATTTACAAACAGGAAGTGAGTTGGCCTGTCTGATCTGCAAAGGCAGATCGTTCCACAGTTTGGGGGCAGCGACTGAAAATGCTCGATCACCTCTTAACCTCCTCTTTGACTTCAGGATCACCAACAGGAGCTGATCTGCTGACCTGAGCGAGTGTGTGGCCAGAGGCTGTGGCTAAAAGAACATCGTTAAAAACCCTCAGCAGTGCTGACTCAGTACTCTGACGGGCTTTAAATCCAGACTGAAACACCTCAAGAAGGTTGTGCTCATTTAAGTGTGTGCAGAGGAGAGGCTCACCTTTAATTGTTTCAAAGCTCAGTTACATTTGTTTTCAAAGTGCAGTCTCACAGTCTACAATAAAATAATTAAAACTATGATTTTAGCAGACCACTTTGCCAGTATACACATGCTGAAAGAAACATGATAGAAAGACAGATTTATAATATCATATACAAAATGTTTTCCCTTTCTGTTTCATTAGATTATCCAATAAGAACATTACTGACTGCCATACATTTGCTGTACAACATCTGGGCCAATCTGGAGTAACCCAAATACCATCCAAATATGTCTTTTAGTAATTAGTACATATAATCCTTCTCTGCATGTCACCCTTTAGGATCCCTGCTAGGCTTTTTCACCATCTGCCCCACTCAGATTGTGTCTTCACCGCAACATAACACAGTTTTTATTTGTATTTTTTGTAAAAATATTAACTAAATTTGTTGTAAAATTGATCTGGACCTCTACAGATTTGGATAAAAAAAAAATTCCTAAAGTGTGCTGCCATGTAGGGCATGAAATATTCTGATTAGATACAAAAGCACTGACGTTCTGTCATGGTATGGGGATTTTTGTGTTTTTGATATGGGTTTTCTGGTTGGGTTTTGATTTCTTTTCAATTTTCAAGGTTGTGTATTTTGTTACTCTTGTGTTTCTGTTTGACTTCATGGTTCTTGTAGTTCAGTCTGGTTTCATGGTTCTTGTGTTACTGTCTCCTTCATGGGTTCTGTGTGTTCTTGTCACTCTTGTGTTTCTGTGTGATCTGTTTTCTCATGTGCTTCTAGAGTTTAGTCTTCATTCGCGGCCTCTGTTTATCTGTATCTCTACGTGTTCTGTAGTTCTGTCTGCTTTCTCATGTGTTCCTCTGTGCTATTATTCACCTGCCCTCAGTCATCTGAAGCTCAGTATTTTTCTATGTCAGCCTGTCTCTCATCTGCACATGTCCCTACTTTGTAATCAGTCATCTGTTCTCATCTACCTCATCAGCTCTGCCTTTATATTCAGTGTTTTCCTTCTCCTCCTCAGGGGTTCGTTGTCAGCTCATGTCCTTTGTGATCTTTGTAGTTCCTTGTAGAATTTGCTGCCTTTTGTCTTTGCTCAATACATTTTTTATTCCTTCAAGCTCCTTGAGTTTGCCTGCATTCTGGGATCAATCCACTACAAATCTGACAAGTTAAGAGTTGCTGTTTTAACAGCAGCATTAACACAGTAGCTGTATTTACATAAAACACAGCATATTTCTCCTGCCTGCAAAGCTTATCTTTTTCATTAAGCTCCTGGTGTGTAAAAAAACATTCAGTTCATTAGTTTAATCTTCGCAACAAGAAGCCATTAATCACCCACCTCTATGCAATCAATGGTTATCTAGTTACAGAACGTTTGTGACTTGATCCTGTTTCCTGTGTAATCTGGGTATTTTACTGAGTTTTACTGATTTTACTTTTTTGTACGAAGAGCATAAAGTTGCTACAGAAGTAGAACATGATAGAAGCAATGCGTTTTTTTTATTTTTGTTGCAAAGAAGAAGTCTTGATATGTTTATGAATGGGATAAAGCAATTGAGAAAGCTTCTTGGATGAGAAACAAAACCAAAATATAAAGCAAAATGTCTTCAAGAATCACCAAAAAAAGTCCATCTTCTTTGCTCAAGTATGTCTGGATGCAGTGTGAATAAAGACTTTCTTCCTGTTTTGAAGAAATACAAGGACATTGAAGGCACAGTTAAGATAGAGGAGGTGAATGGTGACATCCTGGTTAAGAAGTTTGCAAAGGAAATGGAAGAGATGCTTGGGAGGAAAATGGAATCTGTAAAGGTAACGATGGCACCTCTTGAAAAAGCAATCACATCTACTTTGTTTATAAAATCTGCTGCTTATTTAAGCAAAAATGTTGCATGATTAATCAAAGGAAAAGCTTAAGATGATATTTTAAATGGTATGTTTATCACTCTGTATTTTATCACAGAGGATAGCAGAAGCAGCAGAAGATGCAGATCTTTCCCACGATTACAATGAAACACTAGAGGTACAGTATGTGATAACGAGCTTGCACCAACCCTGCAAAAATATTTACAAAATCCCCTTACAGACTGTTTTGTCATTGTGTGTTATTTTATTTTCTCTTAAGTTTGATTACTATAACTCCCTGTTGATCAACACTGTGGATGAAGATGGGAATCCAGTTCCACTTGGTGGAGAATTCCCCTTGGAAAAAAATGAACATTTCAACAAACTGCCAGTCAGCATGCAACAAAGCAATATACAAGTTCCCACGAATGTTTATAACCGAGGTAAAACAAGCAAATAGCCTTAATTTGCTGGGACTTACTGTAGAGTTAGCTTAACTTCCAGAGTAAATATATACTTATTATTTTCTCTTCCCTTTTTTGCAGACCCAGATATTCTGAACGGGGTCTACATGTCTGAGGCTCTGGATGATGTTTTTATTGAGAACTCTCAAAAAGATCCAACTCTCACCTGGCAGTACTTTGGCAGCTCCACGGGCTTCTTCAGGCTCTACCCAGGTACAAATCCCAATTCTGAAAAGGTTGGGATGTTGTGTAAAATGTAAAGAAAAACAGAATGCAAAAATTGGCAAATCTTATAAACTCATATTTTATTCACAATGGAACATAGTAAACATATTAAATGCTGAAGCTAACAAATTGTACCATTTTTTAGAAAGAAAATCACAGGCGTCAGTATTGACATTCAGCCTTGTCCTTTGAGCTCAGAGATTACTTTAGATTCTTGAATTCTTGAATCTTTTGATGGTATGATGAACTGTAGATGATGGGATATTTAAAGTCTTTTCAATTTTCAGTTGAGGCACATTATTCTGAAATGGTTAAACTATTTTTAGACACAGTTTTATGAAGATCAGTGAACCTCTGCCTGTCTTTACATCTGAGAGATTCAACAACTCTAAAATGTTCTTTTTATAGCCTCTTACTGACCTGTTGCCTTTTAAAGACTTTTAACCACTCAAGCCAAACAGTGTTCTCACACAGCAACAGATGATTTAAGTGGCTATCTTTCAAATGTGATGATTTAGTGACAATCTGGTTGCTGGTATATTCTCATGTGTGTGTATTTGTGTGTAAAATTTCTGATTTTATTGTTTCTTTCCTTTAGGAATTCAATGGATTCCAGATGAAAATGGTGTGGTCACTTTTGACTGCAGAAACAGAAACTGGTAAGGCTGCTTTCTTGTCAATGTCAGTTCTACTAGCTTAATAATGCTATTTCTAAAGACTTCAAAGCTGCATTTGTGCCTGGTAGTGGCTCAACCTGATGCCTTACATCTGGGTTATATGCCCTTTTACTTCAATTCAGCACTCATTAGATACAACAATTTTTTCTGCAGGTTAACCTGTTGTTTTATTTTGTAATAAGTGACTTTTTAACAAATTGATGATGTTAAATTAGCAGCGGGGGCCTACTAGCTATTCGGCTCCATAAATCACATTTTTAGTCTTATTTCCCTCTTTTTATTTACCTTCAAATGCAAGTCTTAACAGAATCTGTGTAGTCCGAGGTGTATTTTCTGTCAGTATTTGTAGATGTCAGTTTTGGGCGGCTGTGGTAGCTCGGGGGCAGTGCCACAGTCCTGTAATCCTGAGGCTGCAGGTCTGAGCCCAAAACAATTGCAGACAACAACAGTAAACGGCACTTTGGTTACTAAAACCACTTATGTTGTTTAACAGAATAAAACAACATGAAACAGTAACATAAAATCTTTTTTGTTTTTATTGTCAGTATTTTGAAGGCCTAATTGTTGTGGGCTTCAATGGTATCAGACACTTAGGAAAATAAGTTTTTATTCTTATCACTCACTTAAAAAAATCCACTACTTTTGTTAGTTCTCCCCTTCCTCACTAGTAGAACCCCTTGACCTGGAGGTTACAAGAAACCTGTCTAACATCCTTAACCTCGACAGGACCCCCTCTCCTTCACCATCTTTGTTTTAGACTGCATGTTCAAACTGATAGTTCCACAAATCAAACTTTAATCTTATTATTTTTCTGTACACTGCCACCTCCGAACGTTGGGCCATTCAAGCTCACTCTTACCCTTAAAACAGCGCGATGCCAGTTCAAAACATCAAGTTTCTTTTCCTGCATTATATTCAGAGCTGATTCTTCATTACTTATCTGTGCAACTCTTATTTTGAGAACTTTTTTTAAACAATTAAAATGAGCAGTTTTCCAATTTGGACGCAGACATACAGTGCTGAACGCCGCTGGTTCAAGGTTCTTTATGTTGTAATTTAAAGTCCTAAATTATGTTGAAGCAGGTTCCAGAAACTGTGTGTTTCTCAGACAGACACACTGTTGCCTTGGAAAATGGAAATTAGGAAGCTAAACGATTAAGATCCTGAAAGCTTCTGATCACAGCTGCTGCAGGGAAATCCCATTTCTGTTAATGAGCTTAGAAAGTCAGGGGATGATAATAAAGAGATGATCGGAAGCAGGAACAGAAGAACAGAGGAACAAATAAAAGGATAAAGCTTGACACTTTGTCTGCCCCTAGACTACAGGAAAATAAGGCACATTCTGTTCATGCCTGATGCAAAAGATAGTTGCTCTTGCTTTCTAAACATAAACTCTCTCTGTGTCTTTTCAGGTATATACAGGCAGCCACTTCTCCTAAAGATGTGATCATAGTACTGGATGTCAGTGGCAGTATGAAGGGCCTCAGACTGACTATAGCCAAACACACAATTAATACGATCCTAGACACACTTGGAGAAAATGACTTTGTAAATATCATAGCTGTAAGTACACACACAATTTCACTAAACACAGAACGGAAGCACTTTGAGACTCAAGTCCTGATGAAGATTAACACCTAAGCATTAACACGTACTTGAAAATTTACAGAACAGAGAACATGCATGCATTCAGAAATCCAACATTAGGTGCATTTAATTTATGTTTAGTAACAAAGCTTGAAAGTTAATTTCCCCAAGAGGGTTTTCAGGATTTCAGGAGTCAGTGTGTAACTCATGAAAATGGTCTGTGTTCATGTTTTTTGATGC
>JAOXNZ010000074.1:11955827-11970840 GCA_028566095.1 Kryptolebias brasiliensis
GAATTTCTTTTGGCACAGTGTAACTATGCAGAGAAGTGAAAACCAGTACATACTTTTATGTAATAATGAGATAATTTCCAATTTAACAAAACCTCACTATACCTCTTTTTATCACAGAATCAGCTATTGTTTGGAGTTAAATAATTTAGCTAACTATCCTGTTATAAATGTTAATCCTAATGCCTCTTTCTTGTCCTGATCATTTGCTGAATTTGCTCACACGGTTTCTTTTTTGCTCCACAGTACAGTGACTATGTTCGCTACCTGGAGCCCTGTTTCCAAGGCATTCTAGTCCAAGCTGATCTGGATAACAGAGAGGTAACACACACACACAGGCTCACAGCTGATTAATACAATTAGCCTCTGCTGACCCTTTCTGACTTATCCTGTAATGACAAAGGTTTACATGATGGTTCAAACATCACAGTGAAAGTGCGTTATCAAAGTTATTGTTGCTCTTTAGAATACAGATCAGTAATAACATCTTAATACATGGGATGCAAATGAATGTTTAGTATAGAGATAATATTTCTCTTAAATTCATATCACTGAGTTCGTCTGGATAATATCAAACTAAAATCTATATTACATCGCAATATTGAGCAGAACTTTCAGTATTTATATATACAATTATTATACATGTATATTACATCTGCACTTCACCTTCATCTTTTTATCTCATCATCATCAGAACCTGGTCCCTCCGTAAAGCATCTCTTCTCTCACTCTTCACTTTCTTTCTTTGAATAGTCACATAAATATACAGCACAGTATATCTGTCTTTTTTATTTATTGCTGCACCCTTTTTACTCCTCATTTGTTTTTCTATTTTCATATCCCAACACCGGCTTGGTCTGCTCAGCCTCTGTGTGAGTGTGCTGGTTGAATGTATGTCCCACTTTCAATCTCCTCCACATCTGTGCAGATCAGGTGAGGTCGCTGGCTGCTGACAATTTTAAGGTCATCATTACGAGCAAATCATGTGGCCTGTAAGCAGAGATTTGATTGGTTCAAGGGTTAGAAAGGCAGGCTGTAGAAGAATGTTACAAATGAAAACAATTTAACCTTAAATATGAACACAAATTGGGTCTTAACTTTCCCAAATGGCTATTTTAAAAATTGTATAATCACTCTTCCAAAGCAACAAGAGAGATCAGTGTGCATTTTTTATGTGTCTTTAAAATATATTATGTGTCTTTTTGACAGATATGGGGCAGATTACTTAATGACCAAATTAGATATGTTATAGGTTCCCAGATTGTCTGATAATTCTGTCATAACTCAGATATAGACAAAAAAAGCTAATTTGCAAAAAATATAGAATACCCTTAGCTTGTCAAAACATGATAATTGGATATGCTGTAGATACAATTCTTTACTCACCTTCTAATTTAAATAACATTCACAGCAATTTTTTTCAAGGCTAGCTTTAAATTAAACCAAGATTAGTGATTTGTGCAGCACGATGGGTTAGTGGTTAGCACTGTTGCCTCACAGCAAGAAGGTCCTGGGTTCAGACCCCGAGTTGGACCTGGGGTCTTTCTGTGTGGAGTTTGCATGTTCTCCTCATTTACTCCGGGTGCTCCGGTTTCCTCCCACAGTCTAAAAACATGCATGTTTGGCTGCCTTCAGGCCCAGACCTTCCTTGAAAAAGAGATTTGAGATCTCAATGGGACTTGCCTGGTTAAATAAAGGTTAATAATAATAATAATAATAATAATAAAATCCTCACTGTGTGTGTGTGTGGGTGTGAATCTGTGTGTGCATGTGTTAATTAATCCTGATTAGCTCCTGGTGTTGTAGGAACTTTCTTTTTATTGCTCAGTGTGCCAGAGAGCCAGGGATAATCTCTTTCTTCCCTTATGTTTCTAACTCCAAACTCTCAGTTCACCTGAATTATTCAAAAGGGTGATATCCATGATATAATGTGTGATTATTTGCCTGTGTGTTCCCAGCATTTTAAGCTTTTGGTGAATGAGCTTCATGTCAAAGGAGAGGGCAAAGTGAAGAACGCAATGAAAGAATCTTTCAAGGTCCTTAATGAGGTTTGTCCCTATTTTTCAACATTATAATGAACAAAATTTAACTTTTTGATTCTACAAAATTAGAAACTATGTTTACTTATTAAAGCTAATACTAGCCCAACTATTCAAACTGTTGGTGTATGACATGCTCAGGCTGCTACACTGGGACAGGGCAGCCTGTGTAACCAGGTCATCATGCTGATAACTGACGGTGCCATGGAGGACTTCAAGGATGTTTTTGAAGAGTTTAACTGGCCAGAACGACGGGTACAACACACACAGAAAGCGAAATAAAATAAAATAAATAAAAGCTTTAGTCACATGTTTTATCAAGCTGGTCTGTGTATTTAGCATGTGTGGTTTGTTACAGTTTAAACATTGGTTAACTGTCTCTCCAGGTTCGTGTGTTCACCTATCTCATTGGACGTGAGATGACATTTGCTGAAAATGTCAAATGGATTGCCTGCAACAACAAGGGTAAGTCCTTCATTTTCTGTTGCTTTATTTGAAAACGTTTTTAAATGGATAAACATTAATAATCTAGACAGGAAACTGCACTGTGGGTGTGATAACAAGAGCAACAATCACTTTAAATAAGAGTATTTTCCTGTCCTTAGTGAGATGAGAGGTGCTGCTAAGTGATGCAGTGTAAATTAATATCAGTTGCTGCCCTCTTGTGACTTACATGGTGTCATGCAGCAGCTCAGACCAGAAAGTAATCACTTTATCCTGCTCTAAGCACATAAAAACCTGTGACTAAATAACTTATTATCAGCAGAAAAAACTCTAAAATCCTCCTTTGACAAAAAAATGTTGTGTCTGTGCTTGTTACAGGTGACAGGTGTAGCACTGTTTGTTTTCTGCACAAACAGAAGAAACAAGTGTCTGCTATAAACCGTTGTTTTTTAGTTTGAGTATTCGCTGCAAACTTCCACTAAAAGCTTTTCATACACAGCTCCTGTTTCTGTTGAGTAAGCAGGTCTAGTTAATGACTGCTTTGACGCTCTTTTGAAAAAGTTGCAAATGGAGAACAGCACATATTCACAAATTCATATCTCACAGCGGTATGTGTGGAAATCACATAATCTTTATTAGTAAGTTTAAAAGTGTATTTGTAACATTCTAAGATTTTGCACATTTTTTTTAAACACTAGTGTTTCTACATACAAAATGCTGTGATTCTCTTGAAGCAATCTATTACTTTTATTGTAACATTCAGCAAAAAAACAAGTGGAAAACATGATTTGCAGAATACGTTATATTGATATATAAATATAAATATATATAAATGTTCCTTGGCTGGCCTTGGAATGCTTTGGAATCCTCCCGGAAGAGCTGGAAGAGGTGGCTGTGGAATGAGATGTATGGGCTTCACTGCTCAAGCTGCTGCCCCCTCGACCTGAGTCCAGAATATGCATGGATGGACGGATATTATATTGATGTATGTGACTGTGTACCTTTCAGGCTACTACACACATGTGTCTACACTGGCAGATGTTCAGGAAAATGTTATGGAGTACCTCCACGTTCTCAGCCGGCCAATGGTGATCAACCATGACCATGATATCATCTGGACAGAGGCTTATATGGACAGTGTGGTCAGTCACTTACCATGCTTCAGTATCATCTTGAGCTTCAGTCATTTTATTGTTTAAAGGGAGTTTATATTCATGAAAACATTTAAATGTGCCACCATCTGTGCTAGTTTTCTGATTAGGACTCATGTTTTTATGCAGGAGAGACAAAACCGCTTACACCGTCTGTTCAATTTTCCACTCCTTCAAGACTCCTCACTTCTCAAACAGTTAGGACTTAAAAGTACATGTTTAGAGTATTATTAAACATAAATAATGTGAATTTAAAGAATACAAAATTCAGGGTAATAATTAGAAAAGTATGAATAAAGTTTTTAACCGTTCATAGTAACAATATGATAATTTAGAGCTGTGGGAAAAAAAAGAAATATTTCTTTTTAACTGTAAGATTGGACTCAACTTTGTAATTAATAAGGATATGTGAGGTAATTCGTATGTATATACAGTAAGTTGTACATGTATTTACTCCAATCACATTGCTGAATCACCTTAACAACATAAACAGTATCAGCAATCATTTCGACCGCTTTTCTTTTTCCAATTTCTTCTGTTTCCAGTTAAAATCTCATCTCTGCTTGTCATTTGCTCATCTTTTGTTTCAGTCTTTTTTCATTCATCATTTATGTCATATGTTCATTTCTTGCTTGTTGTTTTTCCTTCCCTCCATCACTACTTTTAGCTCCCCAATAAAGAAGAGGTAACCATATTTGGAGTTTAAGCTAGAGTAAAAAAATTGAATAGCTTCAGTATCTTGATTAGCATTTTATTTACAAGTAAAACCTGACATCCTTTAGTGACCTCCAGTAGTTGTTTTTTTATTCTGATGTTATCCTACCCTATAGACTGTCTTAAAGCTGGAGCTAGTTAAGTTTTAAACTAAAACAGCCTAAAGTTATTATTTCTAATATATCAAAGTTTGGAACTTACCATCACTGCTTTACTCTGAAATAAACATGTTTTTGAAAAATGTATTTTTTTGAGGATTTTTACTCTTTATTTTTCATTTGTAAGATGTCAGCTTGTTTTAGTCACCTTTTATTTGTTTTTTTCCTGTAACCAAAGTGAGAGGAATGAGGTGTATTTTCTGCATGTTTCTTGTTCAGCTGTTCAACACACAGGCACAGAGTTTGCTCCTGATGACGTCTGTAGCCATGCCAGTGTTCAGCAAGAAGGAAGAGACTGTAAGTTAGAATTTGTTATCATTTTTGGAATTTATGTATTTGAGCCCAAAATGATACATAAATTAGTTTCCTCCTTAATATTTGACACCCTTTTGTCCAAAAAAGCTGGGAAGTTGTCTGTAAATGTAAATAAAACCAGACTGCATTTTGCAAATAAATTAGAATATACTATTAATGAATATATTTTTTATTTTGGATCGCTGCACCCTCTCGGCTAAAGAGGAAATGAATCATTCAGCTTGTCACTGATGCAGGTTTAGTGTTTATGATCAAGTGGGGTGCCAAATCTCATTTTCATTTTATATTGTGTCCAAACTCTTTTGTGGGGGAAAAATAGACAAATAGACTGGGAGTTAAAATGAAATCCCTTATGACATAAAACACAGCACTTCTATGTATAACTCATCACTCTGAACTCTGGTATTTTGTCACTAGTTAACCCATGGGATTTTGCTGGGAGTGGTAGGAACAGATGTGGCCTTGGGAGAACTAATGAGATTAGCTTCAAGATACAAGGTAAAACCTCAGCGACACACACTGATCAATCATAACATTAAAATCATCAATTTTATATTGTAATAGAACAACATAGCTTTGACACTTTGTGCTTTGTGCTGTCTCACGCCGTGATTTCTGTCAGCTGGTTCTTGTGGGTTGGAGGGTGGGACCTTCCAGATTAGCTTTGTTCCTGCACATCTGCAGATGTTTGATTGGATTGGGACCTGGAGAGTTTAGGGGCTAGGTTAACACTACAGGCTCCTAATTGTTCAAGCTGTTCCTGTACAGCTATTTAACTGTAGTATGGCACACTGCTGTGCCGTATCTGCCAACAGTGAGTGATTTTAAAGTTGTGGCTGATCAGTTAAAATATCAGTTTGGACTGTGACAAACACCAACACTTTTATTTTGTGATGAAATGTTAACTCTTTACATGTAAGAAGCTCTGCGCCTCTCTGTCCTTCTAGCTTGGTATCCATGGCTACGCCTTCCTCATCACCAATAATGGCTACATCCTGTCTCACCCAGAACTTCGACCTTTGGTACATACAGTACAGCTTATTTGTTGCTCATATTAGACAAAAGCTGCAGCTGAGAGAATGTCCAGCGCTTTAGGTCTGATTTAGAGATGACTGCTTTGTGTTTGTGTTGTCGGTTCGTGTGTGACAGTATAAAGAAGGAAAGAAAATGAAACCCAAACCCAACTACAACAGTGTTGATCTGGCAGAAGTGGAATGGGAAGACACTGAGGAAAAAGTAAGCACACATTTGTGTCCTGTTCTAATTTTTTTGTCCTCTGTCACGTATATTTTTGTGTGGTAAGAACTTGCAGTGCAGTGCACGGAAACAGTATTTATTAAGAATGTTATGTTTATTTAGCTGAGGACAGCTATGGTTAAAGGAGATACTGGAACAATGTCCTTAGACGTGAGGTCTTCAGTGGATAAAGGAGTGAGTATTTACAGAAATATTAGAGCACAGAATTTTGACATTTTTCCTGTGTTCTTGTATAGTTTTGTTCTATTTTTTCCATTTCCTCTCAGTAAACATTCCTTCTCCAGTCATTTTCCTGATTTTTGCTTGTCTTTTTTTTTGTCTCTTGCAGAGAAGAGTGGTCTTTTTGAAAAATGATTACTTTTACACTGTTATCAATGAGACACCATTCAGGTTTGTCTGATTGCTTGCACCAACTTTTACTAAAAAAGCCAAAGAAACACTTTTGTTTCCAATAGTTATTGTCAAAACATAACAATTATATAAGCAATGTTTGGTTAATGTGAACATTCTGTAACATTGCTGCAGTTTTTTTTATTATTAGGAAGTAAATTATATTTTCTTTTTTAATAGTTTAGGAATAGTGCTAAGCAGGGGATATGGACAATATATCTTCACAGGAAATGTCTCAGTAGAGGAAGGCAAGTCCTGTGTCTTTTTATTGGTTTTTGCTTCATCATAAACTCTTTACTCATTTTTTTTATCCTGTTGTTCTTCAGGTCTTCACGACTTATTGACTCCAGATCTGACCATAGCCAGTGAATGGGGAGTTTATCTTATAGCCTATACTGTAGTTTTTCCAGTGTAACACTTGTGCACCTTCAAAAAATACATTAGTTCTGCATTTTGATCTGCATTTGTGTGTGTTTGCAGGACTTACTGTGAGACAGATCTCAACCCAGCTCATCGTAAACTCTCCCAGCTGCAGGCTATTTCAAAATACCTCACAGGCAAAGAAGCAAATCTCAAATGTAAGCACTAGATAAGTTTTAATTAAATTATTTGACAACTCTGAAAATTATGCAAATGAAAACCAAAGTAGTTTCTGTTTGTCTCAACATATCTTTTTGTGTGGATGCTGATCCAGCATTCACATTATTGTTTTCTTTTGTTTTGTGCATTTTTTGCAGTCTAACTATTTCTGCACACTTTGTGCTTTTTTAGCCATTTGTATATCAAAACGTTTAGCTAATTGTTTCATGGGGGCTATTTTTTTTTGTCATTTTTATACTTTTCTAAATGTCATGTTGCTTAAGTTTTAGCTTTAACATCTCAGTTTCATATTTCTCAGCAAAGTCATTCAGCACTCAGCATTTTGCAGAAAATGCAATTTCTCTAGTTTTGTCTTGATTATTTCTGTCCCTTTCCTGTTTTTTCTTTTCTCCAAAGGTGATGAGCTGCTGCTGCAGCAGACTCTCTTCGATGCTGTGGTGACGGCACCTATGGAGGCTTACTGGACCGCCCTGATGCTCAACACATCTGGGTGAACAAGAACACACAAATCCTTTTTTGTTCAGTTTAGGATTTCTTACTTGATAAGTCATTTTATTCAACATGATTGTTTTCCTTGTCATTTAATTCCACCTCACTTTTTCTGCCTCATGTTCTTTGTTATTTTTTTTTGTTCTCTCTCAGTATGGATGACGGTATTGAGACAGCTTTTTTGGGGACCCGTTCTGGTTTGTTGAGGGTCTTGAAGTACACGGGTATTGAGAAAAGAGTTGGAAAGTAAGTATTAAAACTGTATTGGTTATCTATATTATCACATTGATTTAACCGTACTGTATGTCAAAAACTAATTGAAAGATTAGAATCAATTTGCACTTATCCCAACACAATCTACACAGCTGGCAGTGAAATGGAAGGAGCACAGTTTAAAGTGGATACAGCACTTCACATGTTTTTTTTAATGGATATTTCTTAATCCGTTTATATTTAAAAAAAATTCAGCATACAATTAAAGTTTAAGGTTGACAGGGTCACGATAAAGTGAGACAGACAAAGAAAAAATGGCTTAATTGTTGTTTTGGTTTCTAGCACATAAAGTGATATGGGCACTACAGTTTCAAACACACAGGTAACGCTTCAGTCATTTTAAGTTGCATGACATTTTTGACATTATTATAGCAATGTGCGCACACAAAGACTAGTTAAAGACCAAAAAGAATAAAACCACATTTCCTCAGTAAATTTTATCCAATTATCAGTACTGGATTTCTAGTGAACCCAATGCACCGATGCCCTGTAAACCATTTTGTCATCTTCTTCTCTTGTCTTGTAACTCAATCCTTGTTTTTTTATTTTTCATATTCAGCTTAAAGTGAATATATTTTTATCACTTCCTCTCCTTTTAATTTAATAGGTGTTTCTTTAAGGTTATTTCTGTGTCTCGCCAGGACTTTCCTGACCTCCACAGACAAGGAGAATATGTTCACACTGGATCATTTCCCAGTGTGGTACCGCAGAGCAGCTGAGTTCCCAGCTGGGCAGTTTTTGTACTACATGCCCAGACAGGACACGAGAGGTAGAGAGCTCACCCTTACTTGACAAACACACAAAAAAAAAACATGACAGATTAAACAGTAATGATGTTTTTTAATTATTTTAGTGTTGTTCAGCAAATTGAGTCAATATTCTTTCTATGACAGGGTTATTTACAGTATCTACAGTTTTGTTCCTTATTGCTTGTCTCAGTGTGTGTTTATGTAATCTGCATAATTTGTTAACTTATTACACAACATTATGTTTTGATGTAATTAATAAGTTTATGTTTGTTTTGATGTCAGATCTTCAGTTAAGATCATCATGGTGACCATCACATCATACTAACTCCATCTTTATTTAAAGTAATAATGATGGGGCAGCATAAAAAAAGCCAAAGGGCAATAAAGCAACCATAAAACTGTGTTTTCCTATTCTAAAATGCATTTTAGCTAGCAATACACAATACAGTCTGCTGCTTTCTAGGTCACAAGTAACTTAGTAAAATAGCCCAGTCCCCATAAGTACCCAGTATGTACCAGGTATGTACCCTGTAAGAACAGGGTAACAAGTCCCTTCATAATATCGCTCTGTCCCCGTAAGTATTAGATATGTACCAGGTATGTACCCTGTAAGACCAGAGTAACAAGTCACTTCATAATACACCCCAGTCCCCATAGGTACCAGCTACGTACTGGGCTTTATTATGCATTGCTACCGAGTAAATTTTTATTTTATTATGAATTTTCTCCCAAAAATTAAACAAGTTATACATTATCTTTTCACCCAAGTATAAAGATTGCAGTGAACTAGCTGCTATGTTTTCAATATATGTTTATTTTAAATACTCTCAGTACACTTCAAAAATATGAGAGCTTGAAATATCTAAGTCATATTTCAAGGTAACAATCACTGATTTATAAGAATTTATGTGGATGTCATTTATCTTTAATTTGATTAAAGTATAAAAGAGGTTTTTTTTTATATTTAATCAGGTTATGATAAAAGAAAAATAGTGTGTCGTTTTCAGATGTATTCAGGGACCATGAGGCTGACTATTGTGCCACCATGAGTGCAGAGGAGGAGGAAGTGGAGGAGGCAGAGAAAAAACAAACAGAGGAGGAGGAGGAAGAGGAGGGTAGAGAATTGCTACTGATACTTTGCATGCCTCCTCTTTTAAATTTGCTCCATTTTACCTCTTCCATGAATTTAAGACAAGACGTTTAGTCCCTGCTTTCCATTTTTGCTTTGATTTTGTTTTTTGTTTGTTTGTTTTAGCCTTGCTCCAATTTTTTCCTTTCCTCTCCAAGAGCATGCAATTTAAATATAGGAAACTCCTCTTCGGTCTTAGTGGGTCAATAAGATTTCTAATCCATATTTATTTTAACTTCAAGAATTTGTTTTTATTCCACATCATTTGAAACTCATATAGCAAATCAGACTTTTTAAATTGCGCATTGATTTTGAAGCATACCCTGCTTATGCAGAAATCTATGCACCCAGCACTTGGACTCCCATAATACACTCAAGCCAACCTTCTGTTCTGAATGCATTAGCTTTCTTAATCTGCGTTATGTAACACTTTAAATGTTAATCTGGCTGGAATCTGCTGCTTGAGGACAGTTGGCATCTGTTGGCAGGAAAGGCTGCAAATAAATGCGCAAAGCAGGAGTGTATAAATTGCATAAATATTAACACCCCAGTCTGAGTCGTTCATGTTTTCAAACACATTTTGACACCTCTGAACAGTCGGTGTCACTCTGAGTCACTGAGTGCTAAAAATGTAATAATTATGTGGGAAAGATTCCAGAGAATAACATTTATTGTGCACGCATATACAGTGCTCATGCATGTTTAAGGGGTGCATGCATTGCCTGTCATTATGAATGTAATCAATAAATACCTTGAAATCTTGCTAAAAATATCTTTGTTGATCCATCAGCAGGGAGGATCGTGATTGCCTCCACTGCTGTTACTGTGACGGTGGGCAAGAAAACCACCATCGCTGGAGGTAGGATGAGCTTTTTTCCTTCTGTACATCTCATTTCTTTTTAATCCTCTCCTAATACGCACATGCACTCGCAATTTTCTCTCTGCCTCTTAAGTTTCCTTTTCTTTTTTTTTTCCCCCACGCAAAACTCGTGCACATTAAAAGCACATTGTGCTACTTCTCTCTGCTTTCTTTCTTTACTGTTTTTCTCCCTGTGTTTTGTGATTTCACTCTCTAAAGTCAGCAGATTTGATTTGCTGGCTGACTTGTTGGTGACATTTGAATGTTTTGGTATGAGATTAAAAGCAAGCTAGCTAAATGATGAAATTAAAAGCAAACACTAACTTATGCCAAAGTAGTCCCTCTCAGTCTCTACAGAAGTGAACACAAGCCTTTTCCCTGCAACAGTCTATTATTGGTATTTGCCCCCTTCCTTTGGGGCAGGTTTTTGTGAACACTGTCCAGTGACGGCACACAGGTCTGAGGACTCTAAAAACAGCAATCTGCTGAAAATACCATCATACACAGACATGCAGACTCTGTAAAAGAATGTGGACTTTCACAGATAATTCACTTCCAAAGGGAGCTTTCAGGGGTTTGTGTTCAGATGTGAATGTTGTGTTTTTTGCATGTCGGTTTTTCTCTGCATTCATTTTTACTGTGGTATTACAGCAGAAATATGCTAAGTTCAGATCAGAAGATTAAGTTGATCAAGACCAACCACAATCCAAATTTTTGGTACAGCCTGTTGTTTTCATTATTTTTTCTTTAGTGTCTGCCTGACAGCAAAAATAACAATTTGCCCCACACCTATTTGAGTGAATGCTAAGTCAGCATTTACACTATAATTTTCCTGTTTTTTATTTTTCTGTATGTTTCTTTTTTCAGTCAAGTTACTTCCACATACTTTGTGCCATTTTACCCATTCATATGTATCAAACATTCATCTTAATACAGAATAGTTTGCTATGACTTTTGGTTTTTGTAATTTTTGAAAATATCTACTTTTATTGAACATAAAATTCCCCACAGAAAAACACAATTGTGTGAAAGCTGAGTCCCATTATTATTGTCTTGTTTATGGTTTCTTCCTTATAAAACTCTTCAAATTCTTGAAAAACCATGAGCTCTTTGAAATTGACTCCAGTATGCCTGCTTCATTTTTAGCTTTTAGCTACCATTATTGCTAATTTTATCTTTTGTTCTGATCATTTGAACTCTTCCAGGTTCAGCCTTTTCAACAAGTTTTAGTAAATTTTCAGCACTCAGCCTTCCTCTAGTTTGAGTCTGAGTTCCTGTTTCACCCACCTGTCTGTGATCAGTCATTGCTTCTTGGTTTCAGGGATCTTTGTAGCTTTGTGTCTGGCCTTTTAGATGCTTGTTCTTTGTGCATTTTCAGTTAACCTCAGCTTGTTTCTTGCCAACATTGCCCTCGGACCTTTTGACCTTGTGGACCGCTTGCAGAATCAGTTATTTTCTCTGCTTCCTGTCTGTTTTGTCTGGTTTGCAGTCTGACTAGCTTTCTGTGACCTTTGTTTTGTTTACTTGAACTTGATATGTGGACTTTTACCTGCACGTGTCCTGCATCCGGGTCTACTTCAGGTCTCTCGTCATTATAGTCAGTTTTACAGCTGCATTTGTGTTCTCGCATTTGAAACCATGTTACAACCTCTGAATGTTATCTTAGCAATCCAACCTCCATACAACTTGAGGGTTCCCTCCTGTACTTGGAGAAACTGATGCTCATTATGCCAGATCTGAACAAGGCTTAAAATAGCTCAGTCAATTTGGAAACAGCCTTCCAGATTTCTGTACTGAATTGCATTCCTTCCTTTAAAAAGCCTGTAACAAAAGCTCTACATGCTGCTTAAGGGCTCAATTTTTATATATTTTTTTATTTTTATTTTGAGATTTTTGTTTGAGATATTTGTGCTACGGTGCAACATTCAGTGCCAATATTTTACGATTTCATTTTACACATTTTGTCTGATTGTTTAAAATTATTTGAGGTTTGTTTTACTGCTTTCTGATATATTGTTTGTAAGTTTGTTTGTCCCAGTAACACTATCTGTGTGTGGCACACAGAGTCATCATTATCAGCATGAGACAAGATTTCTAGAGTTGTATATCCAGTGTGTTTATGTGTGTTTACTTTGTACAATTCATCTCATCATTCTGAACACTGAAATACACTCAGAGTACACATATAGCTATAGATATTATTTCAAGTGTTATATTTAAAATTAGAAGCATGAGTTGGAAAAGCAGATGCTTCTGTATTTTTATTAATGCCAGTGCCTGTAACTTCATTTTATTTTATGCCACCGCTTGATTTTTTTTTTTTTTTTTGAGCTTTTGAGGGTCAAAGGTTTCTGCTCATCAAAGGAACTGAAGAGACAGAGTTGTATAGAGTGGCTTCACACTGACTTCTTCCTCACACATTTCATCATCTCCTCTACCCTGTTAAACCCACGCATGCATCTGTCTTTTCTTTGCCTCTCTCTGGCTTAGCTGTCAGATCTGCCTCCTTTTCCTTCCCTACATTCTTCCTCCCTGTGACTTTCTCTTCCTCTTGTTATTCTTTTTCCACTGTCACTTCACACAAACTTTCTCTGCTGTAAGCAATGGAAACTTTCTTTTAGAGAGTGATGTTCTCTTTTTTTTCCCCCATAAAACTCAAAAGCTATGTGGTTGATGAGTTTAGTTGGCATTTATGTTTGGTGTGACCACTGTGTTTTTACAGCATGTTTGAACTGAAAAATCAGAAAATTCTGAACTGAACCTGGTTTATACTTTGTATTTTTAAGTATTAATGCTGTAGAGGACAGCATAAAGATGTATTTGGCCTAAATCTTGCTATAGTCTGTGCTGCAAATACTGTATAAGAATAAATGAACAAATTATATAATGAATCTACGAAACACCACCTCTCTTTCTCTGTTCAGGACTAAACTTAAAACACATCTCTTTAGACTAGCTTATCCCTCATAACTCTGTTTTTATGTAATTTAAATTTTAACTCATGCCTGTTCTTTGCACTGCTTGTTTTTTGTTTAACTTGTTCATTGATGTAAAGTGTCCTTGGGTGTCCTGAAAGGCGCTATTTTAAATAAAATGATTATTATTATTATTATTATTATAAATGGAGACGTTGTAATTCTTCTCCTGACCACAGGGTGTCAGCGTTTACCCCAACGCAACATATATTTTGCCAGCATCTCTACACTGTAAATGTCAAACCTTCTAGCTATTTTGGTGCCTGATTCTTTTTTCACTTCTTTTAATGATGACCAAGAATTTCATCTGTCAAGGAATGATTCAAAATTAGTGACTGTACAAGATGTTGGTGTTTATAAGGCTCAACAAAATGCTTCATAGCTGAATTACTGTAGCATAAATGGCATGTTTTATGTAACTATATCGAAGGTGCTCCTTACTGAGAAGCTGAAGAGAAACGAACAATAAGTATGTCTAAAAAAAACAGTGACAAAAACAAGGAGAGGCTAAAGGATGGAGAGTAGATTTGACACTGAAAAGAGCAAGAGGAAGCAATGAATACAGATCAAGATGAGAGGGAAGTGGGAAAAGGGACACAATAGACCAAACAGAGCAAAGGGTAAAGAGAACAAGGTGAAAAGATTAAAAAAATGATGGGGGAGGAGGTGACAGGAATACAGATTGAGACAAGATAAGTGAGACTAGAAGGGGAAGCAGAGAGAAGATTAGAAATAAAGAAGGTGAGAGGAGATAAAGGGGTAAGGGACACACTGATGCTCTCATTTACCCCCTACACCTTGTATTTTTTAAATGTTTCTTTCACTCAGAACCTTTCTTTTCCATATTGTTTTCCCATTCAAGTGCTAAACCTCATCAATATCTTATTTCTTTTTTACACCAAACCTTAGCTTTTCCAAACTGAGTGATTGTCTTTCAATGGTCTGGGCATCAGCTGATACAGGTGTGATATGTTTTTATTCAAATCAATGCTCACTGACCCGAAAAATGCTTCTTCGTCAAATCATCATTGTCATATTCACAATTGTCATAATAACACAACACACCATTGATTTTTGGGCTGTGCAGTCATAAAGGCCCTAAGTCGTTATGGCTGCTGTTGCTGCTGCAGTATTTATGTAACAAACTATAATTTATTACTTTTTACACACACACAGGCTATAGGAGGAGGGCCGAGCTAGCTAAGATACTTAGCTACTGACATCACAAGCAGACCAGGGAGTGAGAGGACAGTGTTTCTAGAATCTTAGACAGAGTTAAGTTGTTGCTGTTGTTTGAGTGCTGCTTTAAAGCCTCTGAAATATTAGGTAGGTTTGCATGTGTTATTTAAGGCCAACATATGGTAATGGATGTTGTGAAGAAAGAAAGACAAACTACTTTCTTCTGCTTTATGCCAGCTTTGTGAGACAACATTCAATACTGATGAATGCTTTGTATGAATTATATATATATATA
>JAOXNZ010000074.1:11992478-12018641 GCA_028566095.1 Kryptolebias brasiliensis
AGTTATTAACAAATCATTTTACATTTTCACAGTTGTGTAATAAATTAAACTTGTTAACAGCAGTTTCAGTCCAGAGATTTCTGGCTGTTTGGTGTTGCTCGGAGTGTTCTTCTCTCGTGTCTTTAAAGTTAACATTATTGCCACATATTGACATGGCATGAGTATTTGGCAGTTTTTGCCTCTCACCCAGATGGTGATACCTTTTCAAATGGTGACAAAACATTAGTTTAAAAAAAATATTTAGGTTACTAATTTGGGGGTTACTTAGTATGTATGTACTTGGCACTCTTGATTTGGCTATAAACATCTATGAGAGAAAGGGTGGTTCTCTGGACTTAGTTTTTGTTTTTCACTGCTTTTATCTGCAATTTCTTGCTTTTCTACCCAGCTCTCACCCACAAATAAGTAACACAAACCGTGTGAAGTAGATGTTAGGGCTAGAATTATATATATATTGTTAGGTTTAAATGTTTAAAAATGCATTGTTAGGGTTACAAAATTACCTATATGACTTAGCCTCACCCATTTTAATATTTGTGTGAGCATTCACACTGTTGTTTTCCTGTTTAAAGTTTCTTCTGTACGATTTTTGGGCTTTAACTACTTCATCATGCTTTCAGCTGTTTAAGCCATTCAGGTATCAAAATGTTTAGCTCATTCAGGACATTACAGCTATGACTTTTGGTATTTGTAGCTTTTAAATTTTTGGAATTGTATACCTTTAATAATATGTTTTCTCTTAGAAATCCATTTTCTCTTCAAATACTTAAAATCCTTTGTGTGCACTTCTTCAACATACTTGCTTCATTTTTAACTTTTAGCAACCGCTTTTCTAACTTTAGCTTTTAGCCTTTGTTGCCATCATTTTAACCCTAATGACTTATTCAACAAATTTCAGCAAAGTCATTCAGTACTCAGCAGTCACCCTGCATTTTTGTGTTTTTCCCCATTTTCTTAGTTATAGACTGCTTTTCTCTGCAGGTGTTTTAGAAATTACTTTAGAAATGTGTTGCTATCTCACAATTTCTAGCCATGAATTGTGGCATTACTGTTTTCTGTAGCTGTGGACAAATATTACCATTACACTTTTTTTTTATGAGATTAGTCAGAAACAGCAAATCCTGTCTGTCAAAATTTTCCCAAATCCCAACTATTTGGCTCTTGGGCCTCATGTCTCATCTCTTTAAGATACTCCTTACTGTTACCGTTTGCTGCATATTTCCGTCTTCATTTTGCAGGTCACATGACTTTACAAATGACATGTTTAAAGTGAAAGGGGTCGTGACTTGCAGATGGTTTCCTAACTGCAAGTCACAAGCTACGACAAAAATGTCTGAGTCTTGTATTCTAGGTCTTGACCAACCATCCTTGTGATGTGTGAGAAACGTGAACAGATTGATGGGTGCGGTCACATCAGCAGCCATGTATTCTTGTTTACACATAAGCTCCTACTATGTCAGATAGGTAATGTGAGGGAGAGCCTGCCTATCTGAAGATTCTCAAAAAGCTTTTTTTTTACTAACATGTCTTGGACACAGGGCCATCCAGAATCTCAACATGGACCTTTAAGTGATAACACGTGTAAATACTTGGATGTCTGAGTGGCCCAACATGTTGAGGAATCAAGTGACACTTCTCCTTAGATCCTGTTTGGTCTCACTTCCTGTTTACGGTCTGTGTTTTCATTCTGATCATTTCAAATCCCTAAAGCTGCAGTTGCGTTATAGAGGAATGTGTCCTTTAAAACGTAACCACTCACAAATTGTCTTTAATGACTGATTAATTTGTATTTTGTTGTTTGAGTTTCATCATGTCTTACTTCCCCATTGCATTGTAAAAGACAATATAATAGGTACCTTCTACACTACAACTATTTAGTGTTCTAATCCACAATTAACCACTTTATTCCCATATTTAAGGCATCTACAATGTGTTTAAAATTCTCAACTAAGAGTATAAAATCCTTCTGTGCAGGTGTGTGTGCACCTATTTGGGTACTTTATCACAGAATCTTCTCACTTAAGTCCAATTTTCACAGTAATTCTTCCCACAAGTCTGCTTGGCTTGATTAATAGTTTTTAAATTAATACGGCAGCATTTCTGCACTGTTTGGCTCCAAATTAAAACCCATCTGAAAACTAAAAGATAACTATCCATGTGTAAAACAGATGTAGGGGTGCGTGTGTGTGAGTGCGCAAATATGAATTTGTGGTAACTCAAATAGGTAGATCCAAATGCATTTATTTTTGTTTGTAAGAGTGTGTGTAAGAGTACTGGTTGCTAACAAAGGCAGAGAGATGCAGCCAAGCTTCCTAAATCAATTTTTTATGTTTTTTGTTTTTTTTACACTGGAGAGGGGAAAGACTGCAACATTGCACACACACAAATATGCCCTCCTTATGCGAGTAGCTTGAAAAATAGAGTCACATACTGTACGTGTTGACAGCCACATGCTGCAAAAATGCCAATGTGTATTACCACCAGCTGAGATTGGTCAGCTGGTAGGTGGCTAAGCTGGACATAAATATGCTCTTGAGGGTTTTGTTTTGTTTTTGAAATACAAGACTTTGACTCTGAAATTAAAATCTATTTTAGGACGACCTCCTTCAGCTCTGTTTGGACAGAGACAGACGTGAAGACTGGCATCAGAGGGATTAGAAACTGGCATTTGACTGCTATTTTTAATTAACTGCATTGTCCTGCTATTTTCATTGCATATGAAGTCCAGTTTATGACTTTTACAGTGCTGTTTATGAACAATACTACTAATATATGCACTTTTTTTCAACAGAAGCCAAACAAAAAATGTGTTAGTTTGAAATAAAGTGTGTGTGAGCTTTGCTATTTGGTTGAATGTGTCACAAATCCTAAAGTAAACTCCAACCGGAATGATCAAAGTGATTGAATGAATGGTTTCGCTAAAGCCATCTGGCTGGCTTGAGGTGCCAAATTACTGAACTCACCGTGTAATCAATGAGTGACCATAAATGTTTTTCTCAGAATATATCTAGACTGTTGAGTTGCGCCCAGAGAGGCAGAAAAATCTCAGGGACGTCAGGCTGACGAGGCCTTACACTCGCTGCATAATCGTATAATCACTGTGCAGCTCCAGTAAGTTAATCACTTTGACATTACACTTTTGAAAACAGAGTTAGAGTTGACACAGAGTCATACAGCAGGTAAAAAGATGCACTCTAACCAGTGGCTTTAAACTGAGAATCAACACCAGTCAAAGGTTTTAAATGGATTAAAATTACATAACATGGTGAGAAGGTCAGACTGAAAAAAAGAGCAAGCTCTACAATACTATCTTTCTGCTAAATATCATTTTAAATTTTAATATCTTTACCCAAATGTTTTACTACATTTTCATAAAAGGTAAAAAAAAATGTTTTCCAAAGTTTTTTGTAGGTTTCAGCAGAGAAAACCTAATATAATTTTGCATCTGTGGTTGTGCTTGCACCAGTTGCTTTGCAATGTAGCACTGTAATGTGCAGCAAATTTAATGTGCAGTCCAAAGTCAGACCTGCAGATAACATGAAGTGATAAGTGGCTGAGCTGAATAGGAAATCTGGTCAAATCTTTGGCATCTTTACATTCACTAAAAACATGCAAGAATTAGTTCCTAAACTGGACATGACCTGCACTTGTAGCAAGCGGTTTATGGAAACTTAATTTAGCAATTTAGCTGTCTACAGAACATATAAAACTAGTAAAGTCTAATATGTTTTAAGATGTTTAGATCAGAGTTTATGCAAAGACCTGCTTACCTTCTGCAGTCTTTGATCCAAAACCTAAACATTCCTGTCAGCGCACATTTGGTTTATTTTTTTCTATGTCCAGGAAAGAGCCAAAAGGCTGGCATTTTCAGCACCGACTTCCTCAGTGTGTGCATTTTCACCACATCAAGAATGTCTCAATAATTTCTAGAAATAAGTAAAGAAATTTAACTGATCACAGTTCACTTTTTGATTCTTATGACAGTCTATCTTTAACGTAAGTGACAGTAAAAACATGGATGAGTGTGTGTATGGCGAACAACACCTAACACTCCCTACAGACTTACCTGTTCACCAGATATCTCAGGCAGCACCAGTATTATAGCTGTCTGTTGTCATCCATTCATCCAAAAATGCCGTCTCAGTGGCGAAAGATCAAAATTTTTGAAACACAGAAGAAAAAACCTCTATCCAATAAGCTAAAGATTGTGGTCAAATGAATAATGTGGGAATAATCCTTCCTTCAGTAAAGCGGCAAAACCTCAATGAATTCTAAAAAAAGAGGGATTGTTTTCAAAAAGGAGGGATTTTAGGAAAAAAATAGGTGAAGAGGGGCTTAGAGGAGCTAGAGGAGAGAAAAGATGATGAGATCCTTAGATGGAGAGGGCTGGAGGTAGTTAATCCTTTGCTTCTGATCTTTTCCCTCTATGAATGACATGTCCAGCGCTGTCCTGCTCGCTGGCTTGTGTGCATCTGAGAGGCGTGAGTGTGTGTGTGAGAGAGAGGAAGAAGGGGAGCTTGTCTGAGAGGGAGAAGGAGCGACAACGGCATTAGGTTGCTGGCGTCATGCGCTCCGCTTTCCAGTGTGTCGCTGTTTGTGATTCCAGCACTCAGCACGCATCGGAGTGTGTATTTGTGCGGATTTCCAGCGTGTCCTTAAAGTGCTGGTGCCCTCTCCTCCCCTTCTTCATCTCCCGTATGTGTGTGCAGGAGAAAATGTGTGCGTGTTTGCGCCTTGTCAAATATAGTAACATTAGCGCATGCTGCCTCTGTCTGCCTGCAGCTCTCCAGCAGTGACAGAGACAGGACGAGGGAGGTGGAATACTGAGCGAGAGATAATACGAGGGAGTGAAAGCTGGGAGAGGGATGAGGGAAAATACAGAGGAGGCTCGTCAAAAAATAAAAAGGTGAAAGAGAGATGGAGGCAGAGGACAGGGAGGGATGAGGTTGATGGAAGAGGGGAAAGAAAGAGATGCATCATAGAAAGCTGTAACAGAAGAGGGAGGGAGGGATCCAGTGATTCCAGTGAAGATGAGAATTTCCCTGTGCCACATGGGCTTTTCTCCTCCCTCCATTTATTTTTCCTTTTTTTTTTCTCCTCTTCACGTCTCCCTTACTCGCCTTTCATTTTCATTCTGTTCCCTGTGGCATCTCAGAACGGCTGTCTTTGTGTGCCTTTGTGTGTGTGCTTGCATGTGAATGGATGTCCACATACATTTTAGAGTGTGTATTCTCATATCATCAGGAGAAAAAGGTGATCCTCGGGAGGAAAAACCAACATACTTTTGGTTTAAGCCTTAAAAACTGGGGTTTGGTCTAGCTCTGGTTAATGATAGTATTAGACACAATTATCAATTCTCACGACCGACAGATGGAAGGTGATGTGTAAAAGGGGTGTGTGTGTGTGTTGGGGGAGTTATGAATTGATTGGGGGATTTAGTTTGTTTGCACACACACCATATAATTACTTGGCTGCTCTTCTTTACATGGAGTGAATCATAGCTGACACACACATACACATTATGCTGTTAATGAGCATGTGAATCAATTGGCACAGTTGGCAGCAGTTAAATGAGAGACTGTTATTTCCATGAGGAATTGAACCAGAACTACTCACCCGTACCAGTTTTTGTACATTGTATCCAGGTGCCAGCAACAGGCAGACTTTCTCACTTTTATATTTTTGCTAATATGTTTGGTAATATAAGCTGACATTCACTTCCTGTAAAAGCACTTATGAAGTGTTCTTGAGTAATATATCTATTATCGCCAGCCTTGAGGGCACATGCAGCTCACATCACCTCTGACCTTTCTGTTATAACTACCAAATTTTCTTTTTTACTTGTAGCATTGTGTATTCTTTTGGATAGTGCAAAACTTGACTAGTAAATTGAAATTTGTAATGCATGTCACAATTGTTTTTAATTAAACCACAGATTTTTTAAATCTAACCAAACTAAAGCATGTGTCAAGGCTGTCGGAGGTAGGGGTGCAGAGGGTGCTACAGCAACCCTTGATGGATGCCAGAGAACAGGAATGTCCAAATATACAGTTAATGGAGTCATAAAAATTTATTAAAAACAGATTTAATTAGTGCTGCATGGGGTTAAAGGCCAATATTTTTTGAGTTGTGTGTATACCTGTGTGTAAAATTTCACAACCACTTAAAACCCTAAAAAAGTAAGCAGATTAGCATTAAATCATGATTTCAATTTTATTGATATTGCCTGTCCAAAATCTATAGCATTTATTTTTTTGTCCATATTTAGAAAGGAGAACATGAACTGCCCATGTGCATTTCATATGAACTTAGTACAAAAAGTAAGGAAATTTGTGTTTGGTTGATTATTGCTTTGTTCCAACTGTACTTTTTGGCAGTAGATCTTGTAGTTTTGGACAGACTGTTAATTTTCCCTTAGATGGTACCACATTTGTTAGGAAAAGACATTTGTGGGTTGCGTCGATGAAAAACTTGCCAAACCTTTTCCGATAATGCCAAAGAGCTTATTTTTTTACTTATGTTTGGTGTCATTTATTTAATTTGAGGATTGCTGTCTTAAAAAAACAGACATATTGACAATTTCACAATTTTGGTATTTCATAAACAAGGGCCTCAGTAACAGGTGGAAGAACCATACACAGCCACAACAGTCTGGCACCTCTTCCTCATGCAACTCACCAGCTTGGTCACACACTGCTGTGGGATGGCACTCCAGTGGTGCACATTTTTTTTCCCCATTGTCGCAAGTCAGCCAATGTGGTTGTGTTGGTCACTGTGGAATGAACAGCCACCCAAGCTGATCCCACCGGGCCTCAGTTAGGTTGAGGGCAGGCTATTCCATTCTCTTCACTCCCAAATTCTGGAGGTAGTCTCAGATAAACCCCGCTCTGTGGGGGCAAACCTTGTCATCATGGAGGATAGTTTGGTCCCAGACTGTGAAGTTATGGGATTGTCTCTGGTTGCTCACATGTGCTGACAATCAGGCACCTGTCTGTCTCACCTGGGGTACCAGAAGCTTAAAACATAAGTCAACAGCAGAATAAGCTGTTTGGCAGAAAATATTTGGCAAGTTTTTCATAAGCGAAACCCACTGACTCAGCTCTGCTGCTCAACCTGCAAATGCATTTTCCAAACAAATGTGGCACCTATTTATTGCCAAGAAGCATTATTACAGCAAAGAAATAATCAGCCAAACATAAATTTCCTTACTTTTTGTGCTATGTTTAGACCCTGACTGAAATGGTATGTGTAACTCCCGTTTACAGGCTCAGTGATTGCTTCACTCATGTGCTGTCCTTGGTCCTGAACCATGAAAACAATGACAGATTGGTATGACATTAATTTAAAGACTAAGGTGTAGTGACACTTATGTGAAAAATAAGTTATTTAAATAATTCTTACTTTATTACAAACAACCCATCTTAAATATTTGCAAACACAAGTGTACAAACTCCAAAATGGCTGTAAATCAATCAATCTTACAGATATTGAGCTCAAATTGTGTGTGGTAGTAGCTGAAAGTCATCCTCAACACAGACTCGAACAGACTACACAAATTGTTTTTTTATTAACTTTGTCATGCAGAGAGATGAGTGATGTTCATTACTTCAAGGAATCTTTTTTTCTGTTATTTAACTTTGTTTAGTTTTGTTGCATTTTGCTTTACTTCACATTTTCTGGTTGTTGTATCTCTGTGTTCCCTTCTACTCTGGGCAGCATTTATACTTCCTGGTCATTTTTCATTCATTGCCAGGTGTTCATCTCACCTGCAAGTCTTTGGATGTAATTTGCTCTGCAGTACTTGATTATCAGTTTTTTAATTTATCTCTCCTTTGTCATTTCTTTAATTGCCTCCTTTTTTTCTGACACTGAGAAACCAGGTGTTTCTGTGTTTTTCGGTAAATAATCCTTTCTAGATTGCCAACTTAGTCTGTTTATAACTTGGTGTAAAGCTTCAATAATCAATTTTAGGACTAATTTCATGAAGGGATGCATATTACCCATCTTCCTTTATAAAATAGGCTGACTGCACCTGACTTCATACAGAATGTTAGTATGTCAGCAGTGGAACTGTCCTCTCCCCTCACTGTTTTTCGTATGCATTGTTTTTCTTTAGTATTACTGGCCCCAAAGTAGTCCTCAAAAGAAGAAATGCACATTCAAATGCGAAGAAAGCACTGCTTCAGCCAAAAAAAAACAAAAAACAAAGTTTATCATAAATAAAGTCGGTAGAAATCTATATAAATATGTGCAATCGTGCAATAACATTTCGTAAAAAAACATGTAATGTGAGATTAACGTAAGCCTCTCTATTTACCAGTCAGCTCCATTTACTTTTACACCCGGTAGAGTTTACTGAAGTATCTGCTAAGATATCAGGTAAAGCTGTTAACTGGTCCGCTGCCCGCTGCAGAAACACATAAATACCATCTGATCATCAGTTCTCTGGTTTCCTGTCCAAAATGCAGCCACGATGCAGGTTTTATGAATTTAGCTCTTGGCAAACAGAAACCCTGTTTTAGCTGCCAGTAGTACTTGGCAGAACTGGCTAGAATGACTGAAATAACAATAAAGGTTCAATATGCTGTCATCCAGAAAAGTTTTTGTCTATTGTTTGCGATGTTTCGAAGTAAAACTAAAACCTTCTTTAGAATGCCACAGTCATAGATAAATTAGTGCTGAACAGTGACACTTTTCCACATGTTTCAGAGCAAATAAGGCATCTAATATATATATATATATTAAAGCTCATGGATTCTACACTCACCTCTAGTATTTTAGTGTTAAACTTTGTTTTCCAGTGACCTTGCAGTTAGCAGCAAATAAAATGGCTGGGGTCTGTGATGTAACCTGAAAGCAATTTGTGATGAATGAAATGAAAACCTTTCATGCATCAAGCTTATCTTCATCATTAGGCTCTTACACTGGCTTCTAAGAATCATAATGGTCCCAGCCTTTTGTAATAGAGAGAATTATAAAAATCAATCAGATCTCGTCCTGCTTCTCTTTGAGCTGAGAAACTTGCAAAGGATAATGAATCTGGAATTTCAATGGCTGTTGCATAAAATATTCAACCATACAGAACTAAAAAAGACTTTAAAATGATACACTAATTGGAGCAAAGCTACCTCTTTTCACATTTTTTGTTAAGGAGGATATTTTAAATACCAGGATGCAAAGTGAGTTGGATGTCTGTTTAAGCAAAAAAAAAGTTAACTTTCGAAGGCTTTTTTTGTTCATTTGGCAAAGAAAACTCTTGGCACAGGAACCAGAAGTGATTGCACCTCCTGCCAAGGCAGTTTTTATAGCCAGGTCTGCTGCATCAAAGGTTCAGGAAAAATGTGTTAGGAAAAATTGTTGTGGGCATTTCTTTATAGCAAAAACCATGTATTTATAACTGTTCTAATTGTCTGCTTTTGTATTACCCAGCATTTCACTGTCAAATGTGTTTATAACATAGCTGCAGGAATACTGGGTTTTATTTAATATCCTGGATCTGTGATTAAATCCCAGCAGTTCTTTCTGTCTGTTGCTTCCAATATTAATGATATATGAATTTAAATCCAGTCTGCTGCCTTCATTATAAGCTGCCTTATATGAATGATCGTCACCACCCCCTTTCTTTTCTTTTTTTTCTTGCCCAGAGCCTCCTCTTCTTTACTCTTTCTCCTTTTCCTTTGTTTCTCACACTCCACCATGTGCCTCACTTGTTTTGTAATTTACTCTGCTATTGGATGTCAGTAATGATGAATTGACTCAAAGCGTTGCATTAAAACCACGTCTGGGCCAGGCTCATTAACCACAACTACTTCCTGCACAGGGCAAGATACTTCAGAGGAATATTTGTCTTTTTTTTTTTTTACACACACACACACACACAGGGAACTTTTATTTGTTTGTGGTGTCATCCCAAGTGTCAGCTGTGTCTTTCTTCCTGTTCATCAGCAGTTTCTATCCCCCATGAATCAGCTTTGTTCTGATTCGTTGGCCGCTTTGATCCAAATGGTTAATGAGGATTTGTCTGTTAAAACTTAATTATGCTTTAATTACATTTTCCATATATGTTTTTATTGCCCGCTGCCAAAAGGCAATGGTGAACCATATTGTTTTCATCTGCAGTAGCTTTTGCTTAATAACTCACCACTCATGAGTTTCCACTTCAGCTGGATTCATGGCACTAAACCTATGTTTTCCTGTATTTACATGGGGAAGGTAAAATCATAAAATTGTAGTATACGTACTGTTATGATGCTGTATTTATATTGATGTTACACTACTATAATCACATGCTAAGCTAAATATAAACAAAGAATTTCATCTTTTTAAAAAAAACACTAACCTATGTAACTCAAGAGGGTATGTCAGAGATCTATATAAGAAACTGAGTGTTTGAGACCAGTGTTTTTAATGCACTTTTCTTGCAATCTGTCACTGCAGGATAAATTAAGTAGTTTGGGATTATGGGGCATTTTAGGTACACACACACACACAAACTCACTTAAGGTTTATCCCCTCTGCAGAGCCTCATTAATTTGGCCGAGCTGATTTGTTCAGAAAGGCGCTAAATTCATCACAGCCAGACAGATGGTTGAGAGGGATTTCCTGGAGAAGATGGAAAGTGCTCGGTGGAAAGACGATGGGAGTGAGATAGAGGGAAAAAGAGAAAATGGGGAAGGTGGAGAATTGGGGAAATAAATTAGAAAACAGAGCAAACGAGAATGAAAATAAAAAAAGAGGGAATACAACAATAGAGTTAGCTGAATAATAAGGAAATTCATTTCTAAGCGAACACAGTTTTCCTGCAGAATGTAAATGTTACAATATAAAGTTATAATTTTTAAGAATGTATGGCAGGGTTCATGTTACATGAGCAAAATAATAAAATCCGCCCACTATACCCATTCTTCATCTATAGATGACTTGTTTGAATTTTAGCCATGCATTTTAATGCCTATACTGTTAGATATGTCCTAAAATAAAGATAAGTACTAAAAAGAAATAGAGGAAAACGAGTTGCTCAACCGCCTTTATCGGCTATATTAAGCCCTTGCCATATCGTGAATAGTTTATTATTGCCGCACGCTCACAGATTAAGTTACACCCCCCTCTGGAACAGGCGGAGCCTAGGATCTATATGAGTGGACACTTCCTTTGTTCGGGGCTTCTGGTTCCTTAAGATGTTGTCTACAGAAATCCCAGCGTTGGTTCTTATATTAATTCTCTGCCTTATTAGAATAAATAGTTAAACTTTAGTTCTTTTGTAACGTAATCCTTGTCTGAGTTGTCCCTCCCCTGGGATAAAAGGACCAGAAGTGAGCCGAGGATGTTCCGTTGGCAAAAATACCTAACCATATGCACATGAGAACACATCAGAAAATAGGAATTTGAAATAAAAATGAATGGAATAAAAGAAATGAAACCTTTCAAAAACCTACAATGGAACGTTAAGCCTGATATCCAGTCATTTTTAGTCTACTCATCACCTTCATTCATATGAACAAAGTGGCCCATTTGTGAGTCAGGCAAACCATGACCCTAATGAGCCTCTATTGTGAGGAGAGTGAGTGTAATCTGCAGGTGAATGTAGTTTACAGAACATCTCAGCTTTGAAAAGCTTGAACTCCACACTCTCTCCTTTTTGAATTGATAACGCTCTTTGGATGAGAAGTGAAACAGCTTCAGCTACAGAATAGAAGTCTAGTTGTTTTTGTTTTTTAAAAATAACCTTGCTTGATTTATTGATAGTAGATTCAGGAATGCAACAATGTAATTGCCTATACCTAATCAACCTTAGCAAACAGAAAAATGGCTATAACTCAGTCAGTCTTACATATATTAGCTAAAATATGGTGTGGTAGTAGCTGAGAGTTGTCCCCAACACATACTCAAAGCACTAACAGATTACACAGAATCTTTGTTTAAAAGTTTGGCATGCAAGGCGCAGCAAGCATTCCTTCAAAAAGTGCTAGTTTTAAACTAAAGATTGAGTCATTAGGATTTAATCTGCGTTCCTTTTGGCTTGGCGGTAAAAGTCATTTTTTAAGGATTATCAACTTCCAAAATTAAGAGCAGGAAAAAGTGCAGCAGCTTGAATTCAGTTTTTTTCACCTCTCTCTCACACACACACGGGAACATGTTTTTTCCAGTCTCTCCTTTATGAATGATTTAGTGAGTTTGCCTCCAACAGGGCCACTGAAGAGGGCTCAGAAACTAGGTTAACTTAAGGTAAGCTCCACTGGTTTAAAAGGCCCACACATACACTGGATGTCAACAGCATTCATTTCCATTTTTCAGCAGTAGCTCATCCATTTAGCAGTATCAGATCTATTCTGTCAGCTTTAGGTTTTGACCATGATCTGTTTCAGTCCTGCTGTGCAATGGTCTGTTTTAGATTTTCGTTGTCTGAATTCATAATTCAGAGTTTGCTGCTTCTATCCCTGCTCGTCAGACTGTTGAGAAAATATTCCCAGCCTTATCATGTGCTTTTCCTGCATAATTAAAAGCTAGACAGTCAACATCCCACTACACTTTTAATTAAAAACAATCACGTGGCTCTGCCTTGTGTGCATGTTTGCATCCTGAACATCCAAAAAGTTGATAGTGAGAAGCACTTCTGTTGAGAGGAGGAGGAGGAGGAGGTAGATTATGGTGAGACAGAGGAGGACAAGGAAGAGAGGTTGAGTCATCATCACTTTGTCCAATCGCTGCACTCTGCCTGTTGCTTTGGTAACGTGATGTCAGCGCAGCTCCTGAGAGGTTAGTGAGCGTTTGCACAGAGGTGTGCAAGGTGTCGTGCAACTCTCTCAGAGACACAAAAGCAACTGCAGGAAAACCAGAGGGTTAAAGGTCAAGTTTTATTGTTTTTCTTTCAGGTGGTAAATTATTAGAATAAGCATCCACATGTTCAGCATGTGTCCTCTTCTCTTCTTACCTGTGCAGCATGTTAAAATATATCTGAATTTGCAAAAACTCTCTACACTGGCTTCAAAAGATAAAGTTTGTTGCTTGGCAACATCAGTTTTATTGATCACAAGTCAAAGTTTCCGATGAACACTCCTGCCTCCGGGAAACAAATACAGTAATTTTGTTTCTTGAGTTTAAAAGGTTACTCAGTTTTTGTTTTGTTTTTTTGTTTGAGGTGCAAGTTTCATTTTTGTCAGGATTGGGAAACCTTGAAAAGGCATGTAGGAGGGATAAAGATTTCAGATAAAATAGGCTTTTGCCAAAAGTAAGACAAGATTCAGTAATCAAACATGACAGCTTTTAAATGATTTCTTTACTGTTTTGTTCTATAATAGATAAGTAAGCCAAACCTTTTAAAGCAAATGTTAGTTGGTTTTGAACTTGACAGTGTTTGGTGTCTGACATAACCAGTGCAAAGCTTTAAAGAAAATAGAGGACCTAGCATTCCTTGAAGGAACACATACCACCCACTACCTTTCAGGTCAAAGTTTTAAACTAAAATCATCTTATGATGAAAAGGGATGAAGTTAAGCTGTTAGATCAGTCTCAGTAAGATCATCAGAGTTATTGCCATTTTTGTGTTGTCTAAGGTTACTTAGCTGTGGTGGCCATTTTGAGTTAGATACACTACAATTGTTTATCAGTTGTAGATGTACATCCAATAATTAGTTCACTAAAATCTGTTCTGTTGTTCGAGATATTTTGCTAACATAAGGGGTTCAAGCACGGGCAAAAACATTATTGCCTTTTCATCTTTGGCAGCAGCCAAAAAAACTCTAATAGTCAAAAGAGCAGAAAGAAAACTTCTGAACCTCTTGTTCTGTTCTGTCTTCTGCTAAATGTTTGACGTTGGCAGCTACAAACTGTAATTATGTGTTTGTTAGACTGACAGACAAAAACAACACAAATGGCATTTGTAAGTGAGCAAGCTGTAATCTGTGTGTGTGTTTGTGTTGATCTGACTGTCTCGCTGACAGCGCCGACGTGTACGACTGTGTTTGTACAGCACTGAGCCTATCTATACAAACAAACAGAGGACAGAGAGGCACGAAGGAAACAGACGTAAGAGTTTGACATCTGTTCCGATAAACTGTAATCTTGTTGTCCACAGTCACTTCAGATAAATCACACACACTTCAAACAAGGCTCAAAGGTTTTTACAGCTCAGCTTTGGAGAATTTCTCAGTTTCCCTTCCTGTAACACACACACATGATCAAAAATGCATGCGAATATTTATGTCAACTTCGTGATTAAAATAGTCTCAGACATGAACAATCATTAGGGGTAATGAAGTTTTTTTTAGTGGTTCTTTAAAGTATAAATCAAGTGAAGAAGAATTATGTGAGGCGACTGAGGCACATTGTCGATTCTATCCATCATTTTAGCAGAATTACTGTTTATATCTTTAGGAAATTATAATTGAATTTGGTAAAAAAAAAAAAAAATTGGTTGTAGGTTTTTTTTGCTCTTATAATATACACAGTTCAACCATAACATTATGACTACTGATAGTTACAGTAATTAGCGTTAGTCATTTTCCTGCAGTGCTATTTTTATTGCACATTGCTGAAAGATGAAAGACGGGCAATAATGCTTCAAATTAGCTCATGAACCATGAGACACATTTTCATAAAACTTGCAGGAAAGTAATTATTGACTCTACAACTGATTAAATTTTGGAGTCAAACTGATCCAAGATGGTCACCACAGCCAACTACCTTAAAAAGCACAAAAATGAGTAATCAGTTTTACAAGATGTTGACCTAAAATTAGGTGTGGTAGTAGCTGAGACTGATCCCCAACACACATTCTGAGAGCTAACAGATTGCTGCCTGTGTCATGAGCGTTAGAATGTGAGTTTTCAAAATGCAGGGGACATTTTCCACCCCTCTAATCATTTCTGCAGACACCACCTCCCTCCCCCATTTGGAGCTACAGTGGGTCCATAAAAAAAACACTCAGGATTAAATTGCCTCTGTGAGAAGAGAGCAAAGTTTATTGAGACCCAACCGCAAGAACTTTTTATCCATACTCTGACTAATCAGAGCTGTTTGTGTGTCTTCAAGCTTAGTGGAAGACGTTGCAATGTTATAGCTCATTTTCTTCTGTGGATTATTCAGGTTTTAGTCCTTCTGTTCAGTCTGCAGTATTTAAAAACCAAGTTCCCTGTTAGGGGTCGTTGCATCCTGGACATCCATCAGTGGTGCAAAGAAATGCCATGCTTTAACAATAAAAGCTATCTTTTGTGTGACACTCTCTCACAATGTCCTCATCTTCCTCTCATTACCTCGATCGCTTTTCCCATCTGGAGGCTCAGATGCAAATACAGATCCGTGTCAAATAATGAGAAATTGATGCTTTCTCATGTGGGAGCTCAAGTAAAAGTCTCAGATCTCCCCAGCTCTGTAATTAAAAGCCACAGTTTGCTGAAATAAATAGGTTTTCCAGCTCGTAACAATATTAAAAATGTATTCTTCCTCTTATGTTTTTTTGTCCTCCTTTTTGTCTGTCGTTCCCCCCCATCATTCTTTCTCCACCCCGCCACCTGACTCCGTTACATCAATTAATCTGCTGCTTTAATTACCGTATCTGTGCTGTGTTAGCAGCCTTTCCTCTGACCCTCCTGCAAACCCCTCTTTTTGATTTTAAATTGTGCACGGGAGTTTGCTTCTATGTGGCTTTTCTCTTTCACATTCTGTGTATGTCATCTACTGCAAATGTTGCTGTAGGTGTGTGTCTTTTTAAGAAGGAAAAAAATACAAAAGAATAAAATGACCTCCCCACTTTTGGCCTTGTTTTCAGTGTCTCCCTCCGTGCTTAGAGACTCAGCCACTGTGTCTGTTTTATTTATTGACTTCCTCTTGTGTGTGTGTTTCTGTATATTTAGTCTGTACTCCAGGGTCTCGCTAAGGGAACCATCAGCTCTACTTGCGGGTCATTTAGCACAAACTGACCTTCTGTGCAACCTCAGCAGAACACATGCACAGAAACACACGGACATGTTAAATGAAGTCAAAGACATGCGTTCAGCTGTGCTCAGGCTGCACGGGTGTCACGAGTGTTGATGTAGGTGTATGTGAAAGAGCCGGCATGTAGGAGAAGGTGACATCTAGATGCAGATGTGGCTGCAGATTGAAAACCACCTGAATAATGCTTGCCTCATCTTTCACTGTCAGTTGTGTAAGGAAATTTGCAGCGGCAACTAGAAATACTGAAGGCCCTTTCTAAAGCCAGTCTTATAGTAGCAGATTGTTAAAAAAACTAATTGTTTATGTTTGATGAAAAATTTTCTGCAAATAAAAGTTAGTACTTTGGTATTAATGTTGATTGATATTTAATTTACAGTTAATTTGATTTTCTATTTTGCTGTTTTTTTCTTAAAAAAAGGCATCCCCATTATGCCTAAAGTCCAGGGTTTTCCTCCAGCACCTTCCATACATCTTTAAACACCTACTATTTCCCAGGTTTCAACAAAACGCCTACAGTTTCTCAATATAAGATGAACTTGGTTTAAAACGCTGGCAACAAATGTAGTGGGTGATATGCAGTCCTTCAAGGAATCCTAGGCCTTTAATTAAGATCTGTGTCACAGGGTCAACAGTCTGAAAAAAGACTGCCAGATCTGTCTCTCCCTTATGCTTTCTCCAGAGAGTCCTAGGTCTGCTCCAGTGCCTCCGATGACACACTCCCCCCTGGGAGGCATCTAGAAGGCATCCTGACCAGATGCCCAGACTAACTTATGCAGAGGAGCAGATTTCTCTGAGGTCCTCCCACATGATCAGGCTTCTTCCTTTATCTTAAGGGTGCGACCTAAAATGGCATTGAGGAGGCTAATTTTACTTAGTCTATTTGCAATCTCACTCTTCACATCACTAAACAAACCTAAACACCAGAATTGAGGGATGGAATGTAAACCGAGAGCTTAACCTTCTAACTCAAACTGGTACAGTGTCCAAATTAGTACAGAAACTGCCCCCAATACATCAAAGTTTGTCATTTAGAAGCGAGGAAACTGTTGTCAAATCTAGGTCTTGAAATGTGGTCCCCTGCCTGTAACAGGGTCAACAACCACCCTTCTGTCTTAATAAGAGGACTTTGAGGCTAAACACTTTAAATAAATTGATTTTTCTCTGAGATGCACAATAGCTCCTCCTGCCTGTTAGGGCACTAGTTTAGAGGACTCAGCTGTTGATTGTATTTAAAGGTGTGAGCAAACCAACTACAAGCTCGCATGAATTAAAAGACAGGTTGTAAACGATGCATAAAATGTATGATTAAATTTTTAGCCATGTTTCCATCCAAAGTACCAATCATTTTTGCGGCTGATTTTTAAGATTTAGAAGGATTTCATTTCGGTAAATAAGAAACTGCACCACTCCAATTCAAAATGTGGCTATGACGCAGAAAAAGGTGTAGCAAAGCAGATTCAAAACAACAAAATTTTGACTTAGGGTAGCCAAACATATTTAATAAGGTGCATTCTGTGCCCACATTTCCCAGGAAAAAGCTAGTTTTTGTCATTAGTGTCACTGTGTCTGTTCACCAGTCATTTTTCCTGGCTTTCTTTTGTCGTCCTACTTGTCATTTTTTTCTTTGTCTCACATATTACCATACATGACAATGTTTATTCACAAAATGTAGAGCGCATACTGGAAAACAGTACAGTGAGACTCAGAGCCTGTAATGTGTTTAGCCTTTAATTCAACCCTCATTTCTTTCTTTTTAACAGTCAAAGTTCAGTTCTGTCCGTCTCTCATGGTTCTGTTACCAGTGAAATAGCAGTATTAATAACTGTGATTGACAGCTCATGCTAATTGCACCTCAGATTGTGAGTATACAACATGTGTTCACAAACAGATATGAAAGATCATGGGAAAACACTCTGTAACTTACATAAATGCAAACTGAACAAGCTTGTAAGTGCTAAATGTTTGCAAGCCATACACTTGCGTTGTAAAAAGAAGTGTCACACACATACACAGAAGGATGAGTGAGGTGGTTTTAATTAGATTTGACCTCTCAGCCTCCAAATCAGCCGAGGAACAAAGGCAGACTACAGCTGCCCTCTCTAATGGCTTTTGAACAGTTTGTCTGAGATTATTGTGGCAGTGACTGACTTCAAGGTCAGAATCACTACTGAGGAGAAAAATGCGTAAGACATTTTTAACAAAGTTAGAACTGTAATAGTTTTTTTATTAAATGGGAATCATTACTTAATTTTTTTTGGTATTATCAGACATGAACATTGTGCTTAAAATAATATGTAATTGTAAATGTGTAGACACTAACACCTCTGACGTTATTGAGCAAGCATCCAAGAGCGAACTGTGTGAGGAGAAAAACATCTCTCCAATCAGCCAAACACCTTCTCCTCTGTGTGTGTGTGTGTGTGTGTGTCACTGATTATAGGCTGATTACAGCCACGACTCAACACCAGAACTGATTTTGAAAAGATTGGACAAAACGATGATGCACAAAAGAAGAAGAAGAAGAAGAAAAAAAAACTGGTACATTTACAGATTGCACCAAACACCTGAAGACATGTTGATGTCTCCTCCTTGATATACGAGGACATATAGCTTATGTCATTTTTTTACCACAGTGATTTATAATTCATCACTTAATAAAATTTTATAAGCATAATTTAGAGGAATGTTCTGGTCTCTGACCACTACTGCCCCTTACAGCTTTATGAAAACATTCATTGCTCTTACTCCTTGTGTTCACTCTGACTGATTACACCAATCAGATGTAATTTTAACAATAAAAATGTCCAACAGAAATGACTGAAAGAAAGTTGATTTAAACCTTTTAAAATATTTATAGCCCACCACCAGAAGGCAAAGGCTGGCAATAATGTTTTTGCTATTGTGTGTGTGTGCAAGTGTCTGTCTGTCTGTTGCCAAAATATCTCATGAACTAATGGGCTGATATTAATCAAATTTGCAAAAAGTGATCTTTGAGGGTACATCTACAACTGATTCACTTTTGGAGTCAATCCAATTCAAGATGGCTGCCACAGCTAAGTGACATTAGCCAGCACAAAAAATGTTTTATCTCTGTCTGTTTTACAGATATTGAGTTAAAATTTGATGTGGTAGTAGCTGAGAATCCCATACTCAGAGTATGGGTTGTAAATGACTTTGCATTAAAGCACTTAATGATATTTCCAAGGTTTTGACCAGAACAGCTACAGGGATCATTTCTTGACATAAGATGCGGGTGGTGGGTGATATGCATTCCTTACAGGAACGCTAGGCCTTTAATTTTATGTGGTTGTGGATAATGCTGTAAAAGTCACATTTGTGCTCTATCACAATATGAAAACCTCTTTGGACTTACATATAAAGTCAATCAATGGGTCTAAATGGAACATAGTTGTGTTTGTGGGCATGGTTGATTGCCTGCAGATTACTCATGTTGAACTTTACAAATTAAATTAGTTCACAGTCTAAACTATTAAATCAGAGATATTACACTGCCCTGTATGTTAACAATACCTTTACCTACTGTAAATGTGTGTACGTGTACACCCCTGTGTGTAGGCTTCTGAGTGGCTGCACAAAGCATGCTGGGAGAGAAATGCTGATTCTTTGATGCTAATATGAAGTGCCATGTCTTTCCTCTCAGTGTGTGTGTGTTTGTGTGGGGTGGGTGGGTGTACACAATATGTGTGTACTGGGAACATATGCAATTAGTTTCTTTTTTTTTGTATTACCATGCGGACTGAAATGCTGACAGACACACAGCCCTGAGCTGACTTAAGCAACTGCTTTGCCCTTGTGTGCGTAAGTATGTGCATGTTTGAGATGTCCATAAATACCCTCTGATTCTATGCTTTTTATGACTAGAGAGGTTTGACACACACATGCAGAGGCTCAGAAGGCCAGTATAAGGATTTTCAGAAGTTGAGCTCTGACAGCAAAGCTGATCTGTACAGAAAGTCCTCTTCCGCTCTTCCAACCTAAGAGCCAATAGTGAGATAAAGTCTCATTCTGGGGCATTAATCAGCTTAATAACGTTCTTTCTTCCAAAGTGCCTGAATTAAATTTTAATTCTCCTTTCCTTCTTGCAGGGCAATTAGTAATATAAACTAAAAATGTTAGTACAGTAGTGAGTGTTACTTATAGTCCAACTTATTTTTAATTATGTTGTTGCAAGCTAACCAAAGAACAAGTAAAAAATGAAAGCAGGAATTAAATGAAAATTTTCCTAGATTAGAGTCAAACTCACATGTCATCATGCTGCCATTTACAGCGTCTTGATTTTTTTAGTCATGCAGCTGATTTTATTGCTGAACTTATTACTCTTATTTTAACCTGAGTCTACAGACTAATGTCATTCCTAAAATCTGGGAAGCACCCTTTGTTCCTTCATTGTTGAAGAGTGAGACCCCATCAGATTTAAACAGTTATTGCCCTGTATCCAAATTTTCTACTATTGCCAAGATTCTATCTGAATGGAACACCTAATTAAACCAATATTGGGTTGACCATACCATCCTTAATGAAACTCAGTCTGGCTTTAGATTGGGTCGTGGTACCATAACATCAGCTATGATTCTATTAATTCCTTGTCATGAAGCAAATTGTGCTTCCCTGTTTGTTGATTTATTCAAGGCATTTAACTCTGTTGATCACGAGCTGCTGTTAAACAGACTGAGTAAAAGGATGGGGCTTTAGGGTTGTTTAAAAGTTACCCTTCAGATAGAACACAATGTGTTTTTGCTTATTGGCGTAAGACCAGTTTTAAAGATTTTAAAAGAAGGTTCAATTCTAGGTCCTGTTTTAGTCTCCATTTTTCTTAATGATGTTGGGATGAATTTGTCTACAGCTAAAGTGCACCTTTATGCAGATGACACCATACTTTAATCAGTTGGCCCTACTTGGCTAGTTGGCTCAAAGCTTTCTAATTGTAAAGTGGAAGGAAAATGATAAAAATCTGAAATGTGTGCCATGTATTAGTAATCAACCCTTTTGCTCTTATATATTTAACTAAAGTCCAGTGCGACCAACTCCACAAGTCACCTAATTAATAGTTAGTCCACCTGTGTGTAATTTAATCTCAGTATAAATATAGCTGTTCTGTGAAGGCTTTAGAGGTTTAAAACATTAGTGATCAAACAGCATCATGAAGACCAAAGAACACACGAGACAGGCCAGACATAATGTTGTTAAGAAGTTTAAAGCAGGGATGGATTTCAAACAATATCCCAAGCTTTGAACATCTCACAGAGCTCTGTTCAATCCATTTTCCAAAAATGTAAAGAGTGCTGAACAACAGCAAACCTACCGAGAGATGGCCGTTCACCTAAACTGACAGGCTGATCAAGGAGAGCATTAATTTGAGAAGCAGCCAAGAAGTCCATGGTAACCCTAGTGGAGCTGCACTGTATTCCTCCTCCATCCCTCCAGCGTTGTTATGTGAACTTCAGTTCATTCACTGGTAAATTTGTTCTCAGCATCTTACACCGCCACTGGCTGTCTTGTCTGTTTATCTGTAAATCCAGTTGTATTAACAAAACAGCTGTACCTGATGTCCTGTAGAGATAATATGTTGTCTGCAAGATGTTTTATCAGAAATGACTTACTGTTTCATTAAAGAAACCTCAGTTTTACTGGATTAAAAATAAATCCAGCTTTATTATTTGTCGTATTTGATTGGACTTAACTGAGATTTTTTTCTGTCTTTGTTTCTGTCTCACCACAGCCGTTGGGGTTCAGATGACTCTGGAGGTGATTGAGTCCAAATTTTGGGCCATTGCAGCTCAGGTAAGACCACAAAGTCTCAAATGAGTTTTCAACACAGGAACCTTTCAGTGTGAACAGGTGCAGATGTCACAGTTCAGGTTTTTTAAACCATCTACTACACCTCCCTGTATGGCTCATTTTAGCTGACCTTTCCTAACAGCCTGTATTTTGATTTGTCAAAGCAAAAAAATAATAATAATTTTAGTCTTTTACAATTTTAATCATGGCTCAGTTCAGTTAGGTGTCCCTATGGCACTGAGCAAAATAAAAATTCATTCTTCAGCTTGTTCAGCGTTATGAGTTCCACTTGTGCTGTTTGAAATCATGAAGGATAGCATGCACTTGTATGTTGAATCAACTAAATCCCTGAAATAAAACTTTTATCTTTAACAGTTGATCTAAAAAGCCATGGTCAGTGTGTTTTAGCTGTCAGGTAGCAAACATATTTTGTAACGCAAAGCGGCAGCTCCCCATTAAAACTTTTGCTGTTTCGATTACTTTGTCCTGTCCTACAACCCACATGAATAGAGAGATAAACCTAGCTCCAAGCACAGGGTCTAAAGACTTTATTGCTTTATTTTCTCTGTACTAAATTTAAACTGTTTTACATCTTATAAAAATGGAACTTTGTGTTCATTGTAGAGGCACAAATGAGAAATGTTTGATATAGATTTATAATTGTAGCAGTGGAGAATAGGTACACAATGCAAACAACACAAAACTTAGTTTAATAATACGCTTTACTTCATTTCCTATGAGTTTAAAATAATTTTTATAGTTGTGCTCACATCTGCTAATCATTTAGCTAATTCCAGCTGAAGTTTTTTTGCTGTTTGATCTAATTCTTATCAAAATTCTCACTTGAATTGTTTTTTTCCCCCAACCTGATGAAATTAATTTGTATGTGGCTTTTACTCTACATAAAAAGTTTTATTCTGTTTGTAAAAGTCCAGTGAGTGAAAATGAAGCTGTTTAAAGTCTTGGCCACAAGAGGAACAAACGGTGTGATGAGTTTACCCTCTGGGCTCTTTCCAACATTCAGACATCCCCTTAGACATCATATAGTAGTGTTGGACGAGGGCCTTTTCTGCTCCATTAACTGATAATTACAACATTTGGATTTAGTTTAATCCAAGGCTTAATGCAATATTTTCAAGATCACTTCTCCTGCCACGCCTTTAACATTATAGTGAAAAATTAAATGTCATCACTGGAATTGTTTTTAGTGCATGTCTTTAAGGCAGAATTTCTGCAGAGTGAAGGATGTGAGCAACCTTCCACACCTTCAAACAAAAAAAAACAAGGGGAGCCTGTTTAATTTGGTGTAACACTTTGGCTGTAGCAGGTGTTTGATGGCTTGGTCCTTCGCCCCCCACCCACTTCTGCTCCCATGGCTATAAATGACAGCAGTTAAAAACCATTTAAGGCTTCTGGCCATTAGGTGATGGATAGCTACTACAGCTAAGCCCCGTGTGAGTATGTGTGTTTGCAGGTTTCCGTATGCATGCCTTTATGTGTGTGAAGAAGAAAGCCTTTTACGTTAGTGTCCGTTGGTGTTAATGTGTGTCAGGTTGACAGAGACCATATGCACCACCATCTGTGACCATGTTTGTTGTTATCTCCGCATTCACACAGTTGGAGTTCATTAGTAGAGCTTCTGTTGGACTTGTTATCCATTAAACCTCTGCAGTGCAGGAAGTTATTTGTACTCTTCATCACTGTGAGCACTTTTTATTTCCATTCCTCCTCAGTTTATCCCAGTTTATTTTTTTTCATCAATGCCCTCTTTCTCATCTCTTCTTCATATCAGCTTCTCCACCCTCTCTCTCTTCTTTAAAGCTAGCTTACATAATCATCTTATCTCCCTGTCATGTTCTTGATCTTTATTTCATGGGATTTCTGTGTGTGTTCACTGTGCTCATTTGGTGATCATATGTGTGTATTCATGAGTGCGTGTGTAAGGCTCTTTAGTCTGTAACTGCTCTTCTCCATCATGGATTATTTTACTCTGCCAATCTTCAATGGAAGATCATCGGTGTGAGGAAGAAAATGAACACAGCCTAATACTGTAAGCAGAGATCTGCCAAAGAGGATGCCCCAGTCATCCAGTGCATTCGAGTTCAGGTAGACCTGCATGAGTTAAGACAAAGAAAATGGCTTACGGTTACAGTCAGTTTACATGCACTCATCATGGCCATAAACACCAAACTATTTAATAATTTATTTGAACTGTTTTTGTTCCAGGGTGGAATGATTATACAACCTACAACTTCAATGGTTTTTAAAAACAAGGTGCACAAATTTGAATTTATTGTGGATTTTCTCTAAACTACACAGAGTCATAATTCTGCATACAGGCTCAGTTATGTGCATAGTCACCTTTTTTTAAATGGTGATGCTGCAGGTTCTAGGTTCTATTAAGGATCATGACTGATTGCAGCTGGTAGTTTCTTTTGCCAGCACAAAATCATTTGCTTCACAGCACTTATTGGATTGACCAATACTCAGAACAATAAGAGAGTCCAAGGAACTCAGCGATGATCTAAGAAGGAAAAGAAGTTGGTCAGAATGTTCAGAAACAACTCAGGAACCAAGGCTCAAAGCTACCATGAACTGGAAGGTGCTGGCTCCCCAGTGATCCTGTCCACACTGAAGCCAGTATCACATCACCATGGGCTGAAGCTTCATGGACAAACCAAATGCCTCCAGGAGACAAGTTTACGGGTCAGATCAAGATGAGGTTTTCAAACTTAAGAATACTGTACCACCTGTCAAGCATGGTGGTGAGAGCATCATGCTGTGTTACTGGTGAATTGCACAAAGTGGGTGGAGTAATGAAGAAGGAGGACTACTTGCAAATTCTTCAACTTCTCCCTAAATCATCAGCTAGACGGTTGAAACTCGCACACAATCAGATTTTCCAACAAGACAATAATCACAAACACATCAAAACTGGTTTCTGATTAGATAAATTAGGCTAACATTAAGCTTGTGGAGTGGCCTTCCCAAAGTATCTACCTCAATCATGTAGAACATTTGGGGACTATGCTTAAAATCTGAGTCTGTGCCCAAAACATTTAAATGAACTCTGCTAATCCAGCCATGAAGAGTGATCATATTTCCAACCAGAATTATGCCAAAAGCTTGCTGATGGCTACAAAAAGTGTGTGGTCATGGTGCAACGTGCTAAAATACATTTAAACAAATTATAATGATGGTGTATGTATATATTCAAGCCTGTATGTATAATCCCTGTGTGGATTGGTGAAAATCTACATTAAATCCAAACTTGTGCACCAAATTATTGTTTTTAAATATCACTGAAGTTGTATGTTGTATATTCATTCAAACTAAGAAAAATAACAGTTTGATTAAATCGTTAAAAAGTCCAAAATTAATATATCATTTAATTCCATTATGCAAACTTCTGAACACAACTATAAAATGTATTTCCCCATGAAGAGGGTAATATCAGAGAGACCGTTTTATATGTTAACAGGTTGAATCCTGTGATATAGGGCGTCATTCATCTCTGTCTGTAGCTGAGATATTTAGTCTGACTGTGAGCGCAGAAGCAGTGAGGGGTTCTGGGTGATAATAATGTGAGTCAAAAGATGATATATTTTTTGCCACGCTCACTTTGGCAAGCTGTTTATCTCACAGGCAGGATTCAGAGGTTTTCTGTTTCTGTTATCCCCTTTTGAAAATCTGGAGGTGTATTTCTTATCACCTCCCTGCTCATCTGATGCCATTTAAAATGAAGCATTTTTAGCTGCATATATACATTTAAATCACATTTATCTTACAAAACTGACTGTTTTTTGGTTTGGTTTGTATCTTTGTAAGCCAATCTTTTTGTAATTAAGATTTTCAAGCCCTTTTTTTAAGTGGACACCATGTAAATAAAAACAGAAGACACTGAATTGTAAACATATTAAACTTTATTACACAGTTAAAGCATTGTAACTTCAGGCATTTAAGAAGGATTCACATTTTTATTGCTCCTTCTAATTTTGTGAATAACACAGTTCAGTTTCCAAACATTTTTGTCCTTGGTGGAGTGTCAACACATGGCTGTAATGTTCGAGTGACATGTCGTCCTCTTTGTCTCTGCATTGTCATCTATTCCTGGAAACAGCAATGGGAAGCACAGAGACAGACTGACACTTTGCTGTAATAGGATTGAAAAGGATGATAAATTGTTTTATTCACCCTTCGACATGCTCTGTTTAGCCGTACTATGATCCCAATGATTTATTATCTCAAAGCCACATACTGTCGCCATAAAATGTGACCATTAGGAAACCTATAAGGAAAACTTTCCATGTTTTAACTTACACTTACAGGCCACTTTATTAGGTACACCTTGCTTGTACCGGGTTGGACCCCCTTTTGCCTTCAGAACTGCCTTAATCCTTCGTGGCATAGATTCAACAAGGTACTGGAAAC
>JAOXNZ010000074.1:12028948-12045603 GCA_028566095.1 Kryptolebias brasiliensis
TTTAAACTTTTGACTTTGAAGAAAGCAATAAAAATTGCCTTAAAAACATTCTCTCTCTCATTATTCTGGCATTTAGCAAATAGAAATAATTTAGAAAATCCTAGTTGACCTAAAATGGGAAAAGTTTATTCTGATTTCACGTCAGACAGTGTGAAAAAAATGCACGTGTCTTTTTATATAGTGTCTGAAAACTTCTGGCTTCCACTGTAGGTCTCCTTTTGATTTTTGCTGAGGTTAAATCCTAAAAACTTTGCAAGCCCAATTCGTAAAAAGTTGTAACATATAAAATATAAATAAAAACACAATGCAATGATATGCAAATCTTATAAGCCCACATTTAATAGTAAAACAATTTCATAATAATAATGTTCATTTCAGAAAATTGGTATGATTCTTCAGTTCATAATACCATCAAAGGATTTCAAGAATATAGAGAAATCTCTGAGCTCAAAGGACAAAAGTCTGAAAATCAATATTAGATGGTCGTGCTCTTAATGCCCTCAGGAGCCACTGCATTAAAAACAGGTCTGGTTCTGTTTTGGACATCACTCCATGGACTCAGGAACACTTCCACAGATCATTGTCTCTAAACACAGTTTGCTGTTCCATCCACAAATGCTGCTTAAAGCTCTATCAGACAAAGAAGAAGCCATATGTTAACACCATCATCTTCTCTGGACCAAAGCTCATTTAAAATGAATTGAGGCAAAGTGGAAAAACTGTTCTGTTGTCAGACGAATCATAATTTGAAATTGGTTTTGAAAATCATAGACTCCACGTCCTCCGTACTAAGGAGGAAAGGGACTAGTTATCAGCACACAGTTCAAAAGCCTGCCTCTCTGATAGTATGGGGGTGCATTAGTGCCTCTGGGCAGCTTACACATCTGAAAAGGCAGCATTAATGCAGAAAAGTCCATACAGGTTTTAGAACATCTGCTCCCATCCAGACAACGTGTTTTTCATGGAAGGTTTCAGCAAGACGATGTTAAACCTCAGACTGCATCCATTACAACAAGATGGCTTCATAGCAGAAGAGTCCAGGTGCTGAACTGACCTGCCTGCAGTCCAGACCTCTCACCAAGGGAAAACATTTGATGCAACATGAAATCAAAATATTCCATCATAGAAGACCCAAGACTGTCAAACTGTTAGAATCGTCCATCAGACAAGAATGGGACAACATTTCTCTCCAAAGACTCCAGCTGTTGCTCTCCTCAGTTCCTAGACCAGGGGTGGCAACCCTGGTTCCTCTGGTGCAACTATCCTGCATGTTTTACTAATGTCCTTGCACCAACACACCAGATTCAATGAGTAAATTACCTCTTCATGTTCTGCAGAAGCCTGTTAATCACCCATTGTTTCAAATCAGGTGTGTTGGAGCAAAGAAACAAGTAAAACATGAAGGATGGTGGCCCTGGAGGACCAGAGTTGACCACCCCTGTCCTAGATGTTTACAAACTGTTGATAACAGATGAGGATATGCTTCACAGAGGAAAACATAGACCTGTCACAATTCTTTTTTAGATGTGTTGCTGCCAAACACAAAATTACGTAATTCTTAAAAAAAGTAACATTTCTTAGTTAGGGTTTGAGATATGCAGATCCTTGCATTCTTTTTTTATTTACATTTACACAACGTCCCAACTTTTTTTTAGAATTAGGGTTGTTTTACTGTGACTACTTGTTTTACATGTCTGCCTTTTTTTCTTGACAATTTGTTTTTCTGTGTGTTTATACACCATGTATGTACCTTTGTCTAGTAATGTGGACATGTGAAAACCGCATGTGCTGTAGGTTGTCCCGAAGTATGAGTCAGCGTTTAAAATACATGCAAAGAGATGGACTTTGTTTGTTGGGTAAAAGATTGTCTTTAACCAAACTCCAGATATAAATAATTTGCCACAGACTGTAATTTTGACTTTCGTTTTCTGCTTTGTCTTTTCTCTAAAATAATCTAAATTTGTAATGTCACATAAAAAATGAAATGCATTTGTTTAGTTTGAAAAACAGGAAAATACTTGTGATATGTTTTAGTTTAGTCAAATGTAAAGCTGCTTAAAATATTTTTGTACACATTTTTTGTGTTTTGTATTTTTAACACGTTTTAGCTTGTGAGTATCTATGTAGGTTTTTATATATTTTACCTACTTTAAAAAGCATGTGTTTAAGTTTAACTGATTGATGACTTTGCTTGAGTGATTTACTCACATACTGTTCTTACATAAGTGTGCATCATGACGACATACTGTATTCTGTTGTGATGAAATTATCCAGCTAATTGTATTCATCTCTTTTGTTCATGTTTCCAGTTTCCATTATTGTTGGTATTGTTAACCATGCTGACTGAAGTCATGATTTGTACAGAATCAAGTAAATGAAATACACGTTTTTACTCATTTTGCTTTTGCTTTTGTTTATTTAGCCTATCTGTGATAAGTGTCAGTGCAAACATAAAACATTATAATACAAGTTCAAATAATAAATCTGTTAGGAAATTCATCTCATACAAATGCATCATACAGTAACATAAATCGAAGTAAGAAATTTCAATCATGGCTTCCCTTAGGTAGTTTGATAAATCACTGTTATAATTAATCTAATGATATCAGTATAGTTTTTTAGATTTTGTCCAACTTTATATTTCAAATATTACTCTCCTATGTTTCTTTATTGTTTGATCTTTATTAGTCACAAACATTTTGAATGTAAATTGTACAAAATATATGAATGCAGTAATAGATTTTTCAAAGAAAATCTCAAATAACATTTAGGAATTATTCAATTTGTAAAACAAATTGTGAGGCGTAGATGCAAAAGAAGGCTTTAGTAAAACACTTAAATATTGAAATGAGAAAATGTTGACTAAAGTGTCTGCATTTTTTTTATTTAAATTAAATGTTGAGAGATTTTAAAAGAGCATGAATATTTGACTTATTGTTAGTCATCCAGTGTAGTTCATAAACTATAACTCGCATTCTCAGTTTTAAGCCCTGATCTAAATCTTTTTTTAATTATTGAATTTAACACTTTTAATCACTTTGACATGACGAGTGTACATTATCTTGTAATTCTGTTGAACTGAAAACAAATTTACTTTAAAAAATATTATGAATTTAGAAATGTATGGTCATTCATAGTTACACAGGTGAAAATGCCAAGTGTACATTCCATATCTGCAATCATGTGTCATTATATTAAGATAATTCAACACTGAGAGCGCGAATATGATAACAACTGTGTTTTTACTCGTTAATTTAATTCTATTTTTTTTTGTATTATTTTACTCGGGTGAGAGTAATAGAAACTTGTTTTGTATAAAAGCAACCAGCAGGGGGCGCTTGTGTTTCATGTACTTGAGACGCGGTGTTGTGATTAGGGGCGTCCAGCAGGGGGAGCCCTTTTGACGCGCTGTGGCTCATTGTTTGTGGGTCCCTGCTGCTTCTGCACCGCCGGGTGGACGGATCGGCGGAGCAGAGGAAAATGGCGGACGGTGTAGATCATATCGACATCTACGCCGACGTAGAGGAGGAATTCAGCCAGGTACATACCCTCAATTGACTCCACGTAGTTCAGCAGTGCCGTGTTTTTTTTATATGTTAATAATTTTCTTTTGCTATTATAATCGGATAAAGGCGTGTTTTGGTAGCGGTACGCGCCTCTGTCGTACAGGCCTCACCGTGTTGCAAACCTGCAGCTCGGCATTCGCAGATCAATGTTGCATTTGAGATGAAAATACATTGACCAGGGAGTGCTGGACTGGTAGTTATGTACGACAGGTGCACATTTCTTTGTGTGCTGTATTTCTTTAAGTAAATAATATTAGCCACCGCTTTTGTCGAGCAGCGCACTTTCAGGCCTCAGCGTGGTTTCCAGTGGCGGGCGACCGAACCAAACAAACGCAGTTTTCGCTGCTAGCCGCTGTTAGCTAACCTATCTGTTTTGTCGAGCCACTCCAATGTTTCCAGACGTAAACCTCACATTAAACTGAACCTAGTTAAAATGTTATATTATTACAAACGTTATTTGTAAATCAGGAATGCGTTATATTTATTTTTAAAATGTTGTGCTTCTGGCAATAGCTTGTGCTAGTGTGATATGTTTTGCTCCCACTGTTTATCTTTGTGTGTGGTGAGACCAACATTACCATATCAAGGCCGTAAATTAGTTGTTATTGTGACTTATTTAATCCAGGTTTTCCCCTACCAGTATAGAAACAGCTTTTAAATCGTGGATTATTGACATTTACTCAAACGTACAAACTTAAATGTAGGTCGCACACCCCCATAGGTCTCTGAAAAGCTGTTTCAGTCTCTAATAAACCCTGTATTTTATCATAGAATACAAATTATTGCACAAGGATGTCGTAGTATTGCATTAAAATATTGGTGAATATTTCTACATTTATAATTGGCATATTTTTCACCATTGTAGTTCAGTTTAGGTGAGTTGCCGCTGTGTATTTAGCTAATAAATCAGCTATGGGAAGCTGAACTAAAACTAAATCATAACAAGAGATAGTTTATAAGGATTCAGGGGTCTTGTGAGGACGTTACACCCTTACCAGATGGGTGTAAAGTCACAAACCAAACATTAGATATAGGTGCTCTTTTTGGCTATTTCTGTTTCTGTAAAGGAGCTACTGCAGTTTAATTAATAACCTGTTACTCAAAGATTGTAAATGCAAAGAAAATATGTGGTGCACACCTACCCAACATATTCAAAAGCACACTGAAGGTGTGTGTATTGTAAATTTAACTTTACTACATTTTAAATATACGTGTTGAAGTGAATGCAATTTTTGTTGGGACATTAATGTTCTGTCAACTAACTAATTTTGTAATCTAACAGAATTGCTGTGTATGTGGGCAGCTTGATGGGAATTTAGTTATGAAGCTGATGATTATCTGAATGGAAGAGAAAAAGCAGACATGTGCATTCTTTACTCTTATTCTACACATCTGGATACTCTGTTTTTTGGTTTTTTGGGGGGTTGTTTTTTTCCTCAAAAAATATGTTTGTGTCTCAAGTGACTTTTGTCATCTTACCACAGGAGCCAGAGTACCCAGCTCACGAGCAGATCGACTTGTACGATGTTGTGATATCCCCATCAGCCAATAATGGAGACGCTCCAGAAGACCGTGACTACCTGGATGCCCTGCCTGCCCCAGGTGGCTCAGAGGGAGGGAAGAGCGCCCCACCTAACGTGGTCTACACCTATACAGGCAAAAGGATCGCCCTGTACATCGGAAACCTCACATGGGTAGGTGTCAGCCTCCCAGGACAACCTAAGAGCTTACACAAAGACAACTGGACTTTAGATATGTCTCACCTCTCATCCTGAGAGATCTTCAAGATAAAAGAAGTTAAGTTGCCTTTGTATATTCTTTTAGGATCACAGATAAAAACTCCTTAAATTTATCTTTAACAGCTTAGACAAGTGCCTGCTGATAGACTGATAGTAACGCCTTGTCTTTTACAGTGGACAACAGATGAGGACCTGACAGAAGCCATCCGTTTGATAGGCATCTCAGATGTGCTGGAGATAAAGTTCTTTGAAAACAGGGCCAATGGCCAGTCAAAAGGGTGAGATCATTGTTTTATGTATGCCACACGATTAGGTAGAGATTTACCTATTGCATATTAAGCTGCTGTTGTCAAATATGAATGTAATGCATTCATAAACTGGAGTTGTCGAGTGGTTGTGCTGAGATTATTATTATTTATTTGGTTAAATGTAACTATGTTTGTACTCTGCTTGTGTTCTCTAGGTTTGCTCTTGTGTGTGTTGGGTCAGAATCATCATCCAGGAAATTAATGGAGCTGTTGTCTAAGAGGGAGCTCCACGGACAGAATCCCATTGTTACACCATGCAATAAACAGTCCCTCAGCCAGTTTGAGATGCAGTCACGTAAAAGTAAGAGGGGCAAGTGCACTCTTGTCTTCTGTATGGTTTTTTTTTAAAGCTTTTTTCAAGTGTTGATTATTTTCCAGTCAGTATTTAGTGATCGTGGTGCTGTTACATATGCACACATACTTTTTTTTTTTTTCATTTGTTTTTTTTTTTTTTTTTTTCATTTGTTTTTTACAGGTACCCAGTCAGGCCAGATGTCTGGGGAAGGTAAGGCTGGTCCTCCCGGAGCAGGCTCCCGTGGCGGATTCCCCATGGGCAGCCGGGGCAAAGGAAGGTTTCCTGGACCACCTGGTCCCGGAGGGGACCGCTTCCCTGGTCCTGTGGGGCCCGGAGGACCACCACCACACTTCCCGGGTTAGTTTGGTAGCAGGCTTTGTACTGGTTGGTAGTGGGGATACTATCAGTAACGGATAAAAAATGAAAAGTTACAAAACATATAGTAGTTTAGTCTACATCACATCCAAAGTAAAATGTGAATGTAGGCCCACTTGTTGAGTTTATTTTAACTTTTACAGCTTGAGTTTAACCTAAAAATTAAACATTGGACACTGGGACCTTTATACTGACATTGCAACATAATCTAAGTTAGACGTTAAAATGCTTTATAGTTGATCAAACCAAGGAGTGATTAAAATAAGTAGCCTGACCTTGTTGGGTGTATGATGTCCTTGGTGCACCAGACAGGCTGAGGTTCTGATAGATAATGGTGGTTTATGATGGTGTCACTATTCAGCCCTGAAAAATTATCCAATCTAAACAATTTGTCAGGATCTGCGTTAGAACCTTTGGGAATATGAATACATTATTCCCACTTCAAGTACATTAATGTCTAAACTGTGACATTTATAGTTTGTTTTTACCTCAATGTTATGACTGTCTTTTGAATGGTTTAACCCTCCCAAAGCCCTCGTAATTGAAGAGAGGAAGAGAAACCCTTGTAACTTTGGATCCATTTGATCTGAAAGCCACGAGAGGGTTAAAAAAAGTGTTAAATGAGTCTTTAAAGGTTCGGCCTACAAGGCTGCTTTATGTTTAGCAGTTCTGCTCAGTAAGCATGGATTTTAGTACTACTCACACCTGCATGGAACCACAGCCACGCTCATAGAGTTCACACTTTTAGGCAGTTTTTAAAATCTGTCTTGGCAGGCCTTTGTTTTTGCATGTTCTCTTTTTCATTTAGATTGGTTTTTGTCTCTTCCATTTCACTTTTATTCGAACAAATAAATCTTCTCTGGCTGCAGTATTTTTTTCTTGCCGACAGCTTTCAGCACATTTCCTCAGACAAGCTGTTTGCTTACAGCTTAACTCGGCAAGCCATCGACTTTATACTCTCTTTATGTCTTGGATTAGCTACCTAACACAGGCAGTAGGAGAGAATTGAGTTGCCAGACTTTCTTCTTTCCGGGTTTTGTTTATTGCCCTCAATTCTGTCTTTTTTTTACATTTATTCTTTTGCTTAGTAGCTGTTGCCCTGCCCCACCGGGCTTCGTTAGGTTTTCAGTTGGAAGTCAGAAGTTTATGAAGGGAAGAGTTGTGATTGGTTTGCCTTTTTTTTTTCCCTCGTTAGGCTCTGGGATGAGACCAGATCTGGTTGGGCACCAAGATGGCCCTCTGATGGAAATGAGTTTCAATCCCTTCCCAGGGGGCAGGGACGGGAGCTGGCATAGCAGAGGTGACACACCTCGATTGATCTGATTGATTTGACAGATTGTGTTTTTGTTTCTTGTTTTTCTTTTTTTGTTTTATCTCGAGCTGCATATGTTAATTGGAAGTGGATCTGTGTCTCAATAAATGTTAGGTTTGCTCTTAGTTTACCAGCTGCATTGTTAACAGACATGTTATTTGTTAAATATTGCAAGGGTTTAATTAAAACATTTTATGAAAGTACATCATTTAAAAAGTCTTCAGTTTAGGGAAGTCTTTTCTTAACATCTTTAGTGCAGTTTCATAAGAGACCTATAACAGGTGTTTGCGTAACAATGGTCGTTGGATTGCATTGTTTTTAAATAGTTTAGACCTGTCATCTAATCTGTGTGCCTCCACCTCTTTTCAATTTTAGATTCACCTTCAGGGCTCTTTGCACTGTAAAGCATTGTGCCCTCTTCATTAGGTGTTGAGAAATATTATAGCTCTATCATGTACTAAAAAACTTGGGTAGCAAAATCTTTTAACAAAATTAACAATTGTGTCCTCTAGATGTATTTCCTCATGTGATTTGTTCTGTTTTGTGATTTTTATTTTCTCCATTATTTTTTACCTGCTTTCATCTGTTTCATGTGTCCTCCTTTGGGTTCTCACAATCAGTGTTCTAATGTACCTGTTTAAAAGATGCACAGACGTTTTAGGCTAGCACAAGACATTGTCAGAGCTTCACCCCCAAATTGGTGATATCAGGATGTCTTTAACATTGTATTAAAATTTCCAGATTTTGTTTTCATATAGGAGAAGTCTTCAGGATTTTTTGTAGCATGCTCATTTTTGTATTTTAAGATCCATTTAACCTGTTTGCATCATGTCTTGTTTTGCTTCATGCTTTTGTTTTTTTAGGTGGGATTCAGGGTCCTCCGCGCCCTCCCCCAGGTCCACCTGGCCCTCCAGGTCCTCCACCTCCTGGCCAGGGCCTACCACCTCCTCTTCCAGGTCCTCCCAATCGTGGCGACAGACCCCCTCCCCCTGTTCTCTTCCCCGGTCAGTTTGGCCAGCCTCCACTGGGTCCTCTTCCTCCAGGCCCACCTCCTCCAGGTTATGGCCCCCCTCCAGGTCCCCCACCCCCTCAACAAGGCCCACCTCCTCCAAGCCCTTTCCCTCCACGTCCTCCAGGTCCTATTGGACCTCCACTGGCTTTGGCTCCACCACCACATTTGCAAGGCCCTCCTCCTGGTGGCCCACCACCTGCTCCTCATGTGAACCCTGCTTTCTTCCCCCCACCTGGCAACAACATTCCCCCCAATGACGGACGAGGCCCCCCAGGGCCAAACGACCCATATGGACGACCGCCACCATATGACAGGGACTATGGTCCTGGAGGCCGGTAAGTAGTTAAAGTGGAAAAGAACAGAACCAGTTGTGTCCAGATCACTTAAACTTGTAGCTTAATGTTTTGTAATAGCCATACTTAGTTTGTGTTTGTTAAATAGAAAATTGATTTTTTTTGTTGTTGACTTTATAGAGAGATGGAGTCGTCGCGGACCCCACTGAGCGAGGCAGAGTTTGAGGAGATTATGAACAGGAACAGAGCCATCTCCTCCAGTGCCATCTCTCGGGCTGTGTCTGACGCCAGTGCAGGTAACTTGCATGTCACCGTTAAGACGTAAAATCCCACATCTGCTTTTCAGCCTAAAACTGAAATAAACGATCTATTCAACGGATCCTAATGATAACATTGCAATCTGTTATGTTTATGAGCTCATTTTAAACCACAGCTAATGTCATTGGTCCACTTCTGTTGCATTTAGGGCTAAATAGAAAATTTGATGAGTTTTTTTTTTTTTTTTTAATACAGCCTTATCTTTTCCTTATTTAGCTGAATATGGCAGTGCTATAGAGACTTTGGTGACAGCCATCAGCCTGATTAAGCAGTCCAAAGTGTCAGCAGATGACCGCTGTAAAGTCCTCATCAGTTCCCTTCAGGATTGTCTCCATGGTATTGAGTCAAAGAGCTATGGCTCTGGGTCAAGGTACGATCAATGAGGTTAAGTTATTTACTGCTTGAAATAAAACGAAATGCAAGATTTGAATCAGTCTAAAAAAATGTAGTAAAACTTAAAAAAATAAAAAGACTGGCTTTTAAGGGCTTTCTTTTTTGACCAGAAGAGAGCGCTCCAGAGAACGCGATCATAGCCGCTCTCGGGAGAAAAGCCGGCGACACAAGTCCCGCAGTCGTGACAGACACGAGGATTATTACAGAGAGCGCAGTCGGGAGCGTGACCGCCACCGTGAGAGAGATCGGGACCGAGACCGTGAAAGAGAGAGAGAGAGGGAGTACCGTCATCGTTAGCTGAGAAAGGAGGTGGGTACAACTTATTGTTTTATTTCTCTAAACACAATTTCTGTTAAATCTGGACTGAAAACAGCTGGTTTAGACTCAGCCTGCTGTAATAAATTGGCAGAAGATGAAAACACAAACAAGGATTTTACTCTTTTCTGATTGCTCACTAACTCCGATTTTCTTTAGTGCCTAATTCTTCTGTTAATTTTACAACCCCAAAACTGAATCCCACTTGTATGCATCACATTTTTCACCTTCTTTAAAGTAGATAAAATCATTGCAATGAGAAATATCAGAAAAACAAAAAGATAAGTGAGCATAGAAAAGACTATAACTCAGTCCTACAATTTCAAGGAGGTTTACAGAAAAGGTAAGTCTGCTTTCCTTCATATTACCCAAAGAGTCAATACATATTTTAGCATAAATTGTCTTCAAAATGTACCTAATAACCGATAATGTGTTAACTGTGCTGCTTGACAAAAAGAGACGTTGTAAAATTCAGAAAACGTTGACTTGAACTTTACTGTTTGGATGTATTTGTCACTTTTAGTCTGCAGGCTTCAGAGGCTGGTAAATTGTAAAGTTCACTGACTGCTTTTTGTAGTCCGCTAACTTTTAACCAGAACAATATATATATTTTTATATTCTAAATTTGTTCATAGTAAAAAAATGAACAGCACTGATATTCATATACTGTTGTCTGTGCTACTTCTGCCAAGACATTGTTTTCTTATGAAGTAGTTAGAATTTTATTAAATATAAAGTGTCAGAATTTTGTTTTACCAGCTAATGTGGCCTAAAGATCAAATGTTATAAATAATAAAACTTATTGATAAATTGCTATTTTATTAGATGTGAATTTAAAGTTTACTCTTGATTGTTGGTTTTTGATGTCAACATCAGGAATTTGCTGTCAAAATGGTGACCAATCCTTTTTATTGAAGTGATAGAGCTTCAACATTTGACGTGGTCTGTTTACTTAGGTTACATTTTGTATTTAGAATAAAAAATAAAAAGACAGTTCTCAACTTGTTGATGTAAAGAATCAATATAGTAATGCTGCAAACATTTTACGGTTGTAGAGAAGTAACCACGTATGAAAATGTTATAAAAGTAGTAAGAGGTGGCAAACATTTTACATAATTAGCTTGCAAATGTGTTATTATACCATATATTTGCATGCAGGTCATGTTACTTGACTTTTTACATGTCAGATTGAATGTTTTGATCATGTAACCATGCTGACTCTTAAACAATTGCACCTCATTGCAAAACATTGAGGTTAAGTGAAAAATATAAAAAAAAATGGTGCTTTTTCTCCTTTTTGATATATTCATTTGCTGGTGTGATGAACAAATTGTGGTGCTGCCTTTAGTGCTTACAGTGTAACATACAAGAGTAAAGAAGGTTTGGGGGGATTACAGCTTTAGGTATTTAAAGCTTTATTGGTGTCTTAAATCTTTTTTATTCGTGATTTTGTACATTAAATTCCTAGTTCAAGAAAGTAAAGATTCTATGATATTTTGTAAATATTTTGTTGTTTATGCCACCTTTAATAACCTCAAAGTTGTCAAGAGATTATGCAAGTGCTGTAGATTGCGTGTCAGTGTTTTGCAGGCTGTTGTGATGTTATGTCACAGTTGACCAAGGGATGAAATGGTTACTGTTTCATAAGGGTGCCACTTTATTGTTTTCAACTTGTAGTATTACCATTTAAAATAAAGTACCAACTGAGTTTAGTTACAGTTGTAAAAATTCTGACGTGCGTAACAAAATATTACAAAAATATTTGAAAAGTTCAGATTGTCCATTATTTTCTCAACTGTCTCAATTACAGCAGAACTTAAAATACTCTATCATTTGACAATCAATAAATCATTTTACAGCACCCTCTGCTGTTAAAAACACAACCTTTTTAATGCCAGGTGCATCGTGTCATATTTGTTCATTTAACAAAAAGCAAATTGTCATGTTTGTTAATTTAGACTATTGTAACGTCTAGCCTGTATGTAGCCCGTTATAATTTATTTGATACACAACTATTGTTGAACAACTAGAAACATCAACTCAGTCTACAGGTCTTGTACATTTTTTCAAGCTAAGTAGTTATTTGTTAATTCTTTAAACACTAAAGACAGACTGTGTATGCAGTGAAGTAAATTAAAAATATTCCAAACCCTCCTGTTGCCCTTGGGTCAAAATGACCCCTGAGGCCTCAGTTTTAAAACTGGGGCCTTGTGTGCAATAGGTTTTCACAAAATTTCATCCCTGGGTGAAACTGCAGACAGATTCATCTAATACTCCTTGTCACCAGCATGTACAAAACACCACTTAGTTCGTGTGTTGCTTTTTTAAAAAATTGCTTGTGATACGTTGAGGCTACTTTTCTGGATCTTGCTGCTGCATTTCTGGTGTAATCAGGGTTTTAAAAACCATTTTGTAAACTTTGTAGGGAACGTGATGTCTTTCGTTGCATCACTTACTGGATTAATAACGTGTACATTTTTGAAGCTGCATTTGAACTGGTGTTTGTATTGTGCTGATGTTTTTAGTGCCTAAAGCTGAGACGGCTGTGTGAATGTCTGTAAAGCCAAGTCCTTTAGATCACATGAAACCTTCAGCATCTCTCAGTTGTGCCCATCCCCAAATAATATTTGACAGAATTTTAATTGAACTTCCAGCTGTGAATCCTTTTTTTATTTTTTATTTGCACTTACATGAGGAATTAGGCTTTGTTCTTTGACACACAAGTAATATTTACAATTTTTCTATTTATTTTTTCTTGTTTTTTTGTATACTGGAAAATATTTACTGGGGTGGGTTAACTTCTGGAGATGTTGAACTCTGAAATCAGGCAAAACCCAAAACAATGTAACTTGGTAACGACTTTGTTGTTGTGCCATGTGATTTAGTGGAGAGTTGTGCTGATCTTTAGCTTTCAGTGAGTCCAAGTGAGCTTTGTTCCAAGCAACAATCCTTCAATTATATATTTATTCCTGCAGAGTAAGACTTTATGTCCATTGGGGACCTCTTTAAATCAGCCTTTTTTCAAAACATTATTTTTGTTTTTGACAAATCATTTGTACAAGTAGCAACAAAGCAGGCAAAAATCTGACTCACCACAGTCTATTAACAAGTACATGTTGATAATCTTAGACAAGAGGTCCAATGGGCACAAGGTCTAATAACATTTTTTGTGTAGCTGAGCAACAGAATACCTTTAATTACATTTTAGGATAAATGTTTTTGCAGCATAAATGAATTGAGTGGAAGTGGGCAAAACTTCATGTCCAAATATGTCCATTTTCCACTGGTCCATGCTTTTGCATTTAATATGCCAGCTTGTTTCTGGAATACTGTGAAGTGCCAGTCAATTTTTATATATATATATGCAGTTATTCCTGTTGTAGCCATTTGTTGTGTCCAAGTATGCTTGACATTGTTTTATGTGTTTAAATCACTATGCAGACGTTCAATGTTTGTAAAAAGCTAATTTTTGCTATGCTGTGTCTTTAGATTGTTTGCTGGTGTACGTATTCAGGGAATTATGTCTCCAGTGTCCCTTTAAAAAACAGAAAAGAAAAATCGTTGCTGCCAAACCAGAGTTGAATAGTTTCAGCTGCAGGTTGGGAACAGTAATTCATTTCTGGTTTTAAAAATAAATAAAATAAGCTTGAAAGAATTTTATAGCACACAAAAAATACCTTGAATATTTTACATTTAACTCTGCACTTTGTTGTAAAAATCTGTCACACAATGACCAGTCCAGTGGATTTTGCCAAGTGTCTTTGACCACAACGTTGATTGTATGTAGTGTCATGTAGCAACACCATCATCCTATCGGTAGTTTCTCACTGGGCTGCGACTGTTACGAACTGGCTGGCAACTCAAAATTGCGAGGAAATAGGTTAATTTTTCAGTTGCAGTCTCACTGAAATATGATTGTTTGCGACAAGCTTTTGGAAATCACTGCCTGTTTTTGTGCAAAATTGTATTCTAATCTGTGCACAATATTTCATTGCCTGTCATATTGCCTTGCCCCGCTTAGTACCCACCTCACCAGCTGTCATTATATACTGCTGGAGTACGCTTTTAAAATGAAGATGAGCAGATTTGGATGCATTTTTAAATAGTTATTATTATTATTATAAGTGGTGTTACACCTGGACGTTTGGGGCTGCTGCCTCAGAGGTTTTCTGTCATAAGGAAAGCTCACCTTCAGGTGTTAAAATACAGCCCTAGAATTTACTGAAACGAAAGTGAGAAGGGTTTGAAATGTCTTCGACAACTCTATTTTAAGAAAAAATTTGTACAAATTTTTTTTTAACACGTTCAAAATCCAAGCGACAGCTCTGCAAGCTTCTGCGACTCGCACAAGGAATTTGAGAACCCCTCAAGAACGTTTCGAGACATTTTGGAGAGACTCGTGAATGCTGTTCACAAACAGCTGCAGCCCAGTGAGACCCTACCTTAAGGCTCAATGCTGTTTCCTAGTGTTAGCCACAATGGGTAGTGATTAAATTTTCCAATTCCACTACAAAATGGGACAATCCTTCAAGAAGCTGATTTTCCATCAGTTAAATACAGCAGGTGTGGAAATCGGCTGTAGTATTTCTTTACTAGATCCAAAGGTCAAAACTTCTGTGAGATTTAAGGTTTAACATTAAAACTGTTCTGTTGTGTCCCACTTCCTTTTCACACCCCTGTTTCATATATTAGTTCTGGCTGATTTATGGAGTGTTTTCTACTGAATACCTATTTAAAGAGGTTAAATTCCTCATAAACTGCTTGACCCTGGTTTGGCTCTGGCTCATTCAGTCCCCAATGGCTTACTTTGCTACACATTTAATTCTGCTTTCATAATAAAACCTAACCTTAATAATTTGTCAAACAGTCCTAATTTTGATAGGGTGGAGGAGGAGTCCTGTTGACTTTGACTACAGTGTCATGTAAAATGTGGCGAAAATGAGCTAAGCTGTCTACCATGTAAATGGCTGTTAGTGTTTTCTATTGCAAAAAACGGGTTTTAGTACAAAATTGAATCATTGAACCATGTAAAGTTTGTATTCTTGTCTTTGAATGTAAATATTAGCATCTGTGTGTCCTGTAAAACAAAACCTTTTTGCCAGGAATCTGAAATTTAAAGTAGTCAAACTTGAAGTGACAGTATTACTTTTGTCATTTCGCCTGAAAAGAGTGTGCTTTAAATGTGTTAACGGACTCTGATTTGTGAGCAGTGACTGACTGTATTTCTGCTACGGTAAATAAAATATGAGGGAGCTCCTCCAGTTGTTTGTACCTTACTCGCTGCACTTTATCAGGTGTGAGCATAAAATATCCCATCTTCTTGGCTTGAACTGTGTTTGCAGTGACAGAACGTTTTGTTGTTGTATGTAAGGAAAAAAAAATTGAATTTCCAGTTCTCTGGGTCGCTGTGACTGAGTCCAATAAGTACCTTGACCTGTGGCTGCTGTTTTTGTCCCTTTTTTGTATTCTAATTCACTTTGCGAAGTCATTGTTGCATCTATACCTAGCCACTAGCCACTTTAGTTACAATTTTCTGTTTTTCTGTACCTGTGAGTTGTAATAAACCTTGCATGCTCTAAAGGTGCTGACAAACACAATTTGCTATTGATTGTGGATGAATTTTGATAAAAGTATTTAGGCAATAGATGTTTTTTTGCCTTAAATGTAAAAGCGCTAAAGAGCTAGTAAAACCTAAGACTTTATTTTTTTAATTTATGCTTTGTTGGTGATGTAAACAGAGGTACAGCTTGAAAAGTCTTTGTTCCATAGATACCTTTCCTCTACTTGCGAGTTGACAAAATTTTGATAAACATTACTGTCTCCGATTTTTAAATCTCCATGTAACGTTGAAATCTTTTTTGTATGTCAGTCCCTTATGTAACTCCAGGTGTTAGGAAAATTATGTGTCGTAAATTATTAATTTGCATCTCGTGCTTGTAGTTTAAATGTGTTTTAGTGACCAAAGTGAATTCTGAGGCCGACTCATTTGACACTATTTTCTGATGTGAGTTCATGTTGATATATTTTTCATTAGCTTCCTGGTTCAGTTCTATAGAAATCTGCATGATAAATGTTTGTGTCTGTGCTAGGGTTGGGTGTAATTCACAATCAACTGAGTGGTTAAAAAACAGCCCAATTTCCTGAATAAGAATTTTAGTATTTATTTGACTAATTTTCTGTCCGAAATTGTCATCTTGTGATGCTCTAAAGAGGTTTGTGTACCCATACAAAGTCCCGTTTCATGACTCAGTGATGGTAAATTGAACCCAGCCTTGGTGAACAACATGTCTAGTGTAGTAGAGGTTTGATGGTGAAGTTGGGGGTGAGAGAGTGTTCACTTTTGGGCTGGCTCGAAACCAAACTGCACCCTTCGTTTTGACACCTTTCAGCTCACGGGGATCAAGGATGGAAGGAAGGAAAAGGAGGAGCGCTCTCAGTGCACCATTCCCCCCCACCCGCTTCACCCTGCATGACCGGACAGGAGTAACAGCCAACCATCTCCTCCTCCACTCCCTTCCATTTCTCCTCTCCTCTCCTTCTCCACCCATCCTTCTGTCTGTTGTCTGCCTGACTAAGAGCAGTGGATGGAGGAGCTTCACATGTGCAAAGGCTTTGTTGTCCAAACATCTCCACTCATGGTAACTAAATTTTGAAAGAAGAGAAACTTTTCCAAGCAGCTCTTTTACTTTTGTTTTATTTAACATAAAATAGTATGTGTGAGTCTTTTTT
>JAOXNZ010000074.1:12088193-12100017 GCA_028566095.1 Kryptolebias brasiliensis
TTTTGCTTCCTTTGGCTATTAGCTTATGTTTTGCTATTTTGGGGCATTTAGCTTACATTTTGCTTCCTTTGGCTAATAGCTAATGTTTTGCTATTTTGGGCATTTAGCTTGCTTCTTTGTGCTTCTGTTCCTTTAACAATTCAGTTTAAGCTTGTTCAGAAAACTTCAGCAGTCTTTCAGCCCTTAGCATTTACACCGTTTCTCTAATTAAGATTCTTTATGTGTTGTCAGGGTCCTCCTCTAGTTTCTTTCAGCAGGTTTAGTTACAAAGATTTGCTCCTAAAGCTGAAAAAATGTTTTAGGCTCTCTTAACAGTTTTTGTTATCGAGCAGTTTTCATATCAAAGCAGGAAAACTGTTCTTTGGATATTTATTGTGTTTGAATGTGGCAGAAAGTCTCGTTTTCCTTCCTCCCTTCCTTCCTTGGCCTGGTTTCCAGAGCAGGCCAAGTTCTTTTCACTGTCTCCATGGTGACAGATAATGAGCCCTGGTTCACACCTCACAACAAGCTGTTTCCTGATTACAATCTGAAGCAAGAAACTACTTTATGGTGTGGATAAGGGGAAGTGGATTTGTACAGTAAATCCTGCTGGTGTTGAAGAGAACCCGGTCGGGTGGTGCGGCCGTGTGGGGAAGACGAGTACTGCAAGAACACAAGGCGAGGCAGACTCACCTAGCTCACCTGGCTCACTCCAACGCTGAGTCGAAAAGTAATCTTCGGTTTACTTGTGACGTCATTTCCTGTAGAGGCTAGTCGGCCTGCAGCAGATCTTGAGTTTGAAGGTTGGAACCAAACCTCTTCCAATCAACTCATTACTTCCAGGTGTGTCAAGAAGCCACCTGCTCATCTGAACTGTTCGAGTTAGATTTGATCATAATTTAAGTCTTTCTGGAACATGACTCATTACTTTTAATAGGTTTTTTACATTTTTATTGCTATTAAACTGTCAGTTTAGGCGTTTTGTGTCAGCCCAATTCAACATGGCTGCCACCTTAAAACACAAAAATGGCTACAACTCAGTCGGTGTTACAGATATTGGGCTAAAAGATTTTGTGTTTGTAGCAATTTGATTTATGACAACTAATGAGCCAGTGGCTAGTCCGAGGGGGGTCACGATTAGTGAATTCTTGCCATTTTAGAAGAACTCTCAAGTCTCAAACACTATTTTAGGAACACTTACTTCGACGTCAGTCTCTCATTACGCGGTTGTTCTGGCAGAAATATTTAGGTGCCCCAGGATGTACCGGACGTGCTACAACTAGCTGCTGCCGCTGCTGCCACTGAACAATTTCTTTAAAAGGAATAAAAATGTAAAAGCCAAGTGAAACAAATTGAATGAATTTATCTGCACCACTGAAGTTATTCTGCTGCTTCCTGAAAAGGTTCACCAGACGCTAAATCTGAATAGGAGAAATATTAAAACACACACACACACACACAGTATCTTAAAAAAATTTCCTCTAGAGAAACTGAGACACCAACTCAACCTCATCTCCTGAATTCATTTAAACAACTTTATTAAGTTTTTACAAATAATGTAACAAATTTCATTGTGTTGTAGCGCAAAGATTTTATTTATTTACTTGAAGCTTGAACACTCTATACTTAGTGCAAAACATCCTGTTAAAGGCGGCTGATGACTCAGAGTAATTTTGTTGTTTATAGTTCATTTGCTTAACTAAACAGAATAGAACTAAATTAAATTACAAGTTTTTTGAGACTTTAAAACAAACGAGACTTAAAACTGGTGATAAAAGTCGAGGGGAGCAGAAAGACCACAGAAACGAAGAACGAAGCTGTTATTTCACAGAAGACGCCAAACGGAAACATCAGGAAGAGCTCAGTGCGCGTCTGCAGGGCGACATGGGCTCCTGTTGATCCTGAAAAGCAGTTTTTTATTTAATTTCAATCTCGGCACTTTGACTGCAAAAGATAATTGAGTGCTGAAGCCGCAGAACCCCAGCAGATGACTTTTAGTTGACTAAGTTAAAACAACTTCAGGAGATGACCCGATAAAAGTGGCTGCAGTTTTTCAAAGTGAGAGTCCTCTAAACTCTAAAACTTCACAATAACATCACCCACTGATATTTTTTAGGAAGTAAACCTTCTAGATCAGGACCAGACGTTTACACGTCAGAGTCTAATCAGGTTTCAATAATACATGAAGTTTTATTCACTAATGATAGAAAAACACCAGAAGGTCCATCGAGGCTTGAGCCAAAGCAGCTTTAGTGAACAAAATCAGGTAAATACACTTTAATCTTTTCACTGACAAAAAGTCAAATGACACTGCGTGTTGTGGCGTCGTAAATACTAAAACTCAAATCAGAGTGGCTCAGTGATATTTCACAGGATGTTTCTGAGTGAGTCAGGTATATTTAAACTATTTCTTCCCAGCAGGAAGCGACAAAACCAGCTTTGAGGAGAGGAGATTTAGCAGGAAACAAAATGAGGGCCAGGTTTTATCGTTTCCACTCGCAGTAATTGAACCACGTGAGCTAAGACTTTATCCCACCACCCTCTCCCGTTCTCTTCTCTGTTACAGTGGAGGGTTTGAGTTTAAATCGTCATTTTATTGAATGAACAGGTTCTGCAGTTTAGACCCTGACAACTTTTTTTTTTTACCCCCTTTACCCAACTAATAACTGTTGACATTACTTTAAACCAAATTTTGAACTCGTTTTGGACATATAGTGTTATTTTTCTTTTAAACTGCATGCTTCTAGTTTAAACTCCAAATCAGTGAAGGAATCAAAGCCCAGACTGGGTAATCAGGAGTGTTGAAGTTTAAACTTTTGACACAAAAAAATGAAATAATTTGAGTTCAGTCGAAGGCAAACTGGACTGAAATTTTGGTATAAAACCTGCGATTAAAAGTGGAAATTGAATGATGCACCTGTAGGTTTGTGCCTCTTAAGTACAGAGTGGTCCAAGCTTCAAATACAGTCTTGAAAATCTCCCCTCTGCTAAAACTGAAACGCTTATGACAAAAAAAAAAGTAGCCATCTTTGTTTGAACGGCAGCAGAGCGAGGGTGGATTTTGTCACCTTTTCATTTCACACTGCTTCAGCTTCTTCACCAACCAGGTCCAATCATCATCACTGACTTCAAACCAACAACCCGTTCACAGGAAAATAAAACTAAAAAAATCCACACCCATTCCGCAAACTTCAACCCAAGTCCTCAACCTCTCCCCCCCCCAAACAAAACCCCCAAACAAATAAAGCAACATGAAGGATGCAAGGCACTAGAAGTCCCTCTGCTTTTAACCAGAGGCTCTAAAGAGAAGCAAAGAGGGTGAAAATAAAACTTTTGTTCAAGTACGATAAAATGGACTCCATTGGTTTCTACATTCACGTTCATCCAACAAAAACCAGGGCAGAAAGGGAGCAGAGGCGCTGTTTAAAGTGTCTGATATATAAGTACTGTCTGAAGAAAATAAAATAGCTAGCTTTTTTTTTTTATTATCTAAACTATCCTGCCGTTCACTCAGGCTTGTCTTACTAAGCAGGGATGAGGTCCTTTTGACTTTCAGTTCACTCTAATTGTTACTGGTAAGGCTTCGTGTCGTTTGGATATGATCAGAGGGCGATTATTGAGAAAGTCATCAGTTTTTCACATTTTGATAGAAAATAAAAAAATTTTAAAAATCCACTGAACTGAAAGTAAAAAGACCCCACACTGAACGCTTCTGTGACCCTAAAACTAACGTTGTCCAACAACATTTAGCTAATAATAAACAATAATCATCACAGTGTCTCCACATCGTACAGCGATGTGCACATAGAACAGGTCCATTGACAGAACACGACATTTTTGTTTTTGTTTCTTTTTAAATAGAATAATAGTCATTAACATTATTAATGTACATTGCAACCATTTCAACCCAAATGTTGAAACCGAACTAGTAAGGACAGTAAGAAACAAGGCAGAGTTTATGAGTTAATCAAACTGCTGCTACGCCTCCGACCATGTGAGTGTATTTACACATCTGTGTTGGTGTGTGTGCAAGTATGTGCTTTTATCTGAATGTCTCATGCAATCTGTGTGTATCTGTGAGGCCAGCGAGCAAAACAAGTCCAACAAAACCAAAATAAACAAAGAAAAAAAACTAAATGGAATCATCATAGCTGACATTTGAGAAAATAAACAGACAAACTGTACAAGGACTCTGATATTATTCTGATAACAAGGACACTTTTTTTTTTCCTCCAGAGTTCTCTCATGTTTGGGCTCTGCTTCCACCCGTCAAAGGTTGCTGCTGTTATTGCTTCAAACGATGGCGAGGGGCCGGAGGAAGAGGTGGAGGAAGAGGTGGGGTCGTGACGGTGAAGAGGCATCTCAAACGGACACGAACACTCTCAATCCTCTTCATCTGCCTCCTTTTCTCCATCCCTCTTCATGTTTTTGAGTAGTTTAGGAGAAGGTAGGAAAAACAGGACAGAGCAGAGCGGTGCTGGGTTCCACGTGTTCCCGATATGCATTTCTTTGACAGGATCTTGGTGCATTTTGTGCTTTTAATCATTCAAACACCTCTTTTCTGTTCATACTTGATGTCAGTTACTGTAATTTAACTTCTTTGTAATCACTAGGTTTTGGGGCTTTATTCAGAAACTCTGTTTCTGTTTAATGAAACTGAACAATAAGCCTCTACTGTGTCACTCTCCAGCACCATTCAGTACTCAGACAAATTTTGTTGCTCCTTTTAAAATCTTCAAAAAACTGTATAGTTTTTAATTCTGAGCAAAGATGATCTGCAAAGAATTGTTAAACACCTTGCAGAGGGAACAGTTATTTCTTTACACAAATTTCTGTTCTTAAACATAACCATTCAGCAACGCTCTTCAGCGCTGTGACCTTTGCCGACCTGTTATCATAACATAGAGCATGATCTGGAACAAGTGCAACCCAGTTGGGAAAGCCAAAGCACACAAACAGCTGCAGACACCAATCCTGCTCTCTGCCAGAACCTCTTTGGCCTTTAAACGTTTGATCATTTGGTTGGCTGCCACAAGCCCAAAGCAGGGAGAATTGTGTTGCTGTGGAAATGGAGATGGGCGGATTTTATTCATCCATTCTGATCTCTTCCCTCCAATGCATTTGGTTTTTCTGTCCAACATTCTCTTTTCCAGCTTCAGAACCCACCTCCTCACAGCTGTCCGACTGAGCCGTCATTTAAAGCGGCCCTTGGGCCAGACCTTACGTGGTCCTCAAATTGGGCCCCCCTGGGTTGCTCACTGACTTCTGCAGAGTGTTGGGACGGTGGAAAGCCTGGAGAGGGCCCTGCCCTGGGACCTGGCCCTGTTGGGTGGGGTAAGGGCCCAGAGGCTGAGACGTGCTGACCAACAGAGGCTGAGCCGGAGCTTGCTGAGGATTGGCCATGCTGTGAGCCGGACCGCACCACTGTGCGGTGTAGGCGGCAGACGGGTTGTAGGAGATAAACTGGGCCGGCTGGAGTTGGGGTGGAGTGGAGGTGGCAGTAGGGTGGCACAAGGAGCTCTTGCGGGCAGCCAGAGAGGTAGCGCTGGTGGGGTTGGCAGGGAGGTGGGCTGATCCTCCGATGCTGCTGGGACAGAGCTGACTGGGAGCAGAGTACTTCCTGCACAGACTGGCAGACTGGGTGACCTGTTTCAAACAAACACCGTCATTCTTTCTGACATAATTAGGAACTTCTTTTTTTTGTACTCATATTTGTTTCCAGAAGTTATTGCTGAACACCGATCCCATAACCAAACTTAGCTTATTTAAAATGGAAAGTGAATTCTGACACCGTAGAAAAATATTCATCTTTGAGGATTATAACTTTAGCAGTTTGTCTCACTCAATAAAGGGCATTTGTAAATGTGCTGTGAACCTTCTGAGACGGGTTTACCATCTTAGGAAAGCAGATTTTGTCTGCTGCAGAGACAGGTTTGTTCTGTGTAAATATCTGCCTTCTTGTAACCTTTCAAAGTGATCATCAATATTTCATCAGGCTTTCTGAAGGTCTTCAAGCTTTCCTTTGAATTTCAGCAGCTTGTTTGTTCACTTTCAAATCAAGCTTGTTAAATCAGCATCTTTCTTTTGCTTTTTTCATTGCGGAATTTAAAACAAATACGTGTTTAATCAAATGATGTGCAGCATAATTTTAAAATAACAATTTTGATGTTTGCTGTGCTAAAAGAGATTTTTAGAGGTGGTAAACTAGACAGGGGCCTAAGTGTTATTTTGGTGTGATGTGGTGTGTTTTAAAACTCACCTCGTAGCTGTGTCCCTGTGTCGGAGCCTGCTGCTGCTGCTGCTGCTGCTGCTGCTGCTGCTGCTGCTGTTGTTTGGCACTCCTCTTACCCTAAAAAGATGTTAAATAAGTATTAAATAAGATATTTAAATGTCTGAGATCCACTGAAGTAGGGAAACTTTTAAACAAGCAAAGATTGCTGTGGTGACTTACAGAGCAGACCTTGCAGTTAAAAAACGCTTTTAACTTTTTAAATGTTAAACATTAAAAAACCTGAATTACTTAACTGCTTAGGACAAGATCAGATGGGATTGATGTGGGTTAATTTTGCTGCAGTATAATAAAAACATCATGGGAACAGACCGTAGAGTCAGACGTAATGTAAACACTCCGTGTGCCAAATGGATACAAAGCCTGAAATTTGTTTTAAAGGCATCTAAATCCCAGAGGGCTTTAGCTGTGGTTTGTTTACACCACTTATCATTTTCCCTTTCAATAAACTGGAGTTTAAAAGGTTTAGATTATTTAATTAATGGGTCGTCACCTCCTGTAAACTTAGATTTCCTGTGCTCGTCTTCTGCTACAATTGACAAAACAGGCGCAAACCTGTGAGAGGTTCATGGCGTCTCTGGCCCAGTTGTCCACCAGCTTATGGAGGTCATCGGTAAAGGTTCCCTTCCGCTGGTTGGGCGCCGGCATGTTGGGCACCAAATACTGGGAGCCCCCTTGGCTTTGATCCAAAGCACCTGAACCGCTCACAGCATTGGTGCTGTTAGTCCCTGTAGAGAAAGACAGAAAGAGAGAGGAGAGAAGCAAAAAAAAAAAAAGGATTTGAGAGTTTGTTCGCTTGGACGGAGAACTGAAACTTATATTATCGGAATGAGGGTGGATGCAGGCCCGGTCTTAACCATGAGGAAAGCAGAGGCTGGTCAGGTTGGAGTTTTAGGGCAGGTCAGCATGTTGATGTGAAAATGAACAGTTTAATTTTGATTGAAAGAATGATGATTCCAAAAAAATGATTCTGGAGTAACATTTGAATTTCAGAACAGGAACTAAAGAAAACCATGAGAACAGATGTTGATCCTCACATCTACACCCACTCCCTCTAACAACCATCTCTGAGTGGTAAATCCATTCTTACACTTTAGGTGGCGCTCTGACCCTGTACTTTACATCAACCAGCTACAAAAAACATCAATCATTGCACAAAACTGCACACACTGCAAACTGGCCAAGCTTCCTGCAGGTCTACAAAGGCTCATAAATTTATTACATAATTCAAGTGCCTTAATCTACTCTGTTCCAAGGCTCTTAACTCATGATGGTGAGAGCCAAGAGGAAACTACATCACTACACACTGATATGCTCACGCACATAATGATTCTTGATCCTGATAATTAGGACCCCAAAATGTGTTTCATTCATTAAAATCAGAATTCAAAACGCAGAGACAGAAAGTTGAGCAAAACATTGTGACATAAATGATTCTTCTCTTTATACATTTATATAAATATGTACAGAAAAGCACCACAAGTTTCAGCTAATTACGAGGAACTAATGCTGATCTTTTGAGACAAAATGAACCCAGAGCCATGCTGACACACCAAGCATGAGTGGGAAACTACTTCACCATCTGTTTACATTGATTAAAACACAGGGGGAAAAAAACAACAACAAAAAAAAACTAATGTGCAGGGTTGCAGGGAGAGATAATCTGGAAAAAGACAGCCGATTCATAGTGAACAAAAATGGAGGAAAATAAGAATGAGGAAACGCTGAGTCATGAGTGACTGCAGCGTCATGGGATTGTGGTCAAGGTAGTCCAGACCACAAGCCATGTCATCGGAGGAGGTGACAGAAACGGAGGTGGAGGGGTAAACAGCTGCTCAGGTGTGTGACTGTATATTTAGATGAGTGTGTGTTAAGTTGGGGAGAGCCTGCAGGAGCATGCAGTGCCAGTCTTTAATCCACCATGGAGGGATCATGTCAGTTATTTCAGTCATTAAACTCATAAAAACCAATAACTTCTCCACCAATGTCTACATTCAAGATTAAAAGCTTGTCGTGGACTCAGAAGCTGAAATAACTGAACTGAGCTGATGCCAACTGGAGACATGGGTCAGACTGAACTCCACACAGGGCAGGAGGAGGAGGAGGAAGCATTGGCGAGCAAGCTAGGAGGGTGGGAGGGGGGTGAGCGGGGGGAGGAAAGATCAAAAAGAGAGATAGTTACTACAGAGCTGGTTGCAGGGGCAGACTTTTTTCACCATCTTCCCTGTGGGGCCGGAAGACAACGATTGGAGGATTGGGAGAGAGTCAGAGTTAAACCCCACCCACATCACCCGACAATCAAACACATGGCATCTGATTGTTAGAGCTGGATGTAATCAGTAAACAATATGTTGGATGTTAGACTCCCCAAGAGCATCTTAAAGCCTGTCACCCAGATTAAAATCTGCCTTTTGTTTTTTTTCCACTTTTCCCAAAAAGTCCAAAATATCCGATTTGCTTCAAGCTTCACGGCTGTTGTTTTGTCTGCATTTTGCACCGTGAGAAAAACTTATCAAAGAAGTCCCAAGACTTCTATCTTTAACTGAGAAAAGATGTTCTTAAACAGGAAAAAAGGAGACAAAAATAAACCCAATGCTGTGCCTTTAAAAGAAGGGCAAAAATCTTGTCTGATAGCTGATGGAACAGACAGTTCGCTTAGTCTCAGTATATAAATAATTTCTAATTAAAGGCTAGCTTGTGGTTGTAGCTTTAAGATGCTTTTTGGGTAACAAAACACCAGGTTGTGATGTGATTCTGTGTCCTTTCTACAGCTCAACAAGGCTGCACCAGAACTGGGTCCAAGCCTGTCAAAGTCTTCTTGTCTCAGAAATTCCAGTCCAGTCAAGGAAGTTCCACCAATTTAGTCAAATGTCTTTAAAACAGAGGTAGTAGGGAGCAATAACAAGTTACTAAGACCCAGGTCTGTCTCTCTCCCCTCTGGGGTGGGGGGTGGGGGTCCAGGGGTTTGAGAGTAGAAGGTTTGTGGGGGGGGGGCAGCAAAGGGGGACTGGCTGAGGCCTTGCTGGAAACAGTTTGCGCAGTGTTGTCCCCTGTGTTGGAGCAATTTCACGGCTTGCCCACCCCACCTTACTTCACCAACACACTTTCATTCACTTACAACCTTCTTCCCCACATCTCCCTTATCTCTGCTTCCACCCCTCCCTCTCTAGCCACCATCATTCTCCTTCTTTCCTGTATTCCCTCACCCTCTGTTTCCTCCCCACCACCCCAAGAGAGATGGAGCAGACAGGAACCTTCAGGTAGCCTTGAACGGCAGGTAAAGTGATCTGGGCATTTTTTTCTCTTTTTTGCTTCTCTCAGGAATAATGTGAAATAAATATAAGGGCAGTTTGTGGAGAGGCAGCTTTCTACCAATGCAGGGGGACATTTATGTGGTACAGGGGCAAAAGAACAGAGATGGGGGGGGGAGGGTGAACAGGGAGGACAAGAGAGTGACCCAAGCGTGGAGGACTGATGGCTTTCTGAGTGACGTAATTATTCGCCTCCTTGCATTGTGCAGTTAGAATGATGATATCCAGGGGAAAGAAAGAAGTCAAGATTGTGCACACATGTCAAATGTACATGGAGTACAGAATGACCTTCACATTATACCTGCATGTCATGTGCAATATAGTTTATAGGTTATGGCACACACATCCTAAAGATAGTTCCCTCATCTCAGGAAACACTTGGCTTTTCTTCTGCAGAAGGTCCCACTTGAAATTCACTTTCTGACATTAATATATTAATCTCACCATATGTTTTTTTTAGGTGCAGTGCGTGAACTTGATGGCATTTATGCGTGGAAGTAATATGAAAATTGAATATGATCGTTGCTCACAGCATATCTGTTGATTCGGCACCACGTCCAAGAAATCCACTCAATCAATCCGGAGATGTGGGAGAAGGGAGGGGTGTCTGCATCACTGCGGTTCCAAGTCATTAAGCAGCCAGAAATTAATTGACTTCACGGTGCTTATATGACTGAACGTGGGTTTAACCCAGCCACAGCAGCCTCTATTAGTATTGTACTGTGTGCTTCCTGGAGCTGCAAGACTGGTGGCTTACAGCATGATTCAAATTAGCAAAAACCAAGTCACAATGTCCAATAAGGTATGATTAAAAGGTTGATTAGGGTTGACATTAAAGGTTGATGTTAAAGATGATAAAGTGTCTCAATAAAATAGTGGGTAATGAGAAATGAATGGTTTGTAATGTAAAACATTACCTTTAATTTGTAGTCTTTATGCTTCAGGTAGATAACCACATTATTTGGTTGCTATTTCATATTTGTTTCAAAAATTGTAACTTCAGTTAGGATAAAACACAACAGGTATTTTCCATGCAAAGATGTACAGAAAAATAAACATATATGACTACACACACACACACACAAATGAGAACCCTCCTCAAGGCTTTTGTTGACCTCTATGTTCGATTTCTCTTTCAAAATTCAATCAGGCTGAAGTCTCCAGAGGCACAACAGAAAAAAGAAGAGGAAGTGAGGGTGTGGGCGTTGAAGGCAACAGGAACTTACTGACTGTGCCATATTGTTCATGTCCTTGCAGGCTGTTGGAGCTGTGTTCAGGGAAAACTGGTGCTCAGTACATATCTGTGCTGCCAGAATCAAGACAGTTTATTGGAAAGTGTGTGTTTGTGTGTAGGTTTGGGTTTAGATCTGACCTAATGTTTTTATGCCACTGTGAATGGCAAAGCCAACTTTGGCTGCACTTAATATTGAAGATTAAATAATGAACTGATTGAAATGCAGATTGGATGTCGAAATAGTAAACAGAGAAGTGGTTCGTCATTGAGTTGATGGTTTAGTTCATGCTACAGCAAGGCTCATTCTTTAAGCCAGTATCTCTGACTGCTTAAGACTAGTTGGAAAACGACATTCACAAGGAAAAATGTTTCCAAACATCTGTAGGGTTTCCCAAATTCCATGTGTGAGTTGCTGTTTTGTCCCTTAAATTCTGAACATGTTCAAAAAGTTTGGGTGACAAATTTTCTCTCAAAATATTCGCAGACTTGTTGCGGGCATCTCAAACCTGTCTTGAACACTTTTCAATTCAATTTTTGTAAATCCAGAGCACTAGAGCTGTATTTTGACACCTTCACTTCACCTTATGACAGACAAATATCCAAGGCTATAGCCATGAATGTCCAGATCTAATGATAAATAATAATTATTAAAAATTAGCAAGTTGTACACACAAGAATAGGCCATGATTTTTGTCAACTAGCCTCCAACAGTTGCAGCCTAGTGAGATACTGGCTTTAATAAAACATGGAGAAACTGCAGCTCTTTTGTTGTTAAGCTCTCAGGCTACCTCATTGAACACCTTTACCTGCAGAGTGCTGCCTCTTGGTGCCTTGTTGTCATGAAGATTTACAGCCTACTCATTAAACTGTGCTGTATATGAAATCAAAAACTGTGATTCAAAGTAAAAATAAAAAAACAATTCAGATATTTTACTATCCATCCATCCATTTTCTTTAGCCGCTTCTCCATTCCGGGTCGCAGGCAGCCGGTGCCTATCTCCAGCAGTCACT
>JAOXNZ010000074.1:12125458-12140409 GCA_028566095.1 Kryptolebias brasiliensis
GTAACTTACCTATAATGTAGTTAAAGAACTGGACAAAAGAAATGCCTTTTGGGAAAAAAATGATTTCTACATTTTTTAATTAACTGTCTGTTAGTGAACCTCAACCTATAAGCTCCAAGGAGACTATTTCCTTCTGCTCTTCCTCTTTCATTTTCTTTTCTTGCCATGTTTTTCTCTTGCTGCCCCACCAGTTTGTCATTATATAACCCCCCACCCCATCTCTCTGTGGCATGCACACACACACTCCACGGAGACTCTAAGGCCAAACAAAGTTAGGACTGATGGGGGATGTAATGGCATTAAGTCTGAGGGAGAGCAACATGCTAGTTAAATAAGCCTAATTGAACATAAGGAATGTTCAAGAGGGAGAATGTCTGAGAGTTGAGTCAACAACACAAGTTATAGGAAGAAAACAAGCCATAAGGAGTAAGCAACACACCCTCTACACAACAACTGAAACAACCAATATAAACACCTTTTCAAGTGTCCCCCATTTTGTCCTCTTCCAGATTTATTTTTTTCCTCGTGTCTGCAACGATACAGTTGGCCTCTGGTGCTTCCTAATATATGGTTCTTGAGATATTTCTGCATGTTGACTGGACTGTATTAGGGTTTCAAATAAAAAGAATAAAAAAGCAGGTAAACAGCATCAGCTCAAGGGAAAATCTGGAGAATGATACAAAAAGATCCACAGCAGTGAATGGAGTATTTTCAAAATTTTAAAAAAGTACCACTAACATGTTTAATGAAGCTAGCTGACAAGTCAAACTGGGCAGTCGGGTATGAAAGCTCTAAACAGGGAACCAATCCAGTTTTCCTTTAAAGAAGAAGAAAAAAAATCTAACAACCATCAGTGCAATACTCCACTCATTGGAAATGAATAATAATACAGAAGTCATCTCCTCCACTAAAGGACCTGTTTAACCTGCTGGATAACTGCCAAAAGCCACCTGTACGACTGTCAGATAAAGCTTCCCAACAGTGTGTGGAGGAGAGCAGGCACTGAGCATCCGCTCATTAATATCATCCCTACAGAGAAACATGCTGCTAGCAGCTTTATTCTGTGGGGATGTTTTCCTTTGACGGGGTCAGAGAAATGAAGAAAACCTTTTACATAGTCCTCAGGGTTTTAGCATTGACTGTAACTTCAAGAAAAGTCTTCAAAGGAAGAAAAATCACACGAGTGACTTTAGGAAGCTCTGGGAAGTCTAGAGCTGACCCACTCTATCTGGACTTGGCCAAAATACTCAACATCTTGTTTGACAAAAACCTGACACATACCAACGAACAAGCACAGTAGTGGAGGACTGATGATTTGGGCTCATTTTGAAGCCACAAGAGGACCCAGACACCTCTGTTTAACAATGTTCTAGTCAAATATGAGGCCATTTGTTCAACAGCTAAAGCTGGGCTAAAACTGGGCCATGATCCCAAACACAGCAGGACATTTACAACCGAACGGCTGAAACAGAAAAGAATCAAGGTGCTGCAAGGTACCTTCCTTCTGGAATGCACACATTCCAGAAATGACAAACTTGATAAAAGGCGAGGAATATACAACCAAACTCTCCTAAACAGGATTTAATTAAAGAGCATGTTTAGGTCGTGACAAAAAAAGAAGTCTAAAAAATGTACATTTACGGTTAATCTTACAAAAAGTTACAAATGAAATGTGTAAGGGGTAAACTAACTCAGAAAATCTGGTCACTTGAAGTCAGCAGTGAAATGAAAGGAAGCAGGTGACTAAGACCCCCTGAGGTTATCACAAGGTTTTGTGTGAGAGTGACAAGAACAAGAGCAGACAACTGAAGGTGGCTGTTTGTCTCGCAAAATGCCCTGTTGCCTCGAACATATATAAGATCACTCCACTAAAATACAAATTACAGAAACACATGCAGAACGGTGAACCTTAGAGCTGAGGTCACAATGATAATCTAATATGGTCTGATCGACCTCTGAATGAGAGAACAACCAGAGGAAGGGAAAGGAAAGAACGGCAAGAGAGTGATGCCTCAGAGCCAGAAATGTGATTTGAAAGATACAGTCTGAATCCTAAATTCAATTGGAAGAGTCAGAGTCAGAAAGATGACAAAGGGATGTAAGATGGAGGACGGTTTCCTTTCTGTCCAAAGGACGCTTAGAGGGAAGGGGGTAGTCTTAATCCAGATCTTTTCATTTTAAATGTGCCAGCCTGATAGTATGGATGAGCACTTATAGAAATAATTCAAATATTTGACTGAAATGAAACTTGAATATGAGTGCATTAAAGTAAAGTGACTAAACATATGTACAATCAAGGCTGTAAATATACAACTAAAACTGGAACTAATGTAATGATCAAGTTCATTTATGAGCCTAAAGTGATCTTAATGTCAAACCTAATAAAATAAACATGTGTTTAGGCTGAAGATGATGCTGCAATATAAACCCTGCTTGTATTATATTGTTAAAAAATATGCAAAATTGTGGAAGCATCCTATTTTATTTTTTTTTGGGGGGGGGCACACTGATGCACTTTTACTACATAAAAAAATGATTGGAGCTTAGAAATAAATTTACACAGAGAAATGACATAAAAGATGGGATTAGACATGCAGAGAGAAACAATGTGTGTCGTAATAAAAACAGCAGAAAAAATTTAAGTAAAAACCGAAAGAAGGAGCTCTGTAGTAAACTCTTCTGGTCCATTAACCATCACCGTTAGCCTCCACCGAGCTAAAATCATTCTGTTAGAGCATAAAAGGACACAGCTCTCGTCTGCCTGAGTCCGTTTCCATCTGATGGCCTCTGCAGCCCTCAGAGGCTCACAGAGCTGATCGGAGTCTGATTGCAACTCTTCCTCTTTTCAGGTCTGTCTATTTTATTTAATTTTTTGTTCTGAGTAAAATGTAAAAAAAAAAACAACAGAAATTTTGAAAAGTTAAAAAATAGGGGGAAAAAATGCCTGAGTTTACTGAAAGGGTCTTTTCCTTTGAGACCACATTGTTCTGAACTGACATGAGCAGTGAAATCTACAGGTGGAGAAAAAACAGATGTCTTCCCAGAATAGTTATTTGTTGTTGTTTTTTTAAATCGATTTTTCAAGGCAGAGTGAGAGTGAGAGGGGGAAAACAAAAGAAAAAGAGTAATCGGAGCAAAAAAAAAAGAAAAAGAAAGAAAAGAACGAAAACAGCATCATATGACTGGAAGTGTTGCAGCTCATGCCAAACTTATTAATTTAGTCAGTAAACAAGTTTCAGGGGAAACGACAGACAGAGGATGGAGATTGGAGGCAAAAGCAGAAACAAGACTCTTAGCTACAACTCATGAATGTAAGAACTCTCATGGGAGGCTCTCCGATAAAAATGACTTACACTAGTAACTCGTCTGTAGATCTGAGCAGCATTTTGGCATTCAGAGTAGGGATACTCCGAGGTGGCCATCTCCAGCATACACATTCCAAATGCGTAAACATCTACTAATTCATCATACTTCTCTTCATACATCTCTGGAGCCATAAACTCTGGGGTACCTAAAGAAGAAAGTATAACGTTCCATTAACAAAAACACAAAATCAGACATCTTGCAAACAATGAGATACATTTTCACAACAAGAAGGAGCACAAATCACTTTAGTGATCTTTTATTTTCTGGCATAATCCATCAGTTTTCTTGAAAGAATGACACAGAATACAGTTTACATTTCTAACAAGGTTCAAGTACTGTAACCATCATAAAAAAAAAAAAACACATTCCCAAATTTACCATAAAATCACAGACTTGTATCATATTTCCTTTCGGTGGGAAGATTTTTGCACGTCTCCAAACATTTGAGGTCTCCCTAATTACTACACAGAAGCTGGACTGTATCATTCTTGGCTCAAGTGCATGCTAGTATGTGCATTCATGTACTTAGTGTGTAAAAATGCATCAGTAACAACATACTTGTGGTCAGCTTCAATACTACACAGCTGACAGGAAGCCAAATGCTAAACTGTGTGTTGAAGTGTGTACTGTGAGCAGCTATTACACTTCCAGACAGCCTAATCCTAGTTTACCAGCAGACTGACTGGAGGTTGTATCGTTTTCAAATACCTGTGGTTCACTTTAACAACCAGCAGTAAAAATAATGTGCAGTTGTTCTGCATGGTTTGTACAGAATGTGTAAATGCTCAGCATGTGTGCATGTTTGAATTTAAAGTGGATATTACCCCAATAAACTATGCTGCCTGTTTCACTTTCCCTGCTCTTGCTCAGACAGCAAAACATTGTGCATCTTCAGTCGGGCACATGCTCTCCTACCTATGACACTTTTGGCAAAAGAGGCCCTCTTCAGCGTGGCCAACCCCAGGTCTCCTATCTTCACAGAGCCAGTGGGCCCCGTGATGAAGATGTTGTCACATTTCAGGTCTCTGTGAATGATGGGTGGAGCTCTGGTGTGCAGGAAGTGGAGGCCTTTGAGGATCTGCCGGCACCACGAACGCAGAACCTTGATTTTCATGACCTTGAAACGCTTCAGGTAGCTGCGGGAGGAAGAAGTGGCACATAATGTCACACGCCGATGCAAGAGAAAGGAAAACAAACCAGCAGCAGCCAGTAGCCAGCATGTGGCCTCTCTCAATGTCCTGTGTCCATCAGCTAAAGAAACCAGCACCAAAACAAAGTCGTACTTCTTTTATGAACCAGATGTCTGAGGCTGAAAAGTACTCAGAAGAACAATCAGAACAGTTTTGTGTTTCTCCATGTAATACTCCAGAATAAAAACAAGCCTCCATGGGAAAATAATTAGTCCAAATCAAAGCCTGGAGATGAATACAATAAAGACAGTGGAGCAGGAGAACGAAAGTGGTAACACTTCAATTAAAAAACAAAATCTTATGTAACCTCCAGACTAAAGAGATCCTCATAAGTTGTCCCATGATTGAGCTCACAAACATGACACCAACAGAAGTTGTGGCGCCTCCGAAATTAGAGGCCGTCTCATTATACCAGTGGACAATCATCACCATGTCGAGAAGGAATAAAATTAATTTTGAGTTTGAAAGAGCTTGATTAAAGGGCAGACATGAACAGCACTCACAAGCGCCTTTTTATTCTGAACACAAAAAGATGAGGTTATACTATTTTGTCAAGTCTGTATTTAACTGTTTCATTCATTTACTTGATTAATGCTCATACTACCAAATCTCAGGCAAATATCAAATTTTCCACCTTCTAGTGAAATAACTGAAGTTACACTGATGCATGTAATGTTTACGTTTCTATCAGATGAGTAAAAAGACAACATTTAACTGTCAAAGCTTAGCAACAAGGTATTATTTACTGCCTAACTCCTATTTTGAATCTTAAAGTCCTTTAGAGCAGTTTTCATTCTTCTCAACCTGTTTATTTTTCCTCAAAATCATAAAAATCTAAACGCCTATCCCAGTGAAGGCTGTGTAGGAAAAGAGAAACACCCTTTAGAGAGGTTTCCAGCTTGTTTTAGAGCCAACAAAGATCCACACCTGTGGCTGTTTAAAACTCAGTCCACCTGGTTCACACAGCATCAGAATGGAAAGAATAAAAGCTTGATGTGTTTCCAGACTGTCAGTCCAACTTTTTTTTTTGTAATTTCGATGCATTTGTTGTTGATAACACTCTGCCAAGGCTTTAGTTTAGAAGCACTGCAAATTTATTCAAAACTCTTCTTTTTCTTATTGTTCTCTTATCTGCTGTGCTCTAAAATCAAACAGAAGAAACTCCCGATCAAAGAATTCACAACATCAGGAGTTTTATTTGATAAAGTGGTTTGATTCCAACACCTAAATCTAATCTTGTACTTGATTCATTTAGTTCATTTAATTCAGAGTCAAAGCTCTGAGGCAGAGTCCCGTGTTGATCTTTCAGAACATGTTTTGCGCGGAGGTCCTGCTCTGAGTCCAGACAGATGACCGGAGGAAGAGCAGATCAAGGAGTCTGGTTCCACCATCGCCGACAGCTCCAGACTGTAACCAGCTGCTGTAATATCGCAGCGAACACAGATCTGTCTGCCTGAGTTAGAGTCATCCAAATGATAGCTGTGCCACTGCGTCTCTAACGACATTCAAACACCTATTAACCAGTCAGGAACATTTTGCCATTTCCATTTGATAGATTAGAAAAATGTTTGCACTATTTTTTAAAGAGGGAATTGCAGAGAATTTATTAATTTGACTGTTGCAAATAATGATTAAAATGGACAATTTTTTTTTTTATCTCACTTGACCCTAAGAATTGGTTTTGTTAAACAGTGTACCATTAAAAGAAATTGCCAAAACTTGACACCTAAAAAGTTGCTGCAATATCATAATTACACATTGCAGGACTGCAAACTAGGTTTTTACACTATTTTCGCTTTCCATCTTTTCCCAACTCAGATTTTAAAAGTAAAATGGGAGGCAGAGCCTTCAGTCATCAGGCTCCTCTCTTGGGGAACAAACTTCCAGTTTTAGTCCATGAGACTGACACCCTGTCTACTTTTAAGACAATTCTATAGTTAGGGTTGGTTTGGGTTTCTTGAGCTATCCCTTAGTTCTGCTGCTATAGGCTTCCACTGCCGGAGGACAAAATGACACGCAAATGTTGCAACCATTAATGTGTGTTTTTCATTCTTTTTCTTCCCATAGAAACTACGCCTGGAGCCATCCTTCTGTGTCTGTCTGTCTCTTTCAACTCAACACCCAGCCAGTCGAAGCAGATGGCCGCCCATCCAGAGCCTGGTTCTGGTTCTACTGGAGGTTTCTTCCTGTTAAAAAGGTGTTGTTACTTTCTACTGTTGCCAACATGCTGCTTGGGATGGGAGACTGTGACAAAGTGAAGATTTGATGCAATCTGCTGGCTTCCTTAGATAGATAACTTTTACTAACTGGCATTCCATAATGCACTGTTTGTGAATGAATTGTATGATAATAGGAATGAATTGACTATAATTAGATTTTATCTGGATCTGAATTGGATTTATGATTTGGACTTGTTTTTTCTTTTGTACAGTGCCCCAAAATGAATTGTTGTGAACTGGTGCTATATACATAAACTGAACTGAACTGTCTTTTAGGTACTGTCATTAAAATCACAAATTATCTGCAGTGTTTCATCTATTTTCAAATCCGAGTAGGTTAAAAAATATATATCTATCTTTTAGGATACTAAAGCGAAAATAACACAAAAATGTACAGCTGCATAATCAAACATTTTCCTGTCTCTCACACTTCCTTCATTATTCTCATGTCTTTCACATCTCTTAAATAACACCACACCTCGTTTCACCGTCATATTCCACCCTAACCCCTCATACTGTCCTTCACCCATCTCCTCTGCTTTATTTCTCCCCCATTCTGACGTCAGAACAGTGCTGACAGACAAGTTAAACCCTGTGGCATGCAGCAGCGTTGGAGTGACGCTGCACAGTGTGCCCCACCCCCCCAGGGTTCCTCAAGCTTGCTTTTATTTCAGCACATAAACCTCACTTATTAATTTTACATATACATTTAAAAAATACATAAGCAGCACAAACATCTCTCACACAGACATTGATAAGAGGCCTCTTCTAGGCTGAACCCGTTCTGGTCAGTGTTTCCATCTTCAACATTTTCCTCCCTCCCTATCAGTCCACCCCCTACACCCCTCTCCTGTCATCACTCTTTCTTTTTCCACTGCCTCAGCACAGAGCAGCACCTCTCCTTTCTGAGTATTCATCTGGACGACAGCCGAACCCCTGCATAGCATTCATCCTGGCCATGAACACACCAAAATGCTCTGGAGGTGCTGTCAAAAACACGCATGTGGGCATGAAGTTTGGCTTTCTTGCATACATCGAGTCAAACATAAATAATCTAACAAGCAGCATTCTGAATAATGTCAACTGCTGTTTTAAAGCAAAAATGTACGGGCATGTAAGTTAGCTGTGGTTATTCTGTGATACTGAACTGGATGTTTCAGGAACACACAATCTTGTTTGCAAATGGTAAAACGTAACGCTGAAAAGCTATAAAAGCAGCACTGCATTTCTTCCTTTTCAGTCTTCCAGTGGAGGGCGCTGCTGTCCTTAACAGTGCTGAGCAAATGAAATATTTCACCCTCTGCTGTTACAAGTGAGTCAAAAGTTTGTCACACTGCTTCGCTGATTTTAAATGACACCCTTTATTTTCCTTTTATTCTGACAATTTTCCAGGTGTCTCTCTCCTTCTGCTTTTCTGTCTGCCTTTCTGTCGCTTTGATTTCTGGAACCGTATAAAACTGTCGGCCTAGTCATCCATCTGTCTGCCTCTACCATCAACAACAATGTCAGGAATGAGAGGAATCTGCAGCAGAAGCAGCAGCTGTCAGGTGGGTTGGCGATGGTCCGAGACGCATGGCGAGGCAGAACATTGATCATCGCCTTTTTTTTATTTAATATAACAGAAGCTTGATGGTCGCAGTGACGTTCACAGACGCACAGATAAATATCTGTTTTTTACAACAGTTTTGGGGGAAGGATGAGCAGAGACTGAGGTGAGAGTCTGACGAGCACCAATGGTGGCAGCATTCCAAAAATCCATGTGTATTTATGTGAGCCGTTTTGTGAATGACCAACATTTAACACATGTTAATTAGGAAACAGTTTGATGGTGTTGGATTCTGGTTTTCAATCATATTTTTTTAAGGTCATCTAAGCATTATATACACAGAGAGTCACACTACAGAAAAAAATACAACACAGACTCTACTTGTAACGAGTTACATTCTCACTAGCTGCTACTCTAACGGCTCATTTAGCACTAAAATCCTGCTGGAATATGAGGTGCTAAAAACTCTAGTGTGAAACTATGTGTATAAACTAAATTTTGATGTTCTAGTTGCATTTTAGGACAATCTTTAATCTAAATCCTGTGTGGATCAGTTGGCAACACGGTCACTCTTAACATTTGTTTTCCATTTGAACAAACTTAAAGTAATATCTCATGTACTCACGTTTTTAATGTGCCAGATGTCATGAGCTCGGTGACGAGAACAATACATTTCTTTCCTTTGCAGAGACCCTCCCATGAGTCATAGAAGCGGACAATGTTAGGATGCTGGAGACCCTTCAACATCCCGGCTTCCTCTTTGAACCGCTGACGCTCTGACTTGGACAGTTTACGGTCCTGCAAACAGGACGGAGAGGGACAATTAGTTGAGAATGGGCAAAACAGAGAAACACAAAGCACTGCCCATTTAAAATCTTAAGTGAAGACATTTGTTTTGTTCCCCCCAAATTAGAGACACAACAGCATTATAGAGAATGCAATTACAATTAAATACAGAGGGAAGGAGTTTGGAAGGTTAAATAGAAGAGCTAATCAGCAGATGAGAAATGGCAAAATGATTTTGGCAGAAAAATGAGAAGGGATGAAGTCATTTGATCTACAGAACATATAAGCACAACACTAAAAGAGAAAGATGGATTAAATGCGAAATCTGATCTTATCAGAAAACACTGCAGTCTCTTAACAAGGAAAAATGTGGATAAAACTGCTGTCTTTTCATCTTCACTCAGAAAGCCTCATACACCCATTAGAGTGAGACTGAGGCTGCGTTCTGCTCAATCTTTTTTGGATCTGTACATAACAAGCTGAAGCTTTATGTCCTCCTTTGTGACAAATGGAATATAATAATAACATTTATTGCAGTCTGAGCAGCTCTTTGCATGATTGTGATATCACAATCATACTTTTCTTTATACATTTTGCACCCCTAGTATTTACAATATCGCATTTTCTGATAATTATCATCAAAATATCAAGTAATTTAATTGGTTGTTTATAACATCGGCACAACAGTTTTATTGTGCTCTTATGCGTCAAGGAAGCTGGACCAAAACAAGCTATTAAAAGACAGTTCTTCTATCACACACACTTTAATGGGCATTCCATCTCTACCATTGACACCTCAATAAAGAAAGGCATCGGGCTGTGTGGGCAGGTCAGCTCCTTTAAAGATTTTTTTAGGGTCACGTGTGGTTTTAAACATGAACACCAGTGGCTCCAGCCTCCAGTGTTTACAGATAAGAGTTCATCTTAAGAGACAAAATAAACTAAATGGTTTTTGTGATTTTTAAAGTATCAATACCTCAGCTGAAGTTTAAAATGTGGCATTTTTAAAAGGCTTGTATATCCAATAGGTCTGTGTTTATTGGCTTTAAGTGTGTCTGAGTAGTTTCTAATTCCAGTTTCTTAGTCTAAATGCAGATGACACATTTGGTACATTACTGCCCTCGAAAAAGACCAATCATTGGTGCTTGGCAGCAATAAAATGAGCTGATGACTCCTCAATTCTAAAGGGGATTTATGCCCTAATTTAGCTGCCATAACCTCTGTGACCATACATTTTTAAGCTGCTCATTCCAAATATGAACTACACCACAGCAATAACAAGATGTCCAGAAGACCAGATGTCAGACATGGATAAAGGGAAAAAAAAGTTTTATTATATATTTAGATAAAAGGTCTAACTTTGGGAAGAAAGAAAATTAAGTAAAAATAAAAAACATAAAATGTTGCTTTATTTTTCTTTAAATTGCAGCAGCAATTTTTAGGTCATGCAAAATCAGATGCTGCAGGTTAAACACTAACTCAGGAAAGCTACAACAATTATCTCCATGGCAACCAATTATTAAAAGAGGTCCAATGAGGATGCCATAACTCCAGTTCACCTGTTTTATTATTTCATAGCAAAGCTTGAACAATTAATGTCTTTTATTGAAATATTCCCCTCTTTGTATCAAAATTCTGTTTCAGTTTTGCACCAATTTTGAATACAGATATGAAAATCATCCAGAACAAAAACGACTGAACAGACCACGTCCCTAACATTTTCCTAAAAACAACCAGTAAACAAAGCAGCACTGCTAGGTCACAACGAGAATCTTGTAAAATGTTTTTAAGCAATTAGAAAATCTTGTGAGCTGCTTTAAAGATTAGGAGAGCTTCTGAGATGATCTCATATTGTCATTCTGTACAAGCCAGGGCCTCATCGACATCATATGACTTCCCCGCACACACTCTCCACACACATTAATGCACTTTAAATACACACTAAGGCTTTCAGAAACAACGTGTGTCTGAGAGAAGGCCTAAAAGAGCTAATCCCCCCCATCATCCTACTGCAACCACTTTCCTGATGATAGCCCATTAGCGACTGACAAATCATCCGTGTGTGTATGTGTGTGCTCATCAAGCCGTACGGCGATACTCTTCTTCTCTGGCTCTTTCCTTTTGCGATCACATGACCTGTGGTCACATGACTAGAGCCGCAAGTCACCTGACTGACTGGAAGCCTACATTCCATTTCCCAGCAGCACTTAGGAAAGATCCTTACCAACCATAACACTTAAATCATCTCCTCTGAGCATTAGAGGATTCTTTCTTCTTCACTAATTACAGTATTTCTCTCTTCATCACTATGTATGTATTACTCATATAATATCTGTTAACGGGGAGATATTATAGGCTTTGTGATGTATTTGCATCAAACTTTAAGTTAGACAAGCAGAGATCTAAATTTAGGTTCCAGTAAGTCTCCAGAATGTTTATTTAGGTCAATTTTAGACCCTCTAAAGTGATGGTTGTATATTTGTGTGTTTGTGTGTGTATCCACAGATATGACTAAAGACAGCAGACAGTAAGTCTAAAGGAGCTTTCTAATCCAACATTAATGTTTCCTTCAGTCTATAAATGTGCTTATGGACAGGACAGGCTTTAACAGAGACAGTGCAGCGGATGTCTATCTAAACCAAAAGCATTTTAAAAACTAACCTGATGTCAGGAGGTCAGTAAGTAAGGAGTTAAATTTGATCCGTGACACACAGGTTCTCTTGTTGAGGGCATTTGTCTTTCTTATCTTCCTATGAGCTTCATACATCATGAGATTCGAGTTTTGTCAGGGAAAAATATCCTCTCCTTTTCCATATATGAGCATCTCTTTAACGTTTCTCATACACTCCTCCTTCACCTCACACAGACATGCCTGCACACTCAAATCTGCCGTCCCTTATCTGGCACTCACACACATACTTCTTTTTCAACATAAGGGCTTCACACGCTCTAATCCCAGCGCTGCATTTTCACTGCCTTCCCTTGGCCTTTCTGAGGGCTTCAAAGAAATCTATACATCCCTGCGTAAGTGACAGCTCGAATTTTGTCAGCCCTGTTTCTGTTCTACAGAAGCCAACTAAGGACAACACACACACACACACAGGCACATATGTACACCCACAAACAACTAAACAGCCAGAGAGGCTGGCTGAAACTCAATCTGCAGTGTCACAGTATTATGCAGTTTCCTGCAGAAGGGCTGAAAGCTGATACGCTCTGATCAAGTCATGTAGGTCTGGGTGTCCCACTGAGTTTAAACACTCTGTGATCATCTGCTCGGGTCCTCTCTGGTCTGCTGCTCCCCAACCAGCGAACAGCGATCCCCAGACCACATAGAACAAGGCTACAGCTGACCCTGACTGCCATACAACGAGTGACAGCAGAGAGAAACTCTCCCATGACAAACTAGTACTGAAATGTGCTTGAGGAAATAATTACAATGCTAGTTCATGGGTTTCAAACTGGGATCTCTCCTGGGGAGACTGAAAATAGAATAAATGATTAGATCGGATTGTCTGCGTTCAAAGAAGTGTCTGTTTCTCAGGGTTCTCATGAAACAGTAATTATATCTTATTTATACAAGAGACAAAAAAAAATCCACAAAAGAAAAAGAAGAAGCTTTTCTGTGACTTTTATTGGAGAGTAAAACCCTCAATTTGACAAAAATGAACATTACTGAGCAAATATTTGGAACCTCAACCTTCCCTTATGTCTTTAAATTTTACCTCCAACAAGCAAGACTTTTTAAAAAATATTTAAAGTTATCTCAAGCAACAGTTTGTTGAACATTGACTGCTTTTTCACTTATTTTTGTTCCAATCCGAAGCTATTAGCTGAAAAATCAAACACTATAGTTTAATTAGCTGAAAGAAGATTAATTTCTCAGGCCTCTGCTGCATATTTTCTTTATTTCCTAAAGACAAGACTTTTAGAAAACGCTAATCTGCTGCTGCATAAAGTTTTTCCTTCTCCTGTCCCGTATTTTGTCCACAGTTTGTCCATTTTTGTTCAATTTAGACACAGTGCAAATTACGCTAAGAAATTTGGGGCTATAAACCTCTTTGTATATCTGCTAAATCAAATGGAGGTGTTCCTTAATGACAATAAATGCAACCTTTTGTGCTGTACAGACACTGACCTTATTACAGCGAGTACCATTGAAACATGCCATCTGTCACTGTCTCCCTCGCTTGGATAAGAATATTTACGAGTTCAAACGGTTTAATTTAGGTGAAAACAAGTGTCATGAGTACAGTATCTTTTTAATAGCAAAAAGAATATAGGTAGTGATTTACAAAAAGGTCTGATGACGCAAATCCTTATAGATATGCTAAATAGCCATGTGTTAAGTTTCCATTGAGCACCATTGCTGACTTAAAACAGCTGACTTAAAACAATGGAAAGGTTGAGTCATTCTCAGTAATTCTACTCTTTATCAATAAAAAATGTCTTTACCAAGAATATTGATCTTACACTTGACAATGGATCAGGACACTGATGGTATACAACCTGTTTTAAAGCCAGATAGTAAAACCACAGAAAATTTGTTCAAAGGATAATCTGACCTTGAAATAAATGCAATAAACTTCACGTGATGGATGTAATTAGAAGTATTAGCAAGAGCAAATCCTTATAGCCTGATTGGAGCCTTTATTGTATCATTGTGAAACCGTATCTGAAATGTGTACTTCTTTTTGTTTAGGTTCTTTGAAACATGTTGCCAATTTGATTTCCCTCCAATCAACCTCTGACCCAGATATGCAAGAATGCTGGTCTGTAACCACAGTCAAATAAAATAAAAATAAAATAAAAACTTGTAAATCCTAATTAGATCTTGGCGGCATGAATGAGCTGGTTTGTTCCTATATACTCGTGGTGGGGTGCTGCCTGGCTGCATGTCTGTCTTGTGCAAAAACAAACCAAAAAAAAAAAGTCCCAGTGTGTTCACTTAGTGTGTAGGAAAAAGTGCCCCTCAGACCCCCCACGGCCTGGAAATGCCTTCTTGCAAAGAACCACAAATCTCCTAAAGCACACACACCTACACACCTAATAAACATGTTCACAAAAAGACCCGCACATCAGTTTACTTGCACACATAAACCAAGACCTTCACCACAGCTTGTTATGGTTAGCCAGAGAGAAACTAAGCATCTGTTGCAAATAAGAATGACTAAAGAAAGGAAGAATAAGTTCAAGTAAAAGTCATAAGTGGAGAGAAAATGATAGCACTGTTTGCCAAAGTAGAAAAAATCCCAACAAGATTAAGACATTTTTTGCTCAGACACTCTTCTACGTATGCTGATTTATCCTGTTTTTAACCCCCTTTTAGCTTGTGTTTCCGCATGCTTATGTCCCTCTTTGTTTCCCTGTCACAACGCGCCAATCCTCTCTCCTTCATTCCTCCCATTTCGATGGTTTTTGGTTTCCCATCAATCACCGCTCTACATATTGCAGTAACTGAGGCCATGTGTCAGTGTGCATGTGTGTGTATCTGACCCAACCGTGGCCAAAAATCTGCTGTTTCTGTCGCAGTTTGGGTGAGTTGCATACCGAATGGTTTAGCTAATGTTGGATTTTATTTCTTAGATACAGTATTATGAAGTCTTTGCACATTTTAAAAAGATTTTACTTTACTTTTATTTTTGATTTCTATTTCTAACTTGCAGCAAGACACACAAAGAAAGCCATTCACTGGGACAGATTATTCAGCCAGGTGATGTCAACATGTCTCCTAACAATGGGTGCCATCCCAGTCTGTCACTCACTAGGCACTATTGTCTCCAGTCTGTGCCTGGCTGTATAATGCACACCCACCATTTGCCAGGAGAGTCAGATGGTTACGCT